>LPNX011191264.1:0-19662 GCA_001517045.1 Pseudotsuga menziesii | reverse complement strand
CCCTATGGACCACTTTTTGTCTTTTGATGTGTCCTTGATCATCCCTAAAAACATAAGAAAAGTGATATACGCGGCTTTTCCCCCGATAACCACGTACATACACGGATATTCCCCCTATAGTCGCGTACATCGGGATGTGTGCATAATCCAAATCCTTTTGGAGCGTTCCTTGACTTGGATCCGACTCATATGACTCTTGGCCTTCCATATGCCTTGAGATCGCACGGATTCGACCTTTCAGTATCCCTTTGAAAAGCTATATAAGGAACCCCTTGAGACATTGAAAGCATAAGAGAGAATTGAGAGTAACGAAACTATAGTCCATTGTTGCTAGAACTTATGCTTGAGTCTGCATCCCTTTGTCCCTTGGAGCACTGTTGTGTTCTTCCCAAGCTTGCCGTTTGCTAGTGAGCTTGCTATCTGAGTGATGGAGGATTGAGGTGGTGGAGGCCCAAGTGGGGGATTCAGTTTCTCCGGTTCGCAGATGTGCTGTCAGAGGTTGTCACTTGTAATCTCTGATTTATATTAATAGAAATATCTTTTCCTGTCCAGTAATGTGTATTTGAATGAATATTGTATCCATTGGAATATGTCAAATTCTTTTACATTATTGATTATATATGCTAGAATAGATCTAACACCATGATATATAGTATGCTTGTATTGTTTACTTGTTGTTGATGAAGTATTCTATCAATTCAAGCTGAAGAGTGGAAAGCTCAACGGGGATCTACTCCAACCGTCCAGAATAAGGTACGAGGTTCGATCCTTTAGTGTTAGACATTTTATTTCTATTGCATATTGGGAAAGATTGATTTCTGGAGTCTAGCTGTCTGTTGTGGTACCCCAAGCCATAGGAATTTCTCTCCGTAACACTTGAGGAGACATAGGGCTGTCAATATACTGACTAGACGATGGTTCAGGGTCTGCAATACCTGTGTCTACACTTGGTTGAGTAACCTCGGCCTTGTCCGATTTTACATCATTACCCTGTACGAAAGTAGGATTATTTACATTAATTGTATCAGGGATAGATGACGGGGTATCATCTTCAATATTAACGACTGCAGGCTTAGAATCCTGTTGATTAATCTTATGACCCGAAATCGTACTGTACATGCTCCTCGTAACCCTTCTTGAAAACGATAGGTTTTCAAAACCAAGTCCTTCCTTATCACAACAAACCTGAGCAAGATGATCTAATCTATGCATAGATTCTCTGTTATATTCATCAGGT
Organism: Pseudotsuga menziesii; assembly: GCA_001517045.1. Lineage (NCBI taxonomy): Eukaryota > Viridiplantae > Streptophyta > Pinopsida > Pinales > Pinaceae > Pseudotsuga > Pseudotsuga menziesii. Next base: position 18,425 of record LPNX011191264.1, on the reverse strand, counting down.
TTATTTGTTTCAAATGTATTTTTACATTCAACATTATTATCAGTTTTACCTTTAGTTAATTCCTCTTCTAATTCTGCAGGGGTGCTACCACTTTTACCAGATAAGGGTTGATCCAAGACTACTTTATAATTGCAAGGAACTGAATCCCTATCGTCATTCTTACTGATCCCATCATTTATGGGTATGCTAACTTCCTCGAATCCTTTCACCTCTGATATAGTTTCAGAAGTACTATTAACCCCAGAATTTATGGCTTTTCGTTTCCTACGAATTCGTGGGGATGGATTCGGCCAATGTTGCGTTGGCCCCAACTGACAGTCGACTAAAAAACTATCCCAAGACTTGCCATTTGCAGATAATTGAAATTGCAATATAATTTTTATCAACCCATGGTGGAAAAGACTCCTATCGGGGTTACTAAAATTTATAACAGTCTGTGACATTTTCTTTAGACTTTGCCATAAATAGAAAGGCAAATTAAGCTTGTAACCCATTAATGCCAACAGTAATCGTAAATGGTATAAGTGCAAATGGGAGTAACGTCTGTCACAAGACACGTACCTTACAAGTATTTCATAATAAACTCTCCATTCGGGCTTCAGAAATTTAAGAGGGACGCCTATCTTCAGCTTTGTATCATCCTGCAATGGCATTAACAGAGCCAAGCATTTCTTCTTATTAACCATGCTGCCCTTAAACCAGCGTTCTCCAACCTGTGGAAGCTTAGTGGCTTCTGCAATCTTATCTTCATTGATAATAAACTCAAAACCCCCAATTTGCACCCTGTCATCGTTAAAATTCATGGCGAACAGTTTAGTAACTTCTGTATGGTGGCCATCGAAACTTCTAAAGAAATGCCCCCACCCCATTTTCTTGAATAACATAGCAACCTTCTGGTCAGCTTCAATAAGTTCAGAACCATATATTTCATAACGGTTCAGAGGAGACATGGTTTCTTCTACTCTCTCCTGGCCTCGAACTGAAATGAACAGAGAGGTGAACATAGAGGGAATAGGTACCCATACGAAAGACATGATGAGAAAGACTTCTCATGCTTTGGATTTGACAGACATGAGATCTCTGAACCTGCCATTTTTAGCCGAACTCTAAGCAATGTTGAACGCTGCAACTTCACTTTATATCATGATTCATGCAGGTTTATCTACGTTTAACCACAACTAGTAGTGATAACCACCGAATTGGCGAACCAGAGATATTGTGATTGATAGATCATAATTTCAACCATTGATTATGGACAGTGGCTAATTATGAACAAGTACATCGACGTTAATTGGAAATGACTATCAACATTTAACACTGTCAATACAATGCATTCATATTTTTACAGTTGTCGTTTTATCAAGAGGTATAAGCCACGTTCGCATGCCAGCTCGTTGATCCAAATGATAATCGCTTATCAATTTGACAAATGGCTCCTTGTAAACTCAGTCAAACTTAACAGTCATCTTCAGTTTAATCGTTGTTAAATGGTGGCATGCAAGGTGATAAAATCGCATACTCTAATGTTATCATGGCTTAGTGAAAATAGCTAGATTTAATATCTATGCTATGTATATACAAAGACTAAGTTTAAACCTTTCAAACATCCTATCGAAGGAAATCCGACATTAGATTGATAGGATATTAAGTGATGAAGCTATCCTAGGTAAAACATTTCTATTACTTTATTCATTAATTACAATATTTACAAAAATCATAGTAAGGTATTATATGGAATATAACTTTTAAAAGTCACCATAAGTTCCATGCACTTAAGATTATTAATACCTTACCTTAATCTAAGTTTTAAACAAACACAAGATGTATTTATTGATTTTCTCTTGACATACTATTTCAAATTTCTTAAGTCACATAAATTTGTTTTAATGATTAAATAAATTCATGAAAATTTTATGAGACTTACTGACGGTTGTCAATTACCAAGTTCATGAGCGTGTTTCATCAACTTCTCAAATAATATTACCTTTCTTTGATTAAGAGTACCTTCAGAATCAAAGATTCTGAAGGTGCTCTTTCATAATTTTTCAATGATGAATCATAGAAAGAGATGATCACTCTTCATCTTATTGAGAAATGAAGAGGTTGTTGCTAGCTTCCAACACTTCTTCATAGTATGCACTCAAAATTCTTGTTGTAACAATCAAGCTTTACTCTGTGTGCTTCCAACCAATACATTCCAATGAGAATAACATAGGAACCAAGTGGTAGAACATTCAGATCTGTATAAGTGACTAACCCATCCATCTCTAATGGGAATTTATCTACCACTTCACTAACCTTTCTCTTAGTCCTAGTGGCTAGCTAAACTAATCATGATTTGTTATGCTTTAACTTCTTAAAAGTACAATTCTAAACAACTCTAGGTGTAATATAACTGTGAGTAGATCTAGGGTCAATCAAAACATAAACAGATTGCTCAGCAATCTTACTTGCAACTTCAACCATAGTTTACTGATGATCTGCTTGGCGATCTTCTAATGCTACATAAATCCTAGGGATTTCCCTTGCAACTTAACCCACAGTTTCAGCTTCTTGGACATTGTAAGCTGGCCTTACATACCCCTCCTCATGAGGATAGTTTGTGTGCATATGGCATCCTCCACATCTCCAGCATTGGAGCGGTTCTCTGATCTCTTTTGGGTCTCTTGTCTTTTCTTCCATCACTCTAGCTAGATTACTCACAGCTTGTGATGGCTACTTCTGCTGATTCTTGAAGTTAGAAGGCTTAAACCTTTCTTTCTTTGGTCAAAATTTTCATTCTTTTTGTACTTCCATGCCTTATGGTTATCAGGTTTTCCTTTGTTCTGATCATAATGATACTTAGCCTTCCTGATAGCCTCTTTTAGAGTTCTAGGCTCATCAAACTCAATTCTATCTATGTATGACTGAGGTAGCCCACTCAAAAAACATTGGATTTTCACTTTATCATCCTTGATGTACCTAACATACCTCAACAACTCCAAGAATTTGTTTGCATATTCTTCCATGGCCAGCCGTCCCATTCTCATCTCATGGAACTCTTTGGTATTATCATCATAGTACTTGTCAGAGAGGTACTTCTTCTTGAAATACTTCTGGAACTATTTCCACATAATATTCCTTTCATTAATCTTTTTCACTTTCCTATAGTGCTGCCACCATATGGATTCTCTTCTAGTCAAATTGAATATGGATACCTTGGCATTTATATTTCTAGAGTAGTATTGGACTTGGAAATATTTTCTTATCCCAAGAAGCCAAGCTTCAGCTTCTTGACCATTCTTTACCTCACCATCAAACGTAGGAGGCTTAGCATTCTGGAATTCATCACGTGAGTTGTTCTGGTAATGCCTCTTCCTCTTACTTCTATGAGATGAATAGCTTGAATCCTCAGTGGATCCTTCAAGGTCATTTGATCCACTAGAAGGTCTTTTTATTCTTATAACATCGCTCCTACTTCCTTTTGGCTTTACTGCCCGATGCTCAGAGTTCATCCGCCTCTGGATGTCTGTCAAACTCTACAACATGAATGCATTTAGTTGATTCTACTCTTCCTGAGCCTTAATCATTCTATCATTGTCTTCTCTATAGCTTTGCATCTCCACCCTTAGTATTCTCATGGTGGCTGCAAATTATGGGGGATTATCTTGAAATATTCTCCCATTAGACTCTGTCTCAACATTTCCAACATGTATTTTTTGCACCCATGGCATATTCCTCGTGCTTAAAGGGATTCTGCGCATCATCCACACTATAGGTTCTCATGGGTAAGACACAAACCAACTTTTTCAATCTGCGCTATGTGGAATGCTTCCTTTGATGTAACTATGATTATGCAAAATGTGTTCATAAACACAATTGTTAAATTATAAATTTATAATATCTTGAGAAATGTATAACTTACATGCCTTTATTTGGAAAAATCATATATTGACAACTTGTCAAAACATAGACTTTTCTTTTCATAAACAACGACTGTCTCAAGGGGGGTTTCCTGGGTCGAGGGAAGCACCTTCATATTTTTTGTAAATATTTCATTTTGGCGCAATCTGGAGCATAAGTTCACAGTCATTTTCCATCTTTTTGGCACCCATAAATCCCATTGAAAACTGGCTTGAAATTCTCTGTTTCGGTGGATTTTATGTTTTTCCTCCGATCAGTGAACTCGTCGAAGTTTTCCAACATGTCTGATCAACTCACCCCTTTCATCTGATGTGTCGGTAAAACTCGCAAAGTTCTTCTGACATGTATCGAAAAGACTCGCCTTTTTGTGCCGATAGGAAAAACTCTGCTTTTGCTCCTGGCGTGTCGACAAAACTCGTCGTTTCCTTCTGACAAGTATCGACAAAACTCGGCTTTTCGTGTTGACATGTAAATTTCATCACTTAGAAAAATTCTAAATTTGTTTCCTTTCTTTCTTTCATTGGAAAAACTCATCGAGTTCGTCCGACACGCATTAGTGAAACTCGTCGAGTTCATCTGACATGGATCGACGAAACTTAGCCTTTCCTCATGACATGCATCGACAAAACTCCCCAAGTTTTTTCGACATGTCCATACTTCTAAAAGTGTTGAATTTTTTTATGTCTTTTCTCTGTTATCGGTGAAACTCGCCAAGTAAGTTCGACCAACATGTGTCAGCGAAACTCATCCAACTCAGCCGATGTATCAGAAAAATTCACCAAGTTTTGCCGACACATGCAATTTTTCAACACTTAGAAAATTTTCAATTTTTTTTTTCTTTTCTTTCTTTATCGGCTCAACTTAGCCTTTTACATCGACATGCATTGGCTCAACTCAACCAGTTCAACCAGCATGTATCGGCTCAACTTGGCTAGTTCATCCGACGCAAAAAATTTAAAACACTTATAATTTTTTTTGAAAATTTTCTTTCTTTCTCTTTCTCATCGGTGGATCTTAGCCATTCACGTCGACACGGACGCTGCAAGATTCATCGGCTCCACTCCGCTAACCTAGCTGACATAGTCATGCTTAAAAAAAAAAAAAAAATTCTTTGTCTTTCTCTGCTAGCTACTGCTCAACAGAGGAAGCTCTTACCTCTACAACTGTTCCTCTTGAACCATTTAGGCCCAATGTTGCAACCAATTCTCTGATACTGCACTGTCACATCCCCTCCCCTCTACTTTATGGAGAGGACGCGACTACACTACTGCTACTGTCAACACGGGCAATCTAACCCCTTGAACATAACAAAAAATGCATTAAAATAAAATACAAATGCAGATGTATAATTCATTAAAATACAATGGAAGCAAAAAGTACATTTCAACACATTCATCATGTTCATAATAATTTATAAAACAAATACATTGCAGAGATTAAACACAAGAAAATACTTATCTTGAGAATAAGCTTCCCCACAACTAGCTATGTTGTTGCAACGTTCCACCCAACCATAGGCCAGTGTGCTCATCAATCTCTCAGCACCACTACCACCCATGAGATGGGCATGATTTCCACAAGGAACTAGGGAAAAACAGACTCACACATAGCCAAATACACATCAAAGTCAGCCAAGCCACTCTACAGATGGGTTTATCAGGCTACTTAGGGAGTGGAAAGGTAGAATTGCTAAGCTAGTGAGCTCAACCATTGAGCTATGAACACATACACAAGATCTGGCTTGGTCTCCACAATACCTATACACCCAACACAAGGAAGCATCCCTTTCTTTGCTACATAGTGCCTCGAGCTATGCCTTCCCTTCCAGTGCTCTTCAGGGTGTGCATAGAATTATAACCAACCCCTCTTGATCTGTCTGTGAGGTTCCTCTCTTCACTAGGTTTATCAAGCCAATTCTGGGCCTCTTCCACTCCTAACTAGTTCAGACCAACACAAGGATTTACAGAACAACAACATACAAATGTTGGGTATGAACAAAAACGTTCCTAGGAGCCAAAAACGAAAAATGGTAAAAAGGGGAAAACACCCTGGGATAGAAAATCCGATTTCAGGAAATGCTCATGGACATTACAGGAGAAAAAATAACCTCAACAAACACCCAAAATCGTTAGTCTCGTATCCAATTCGTTGTGTAACACCAAAAATGAATTCCCGACCATGGAGAAAATGAAAAAAACTGCATAAAACGTAAAGGGAAACGCACAGGTAGCTTCAGCTGCATAAGGGAGACAAAAACGACCTCTTAAAACCACCAAATCATGAATCTCTACTGCACATTCACTCAGCAAAACAAAAACTAATTCCCAACCATGGAGAAATGGAGGTAATTACAGAAAACGTGAGGGAGAAAGCACACCAAGCTCCAACTGCATGAGGGAATGAAGGACGTGGGTACATAATGGGATGGGCAGGCATTTCTTGGAATTTTCTTGCCCCATAATTCAAAAAAATGATTTCCAAAAATGATGGCTTGCCCCAATTCAAATTTGACTTCCATATTCTTCCAATCCCAAGGCATTAACTACCTCCACCAATTTCTGAAAGAAATAAATGATTGGGCACAAAAGACAAAATGGGTAGTGGATAGCTTTATGGGTTCTCCCATTGACATTTGGATTTACCCTATTAGCTCAAGGGTTTGAATAATTTCCCTCCATATTCCTTGTGAAATCATTCCCCCATCTCTTTAATGTTGCATGGACATAGCTAGTTGTGGGTATTTTTATTAATTGGATATTTACATGATGTCCAAAATTATATTGTGCTTGGATAGCACGTGAACCATCGAAATCGATTTTAATTCCCGAACATAAAATGATAAATCCATGGTGGGGCCTTGGCCTTGAGCTCAAAACCATGATTTAATAACACTATTTACATCATTTACAATTTTAATGCTATTGGGGTCAAAACCTGGGTGTTACACCCATTGATTCTAAATGTGCTTTGTCGGTGTGGGTTACTGAAATTATTTTGCATGGTGAACATGCGGGCTCAACTGAGACTCTTGGAAACATTGGTGAGGTATTGGGATCCTAAATCGTGTGTCTTTGACCTCCAAGTTGAAGTTCTAGAGATCAACATGGAAGATATTTATTTTATCACCAATTTATCGCATCGTGGGGCAGGCATAAACTTGAAAGGTTTGGTCCATGGCATGGGGGATTTAACCGTTCAAGGCTATGTCAACACCTACTGCATGCCAGGAGCACAAAATTAAGGAACTCAAATTGAAATTGCACAAATTACAAGTTTTCCACTAAAAGTTATCACTAATACCAGTATACAGGTTGCAGGTCTAGCAACATTACATTTAGCTACACGCATCTATATGCATTCTTGTATAGAATGGTTGTGAAATGCAATTTTTTATTGGTGCACCGGTCTTGTAGTAAACATGAGAAGCAACTTACTCATTGCAATATGGGCAAGAATAAAATCTTTGGTTATGCGAGTATCCTGACTGCATTCTTCTTTGAGTGGATTCTAGTCATGAGCCCAAAAGTGGCCCTCCCATTCTCCCATCCTCGTGAGCATAGACTCACCAGATGGGGTGAGGTCTTGGCAAGTCAGGGGGTGAAGACATGAAAGATGCTTTTGATGATGAATTTCAGGCATAGTGGAGTCGACATGTTCCTGCCATCGAGCAGTTTCCATATATAGGTTTAGATTTATGTGGAGACTCTGAACTCATGCTCCCCCCCAAAGAAGCATGGGGAGAGATTGGTATATTTATTTTTTGATATATTAAATTTTTATGAGTTTTAGATTGTAAATATGCATATTTATGTATTTTTATGAATATAAGCCTAATCATAATTCTTGATGCAGGTATAGGACTAGTGTGACCATATGGACATCCTAAAGTGTTTGTACAAACGACCAAGGCAGGCAGAGGTAACACCATGCTTACGACACTTGAGGGAAAAATGACTCATTTGACTCATGATATTCCTACTATTTGGATGGATAGGATTCATATAGAGATGCAGGAGAATGTAGTGGGAGTGCACCTTGCATGGTTTAGATTTCTCTAGAAAGTATCTAGATGTGTCATTTGTTACAAAGAGGTAGTGGAAGAGGAAGCTAAGGCTCTGGCCTCTCCTTAGGAGTGTTTACATCATGGAGGATTATGATCCCAGTTTTGTNTATATATATATATATATATATATATATATATATATATATGATGGTTCATATTTAAACGTGTTTCTGATGTATGCCTGGTTATTTTTATAGTGTATGATACAAATGATGGCTGAGGGAATAATTTGCATATGCATTAGTTTAAATGTTTTGATGTCTTGAAATATGCTTGTATGTAATATAATGAAAGTGCCTTTCAATTAATCTATTTTTTTAAAACTGACTAAATAAAGAAGGATCCCTCACCTGGTAATCATAATTAAGTTGACATAGGACTAATAGAGAGTCAAGTCTAACTTCAATACATGAAATGTCGTAGGAAACAACATCTCAAGGAAACTTAATAACAACGCTGTATTCATCCATGTTGTTGGTAGCAGGGCCAAAACAAGAACCTCCTGAAGTAAGTAGCTGACCTATGGGCAAATAATTAACCCAACAGATGAAGCGAGATTACAAGTGTGATGGCTAGATCCATTAATGAATCCTATGAAGCAATCAATGAAATATGAAACAAAACCAAACTTGTATAAGAAACATGAAGAAGGATAACACTTTACTACACTATACAACCATATACAAGAAAAAGCATTTATTTTAAGCATAATACTTCTTCACATAGAGCCCATTTCTGGGCTATGACAACTTGTTTCCATCGTAATCCACTAGTTCATAGGAATCTTTTTTTTCTTCAGAACTTTAGACACTATATAGGGTCCGAGCCACATCGATTTAAAATTTCCTAGACCCAAAGGTTCTTTGTCTTGGTCATAAACGAATACAAGGTCACCTTCAGAGAAAACCCTAGGTTTAACAACCTTATCATATTGACTCTTCACCCATTGTTTATGTGCTTTGTTTGCTGTGAGCACATCTCTATGTTGTTCATCTAAGTGTTCCAAATGCAACAAACATTATTCTAAAGCTTAAATTTCAGGTAAAAGTTGTATAGCTAGCTTTATCGATGGTATTTCACATTCAATAGGCGTGACTGCTTCCACCCCATGAATAAGTTGGAAAGGCGAAAAACCTGTGGCAGTATTGAGAATGGTTCAATATGCCCAAAGTGAAATACAAAGCATGATATTCCAATTAGATCTACTAGCATTGATTTTCCATTGGAGAATGGTTTTCAAAGTTTTGTTAACGACTTTGACCTATCCATTCGCCTATGGGTAAAATGAAGATGAATGATCTTGTTTAAAGCCAAGCATAGTAGCCAATTTTATCATTAAGTTGTTACCTCCTCAACACTCTTTCATTTCATTCTCACATAAATACATATTGGTTTCCATCATGGATTTTGTGAAGATATCAACAACTTGCTTTTCTATGGGACAATAATGCAAACAAATAATGCCGTTCATAACAAGAACTTGAATGTAATGAGTATCTAAGTCAATGTGTTTAGTTTTGGAGTGATACACTAAATTGTATGCAATTTTAATTGCACTCTTATTGTTGCATCTCAACTTAGTAGGATACTTCTATATTGGACCAATCTTTATCAGAACATGCCATATCCATACAACTTTTTTAGTTGCTTCCTTAGATGCCATGTACTCTACTTCACAAGATTAAAGAGAAAGAGACCTTCACTTCCTTATAGACCATGAAATTGGCCATGAATTATGTTGAAAGATATATCCTATAGTATATATTCTATCTGAAGTATCCCCTTCCTAATCATAATATGTATAACCAAGGAGTGAGATTTTATCCCTGCTAGAATAGAACACACCATAATGCAATGTCTCGTGTAGATATACGAGAATCATATTCACTACTATATAATGAATTTAATGAGGATTTTTCATAAACCTTGAAACCACGTTGAATGCAAAAGAGATATCTAGTTTGTTGTGTGCCAAATGTATCGAACTTACCACTAGCTAATGATACAATGTCACATCAACTAGAGGAGTATCACAATCAATAATTAACTTTACACCAGACTGAAATAATGTAGGTAACAACTTAAAATCACTCATATGAAACCGATCAAACTTATATTTCACATACATAGGCCGAGAGATTAAAATACCATCTACCATATGTCGAATATTTAGACCCAAAAAATAATGGAATAGGCCTAAAATGGTCATTTAAAATTCACTTTTAAGATTATCCTTCAAATCACATATCCAAGTAAGTTGGATTCTAGTAATAATAAGATCATCCACACAAAGTACAATTATGAGAACATCATCATCAAAGTGCTTGACATACTGATTTCGATAAGATACACATTGCTTAAGACCATTCTTTAAGAAATAAGTATCAATTTTTTTATACCAAACTCTAGGTGCTTGCCTAAGACCATATAAATACTCGTTCAATTCGCATAGAAAACTGGAATTTTCAATAGTAATACATCCAGTGGTTGTTGCATAGAAATTTCTTCAATCTGTTCGTCTATAGTAAACTTTGTTTTATATATCCACTTACATCCAACTAAACTCTTTCCAGGAGGAAGGGTAACAAGAGTCCGAGTATTGTTCTTCATTAATGAGTCATACTACATTTGCATAGATTTTTCCCATTAAAGCTTGTATTCAGCTTAAGCATAAGTAGAGGGATCATCTGTGGCCAAAAATTTAGTCATAAGAGAAAATTCATATTTATTTTTACGAGTATGAGAAGCAATACCAATCTCAAAACCTGCAGATTCGAGAGTATTTTTATCCGAAATAGGAAGAGAAGTAGTGGTAGGACCCATACTATTATCTTCAAAACATTCAGGTGGAAAAATTGAAGAAGAGGGTGAACTAGCATCAATAATAAGAACATAAGGAGAGGAAGGAGTAATAGAAGGTGAAGGCAAATTCAAGGTAACACGAGGTTCAACAGACTCAGGAGGAGGAGATAATTCATCAAAGTGGACATCTAGCCTAATAATGACACCTTGGGTAGAGGGATCAAATAATCCACACACTTTAGAATCCTCACAATAACCAATGAAAATACCTTGGTGAGACATGGGTTCTAACTTTTTCCACTTTTCATCCGGGATATGAGCCCAACATTCACTGCCAAATACTTTAGAGTTACTGATATGATGTTTTCTTCAATTCCATTTTTTCCTCGGGAGTAACTTGTAAAAATTCTTTAGTAAGGATTCTATTCAAGATATAGTTAGAACAATAAATAACATCGTCCAAAAATTGTCTACGTAATTGTTTACAATAAAATCATACATCTAACCATTTCAACCAACGTTCTATTCTTTCTTTCAGCTACCCCGGTTTGTTGAGGTGTATAAGGAACAATCTTTTGATGTTGATTACCATGCTTAGATACATATGCATTAAATTCATTTTTATTGAACCCCCCCCATTATTAGTTCTCAAAGTCTTAATATTTTTACCAGATTCTATTGGACTTTGGTGTTTCCATTGATGTCAAACAAGAAACAAGCATGATGTCAAATGTCAAACAAGAAACAAGATTGATATCAAACAAGAAAAATGTTGATGAATGTCAAGAAGTAGAAAATATTGAAGTTTGTAGTCACAATTGTTGATGCCGAGTAAAAAGCCTATATATTTATTTGAAAGAATAATAAGTACAACAATATGCATAAGATAAAACAGATACACAAGACACAAATATTTTCACTAGGGAAGCCACAAAGGAGAAAACCTCGCAAACTTCCTCAAAATAGTAGAGTCACAAAGTCCTTGTCATAAGATAATCAATCCCAGTAATAAGAAGTCTTCAACAACTATCTATTTCTCCTCCTTTTCTCTCTCTCTCTCTCTCTCTCTCTCTCTCTCGTGCGGAATTGAGTGAGTGTGAAGTGTGTATAAATGAGGGAGGGAACCTCCCTATTTATACTAATAAAGTGACTGACCTATTACATGATAGATGCCAATCTCTTACCCTAACATAGCTGACTTCTCCTATAGAGACTCCAAATACACATTACATGATGTTACACTGGGGACTATTTCCCCGGATTACAATGGGGGTTGTACCTCAAGGTCTATACACAATAATGACATCCCAAAAGGAAGTAAACACATCTCTGAAGTGGGTACAACAACATACAATGATAATATACATCAGAATATCTTCTGAAATTACAAATACATCAGCACTCCCTCTTAACTAGGAAGGTATTCTCTCTCTTCCATAGTCATCAACATATATGGTCAAGTCTTAATCGCAGAGTCATCATCATAGAGACATAGAGTCATCATCATAGCTTCTGCCATCGTCATCTTATTGATCATCGAAAGGTATTAAGTGTCATCAGGAGTTTCTACAGAGCCAACCCTTTTCATGTTGGGTGTAGGCCTAGCCCTCATCCAAGTATTCATCACATATGCAAGCAAGTCATCGTGTAGGAACGATCGAGGACCTTATTTACATTGCCATGGCACTAACCTGCATCTCCTACCTTTATCTCATCATATATAGATCATCTCTTTTGTCTTGCACAAAACAAAAATAGAGCACACAGAGCACAACCTAGATGCAGACCACCTGTGTTCTATCACCATATTAGCATGATAGGATATTTCACGTCATTAATAAAACCTATAACATACACTATGCGATAATCTTCTAGGAGCACAGTCAGTGCATTACGTCTCTACACGGGCAACCTACATTCTACCAGTAAAGGAGAACCGCCTATGTGCACCTCAAGTGCTTCATGACCTTATCATCTCCAACATGGGAACACACACACATATAGATATATATGTAAGGACTGATTATGACCAAACAACCTCCTACACTAGGACTTTTACGTTCCAGGTCAACCTTAAGGACTAATTACATCTGAACAACCTGCGTCCAGGATCCTTTCCATTCAGACAACCTTCGTGGCGTATTACATATGAGTAACCTATGTACCACGCCTGGGCTCTTTTTACACTCAAACAATCCACAGGACTTATAAAATCTGAATAACCTGCGTACCACACCAAGACTCATATTTACATTTGGATAACCCATCTAAGGACTTATTACATTTGAATAACCTATGTACTACACCAAGACTCATATTTACATTCGGATAACCTGTCTTAGGACTTATTATGTTTGAGTAAGTTGCGTGTCATTCTGGGAATTGTATTTACACTCAGACAACCTACAAGACTAATTACATCTGAGCAACTTGCTACACAAGGGTATTTTCTGCTTGGACAACCTCTATCATTTCCCATGTGAGATATCATGCATCATCGTCTTCTAGTCTCTTGCTATTTCTAGCATAGAAATATATCAATACTGATTACATCCAAGGATAACATGCGAGATTTGCTAGGACTTATCCAAAGATAACCTACATGATTGATTACGTTTGAGAAACCTACAACCTTCACTAGGATTTTACACTCAAACAACCTGTCTCTCCAGCTATGCTAGAACTCGTCACTCCCTGTTTCGAGGAGTCTCATTTTAGATCACATCAATTCTTTCTGTGAAGTACTCAAACTTCGCTCTGGATAGAGGCTTGGCAAATACATCAGCTATATTCTCTCCCATTGACATGTACTAGAGCTTTACTGCTCCTCTCTGCACCATATCCCTGATATAGTGGAGATTGATCTCTATGTTCTTTGGCTTGTCATGGAACACAGTGTTCTCCAACAGCTTCACGCAACTCTGATTGTCGTAGAAGATGCAAGTCACATCTAACTGGAGATCAAACAAAGCATACAGTAGCTTCTAAAGTCACATTACCTCGCAACTAACCAAGGAAGCGACAAGATACTCTGCCTTAGTTGTACTTAGTGCCACACATGATTGCTTCCTATTAAATCAAGAGATCATGACAGATCCCAAACTAAAGCAGCAACCTGAAGTGCTCTTCCTATTAGTGGCGCTAACTACCTAATCCAAATATACATAACCATGTAGGTTAATCTTCTGATTCACATCATACTTGAGCCCATAATCCATTGTACCTTTTAGGTACCTCAACACATGCTTTGCAGCTATCAGGTGAACATGTCTCAGATCCGTCAGGAACTGGATTAGGGTGTTCACAACAAATCATATGTTGGGTCTCATATTCGTCAGATACATCAAGGAGCCAATAATTCGATGATACATCATGGCATCAACTGACTCATATGAAGAATCACATAGAATATTCAAGTTTGATGCCATATGTGTTGCTATCGCCTTGTAGTCCAACATTCCAAATCTCTTTAGAATATACACTGTATACTTTCCTTGACCAAGGAAAATCCCATCCACACACTGCCACACCTTCATGCTTAAGAAGTAGTGCATCATCCCTAGGTATTTCATCTCGAACACTGTAGCAAGTCTCCTCCTTGCATATTTAATTTGTTCGTCCTCGCATGTCAGAAAAAAGTCATCGACATATAGGAGGAGCATCACTGGTCTTCCGCATTCAACCTTGAAGTAAAGGTTGGAATCCTCTTTACTCTTGGTAAATCCTTGGCTCATCAGGAATCTATCCATCTTGCCGTACCATGTCCTGGTGCATGTTTCAATCCATACAAGGCCTTATTCAATTTGCACACATTAGTATGTATGTCATGTGTCTCGAATCCCAGTGGTTATTCCACGTACACTTCCTCCTCGACTACACCATTCAAGAATGATGTCTTGGCATCCATCTGGTGTATCTTCCATTTCATAACGGTAGCTAATGCAAGTATGGTCCTAATGGAAGTGTACCTCGCCATGGGTGCAAATGTCTCTTCATAGTTTATGCCTTATTTCTATGAGAAGCCTCATGCTACGAATATTTCCTTGTATTTCTCAATATTGCCATTTGTAGTTTGCTTGATCTTATAGATCCACTTTGAAGCCACGAAAAACTTATTTTTTGGTCTTGGAACTATCTCCCAGACATCATACTTCATGATCGACTAAGACTCCTTGATCATGGCAACCTTCGATTATTTATTTTATGTAGCCTCTTCATAGGTGGAAGGTTCCTTGTCAATGATGTCACACAATATGGCCACATAACTATTGTATGGCTTTGGCCTTTTCCTTTCTCTATGCATTCCTTCTGGAGCGCTATACCTTTCTACTTCTTGTATGAGATCCCGTGACTATGCTAGTTTCCTCTTATGAGAGTCCTTCTCAAGAAGTGTCTCTATCGGCTTTTGTGGTTCTACCATGTCATGATCTTCATTGTCTTTTAGAATTTATTCTCCAATTTCCATATCTCAGACTCTTGTTTCTTCAGGTTCCTCGACCTCTTGAGTAGGTAGCTTCCTGGATCTGAAGTATGATGAGTCTTCATCAAAGGTTACATCTATGTTGATGTCAATCTTCTTGAATCCTAGGAAGTATATTCAGTAGGCCTTTGATGTATCACTGTATCCTATGAATATACCCTTCCTACCAAAAGGATCAAGCTTGGTCCTCTTCTCCTTTGGGATATGTATGTACACCAGGCAACCAAATATTCTAAGATGACCGACTTTTGGTTTCTCTCCTGATAAATCCTCTTCTGTAGTTTTGTTTTCAAGTACCCGACGAGGAGTACGGTTTTGTACATACACAATTGTTTTTTCTACTTCTGCCCAAAGGTGCATAGGAAGATTCTGGTCATGTGGCATTGCTTTTGTTGCTTCCATTATGGGTTAGTTCTTTTGTTCTATGACCCCATTCCACTGAGGATTATATGGAGTGCGCAACTCCCTCTTAATCCCAAATCCTCTACAAAGTTCCTTGAATTATTCTGAGGTGAATTCTTCTCCTTTTTCTGACCATAGAGTCTTGATATTCCTTTCAGTTTGGTTCTCGACCAAGGCTTTATATTCCTTGAACTTATTGAATACTTCATTTTTTCCTTTCACTAAATATATCCAAGTCTTACGTGAGAAATCATCTATAAATGAAATATAGTACACATACCCACTTAATGAGCCAGAAGATATGGGTCCACATACATCCGAGTGTACTATCTCCAATATTCCTTTAGCCTTGCTTTCACTGCTGGGAAATGTCTTCTTTGCATTCTTTCCTTGTGAACATCCTTTGTAAATGCCTTCATGCTTTGCCTCGATCTTTGGAAGTCCAGAGACTGCTTTGTTTCCATCAGTAGTGCTCTGTAGTGTACATGTGCAAGCATTCAGTGCCATAGTTCACTTGGTTATATTGACTCATGAACCAATGCTTATTCAGGTTGTCCTTTTAGTTTGTACAAGCCACCGTCTTCTTCTCCAATCATTTTTGCATCATCTATTATGTTTCCTTTAGGCCACATTACAACTTGGCCATCGACAAATGCAACTCTAATTCCCTTTGCATCTAGTGCAGATATGGAGAGAATATTCTTCTTCAATCCTAGAACATACAACACATCCTTCATCTTTAAGGATTTCCTGGAGTCTAGCTTGTATGAAGTTCCTCCACTCCCTTTTATGGGGTATTGATAATCATCCCCATTTTTCACCTTGTAAGGTGACTCATGCTCAGACATATTGACGATATCCTGTCATGTGTTTGGATGCCCCGCTATCTACAAGCCAATCATTGTTTCCATGTGAGATAGTGCCCGTAAGTGCTGATATTAGCACATACTATTCATCTGAATCATCCTTCTCTCTTCTAAATATTTTGTTTGTTGGTTCATCGTCTTCAACAACATGATCATGGTGTCTCTTTTTCCTGATGGGACAGTCTCTTGCAAAGTGTCCCTTTTCATCACAAGTATAGCATTGAACACTGGAAGGATCTCTATTAATCTTCTTGTGTTTCTTGTCCTTCTTCTTGTTGTGATGATAGTTCTCCTTATTCTCCTTCTTCTTGTAGTTCTTCCTAGTGTGAACTGTGAGAGCTTGATCTTCAGTTGCTCCCATATTCTCTTCTCTTGTTACGAATCAAGCTTCTTATTATGTGCATTCTTCTCAGAGTCTGATGAAAGAGATCAACCTCCTTCCATAGATTCCTTGAATGAATGAGTCCGATGATCTAGGGATACCATTCAAGGTAGTCATCACAATTTCTCTTTCTTCGACATTCTCTTCAACTGCTTCAATGTGTTCTTTGATTTGAGAAACCCTCGTGAAGTTGGAATGTATAGTTTCTAAGTTATGTATCTTCACATTCTTCAACTAGTTCCTCAAAGTCATCTTTCGGTTGATGTTCTTCCCTTTGAACATCTTTTTCAAAGCATCATATACTTCCTTCGGTGTCTTGAATGATGACACATGGGGGATGATGTGATCCTTAATAGAATGTGCAATGATTCTCTTGGCCTTATCCAAGTTCTTCTTATGAGTAGCATTAGCCCCATATTCCTCTAGTTCTGGAACTTCTCCAGTGATGTACTGATCCAAATCATTCTCTTCAAGGTTAAGGGAGATTCTATACTTCCATGCTCGGAAGTTATCAACCCCTCCAAGCTTTTCCTCAAGTTGAGTGTGGTGAGTCATCTTTTCAAATGAGAACCTCAAATGGAAATAAAAAAGATTTAGATCTTATTGATTTGAGGTGTCTGACCTGGTTCCAGAGCTAGTTGACCTAGGGTTTGTCAGAGAACCCTAATTTTCCAAACTTGGAGTTTGGGAATTCTGTTTAGACAAAAAGATGCGCCTCCTTGAGGTGAATTTTTCAGCAGGGTCCTTTCCTGAAGACTGAAGTGGGAAGCCTCCTAAACTTGATGCCCTAGTTTCTCTCGGCATTAGTGACAAGGTCAAATTTAAACTTCTTCAAATCTGAAATTGCTTCCACCAAAATATGCTCCCTATTGAGGTGAGTTACCTTATCCCTCTTCTCTTGATGATCAGTGAAGAGAATACCTTGAACTAGGAAGCCTTATTTTCTGCTGCTGCATAGTGCCTTCTTTCAGAGAGGCTCTGATACCATGTTAGTTTTTGTTAGATCTTTTTATCTTAGTTAGGATCTTTATTTGAAAGAATAATAAGTACAAAAATATGCATAAGATAGAACATATACACAAGACACAAAGGTTTTCATCGGGGAAACCATAAATAAGAAAACCCCATAAACTTCCTTAGAATAGTACAGTCACAAAGACTGTGTCATAAGATGATCTATCTATCCTTCTTATCTCTCTCTCTCTCTCATGCAAACTTGAGTGAGTGTGAGGTGTGTATTAATGAGGGAGGGCACCTCCCTATTTATACTATTCAAGTCACTGACCTAAAACATGACTCGATTCGACCTCTTACCCTAATAAGACCAACTTCTCCGAGAGAGACTCCAAATACACTGGGGGCTATTGCCCCGACTTACATCGGAGGTTGTACCTCAAGGTCTATACATAATAATGACATCCCAAAAGGAGCTAAACAAATCTCTGATGGGGGTACAACAACATACAATGATAATATACATTAGAATATCTTATGAAGTTACAAATACATCAAAATATATATATATAT
>LPNX011191250.1:152429-168895 GCA_001517045.1 Pseudotsuga menziesii | reverse complement strand
ATATATAAAATTTTTGTAGAGCAAATTGGTCTTTTCCACTTAAATCAAATTGTTGATCCAGCAGCCACCAACATTTGGCACCAAGGTTGGTTAGGCTGCAAAGAACTTGATATACACCCTCAGTGGAATCTAGATTGGAACAGATATATTTCAGCACTTTGATTAGCTCATATCAGCTCATATCAGACTCATAGATAAGGAAAACAAGCTAGTCTGGAACATGCTACACACCGAGTGCATAGAGAGAATGTCTTACTATATTTTTAGTATGAAGGGCCTAGACCATGCAATTTGCATGATGAAGCAAGATGAATTCCATGTGGTAGACAAATATCAACCACATGAATCCTCTAAAATTGGGCTTTGTTGTTAGTGTGGCACATGCCCCTTTTTATGCTAGTGGCCATTAATGGTGAGTAATTAGAATCAATATGGTTTGAATCTCATAGTAACATCTAGTACATTGTATATTTATCATTCTATGTAAAATTCAAGTCAAAGACCTCTATAGTAAAACTATGGAAAACATCTTGCTTTAAAAATTCAAGTCAAACTATATAAACTAAAAACTAATTAAAACAAGGTTTATGGATTGCGAGATTCTAGTGATCCCCACTTTAACGAGTCTTGGATCAAAGAACACAATGGAAAATAAACGGACCCCACACAATCACACGATAGATCTAAATGACACCAATAATGTATTTCTATTAATTCATAAAGACCAATTACAAGGTTTTCATTAAAGCAAGTAGAAGTCACTTATGGGATCACTCGGGATTGTTATGTTACAAAGGAAACTTAGCTCAAAGACTAAAACAAAAGATCATAAAGAATCAATTTTAGGACTAGGATAAAAAAAACCTTTACCTTTACCTTGATTTGTATTTATATTGTCTTCCACCACCTCATTTTCTTGCTCACACTTCCTCTAGAATCCTCTTGTTCCTTTTGAACACTCCTTGGCACAAAATGCCAATTGGCATACTCAACCACCACAATAACTTTGGAAATTAATGCTTAAACCACTCATGTGATTTCTATAGCCTTCCTGTTCTTTGACCCTTCCTATTGCTTAGCATTTCGACTGATACTCTGTCGACATATTCATTAGACACCTAGTGCAATGCTATATTAGTCCAAATCCACTATTAGACTATGGTTCCAAATCCTTCGATCTTCTATGTGGTTTCAATGATCCTTCGTCACACCTCTCTCTCTCTCTTAGTTTCCCATCTAAATGCTTATTTACCTTTTTTTGATTCTAGCTAACTTTTCCTCAGTTTCCAGTCGGTCTTCCTTTCGACTATTCTCAACTTCGTCAGTTAGAATCTTCATCTATTCCTCTAACTCTATTGGTCCTCAATTGACCATTTCCTAGTGCATTGACTTCTCCATCAACTTCTCTACTATTCAACCATCCCTTATATTGATTTGATATGTTGACCATGAATTGGTTAGTTCTTCCTCAACTATCTAAGCACTCGAATGCCCCTGCTCTCACCTATAAGTCAACAAATATCCTCTAAATGACTTCAGTAATTTATCCAACATCAACTGCAAAACCCAACTTCCATCCGTTCTTCCAGTCGAACTTGTTAGGATTATTAATCCTCCCTTGTCCAAATTTGCTCATATGTCTAAATCGAGAGTCATGTCTAAATCGGGAGACCATCCAGTCTATTTATAGTCATTAGCACCATTGGTTAAAATTGACCTAATTGGGGCACATGTTTCAGTTACCAAAGTGTGGGGAACACTAATTGAGGCTCACTGCCACTTATTGCACTTGATTGCATAAGTTTAGGAGTCTCCTAGATCAATCCCTACAATTTAGGAAGCAATTGGGAGTGCTGAAACCAACCAAGGTCAGTTCACTTCAGTTAATGACTAGTCAAGCCAAGGTAGGAGTCAGTTACATTCAGTTCTAGCCCTCTACATTCAGTTAGCGCTAGGTTCAATTGATTGCACACATGTGGGGCGCTTTTCTCACCTACCACAGTCAGTTAACCATTATTTAATACTAAATGTAAAACTCGGTTGTGTTTTAGAACTCCGGTTATGATTTAGACAAGGACAGTTAACTACTGGGTCCTCCAATTGTGATTTAGACAAGTCTTGGTTACCTATAGTCAAGTAGAGTCTAATCAATTCGAACTTCCTCATGTGGATTCGAATTCCTTGTGGCTATTAAATCCATTTTACATTATTGTAATTATCATCTGGATTACTTTTTTGATTAATGAAAGCATTCACAACTGCAACCTTTTGCACTGTTTCATTCTTCAATGGCTGAGTAAATTGTAAGATCTTCTTTGTGAGTTGTGTGTTTTTCTACATATATATATGCTCAAATTTAACATGGTATCAGAGCCTCGACAAACAAGGCACTTCTCCTCCTTGGATCTCCTACTGGATCATTTTTTTTGTTTTGTAGGTACAACTTTGAAATGAATTCATCAGTTCCTCTTGTCACCCGATCCTCGGACTATTTTGAATGGAGGGTGAAGATGAATATATGTTTGAGAAGACAAAAACTCTTTTCAGTGTCTATTGGAATCGGTAGAAATTCTTTTGAGAGTGATAATGACTGGCTAAAAGCAAAGGATAAAGCTTTTGAAATAATGGAACTGGCTCTTTCTCCTAGCATGCGCTACCACAGTAGATCTATTAAAGATCCACAGGAACTCTGGGCAAGATTGGACAGAACCTTTGGAATCACATGGAGCATCCTTGATCCAAAAATCTCGGCCTCCACTCTCTCTGATGAAGTTGTTCAAGATGAAGAAGAAGTAGAAGCTTCTACACAGTCAATTCGAATTGAAGGCAGTCTCCATGCAGTGACTCCTTTTCGTGATGCTCCGGAAGTTCATGAGATCTCTGATATCTCATCTTCTCATATTGCTGAAAAGGAAGAAGACCTTCGAATCTCTGATATTGAAGAAAAATTCTACTGCACTTCCATGCAAACATTCATCGGTAATTTTCCTTTAAATTCTGTGCAAAATTTACCAGTAATTGCTTCCAAAAGTGAAGAGAAATTTGATTTTTTCCCTCTAATGTTGCTGCTGGTGTGCAAATATGTGATACCTTGGATATTTTGGAAGAAATATTAGATTACCAGAGTGATCCATTCGCTCCCCATGATCTATTTTTTCCAGCAAATTCCTGCAGGATTGCATACACCAAAATTCAGAATTTTGAAGCAGAAGAAAGTCGTGCATCGACCATCACGGTTAACCATTTATTTGAATCTGATATTAACCTTATTGGATCTGATATGATCTTATTTAGATATGATCTTATATTTCTTGGTTTAATATATCAAATTCATAATCTTTCAGTACTGCTTGTAGCTGTTCTCATCAATGGTGTGAAGAAACAAGTACCGCAAGTCTCCTACAAAACTACTGCTGGGGATTTGATTCCATTTCACAGTTTTGGATATGTTTTGAACATGTTTAGATCTGATTTGCTTTCTGATATGATATTATTTGGTTCATATTTTAAAATTCAAAAGCATTCAGTCATGCTTGTAGCTTCTCTCACCAATTCCGGTGTGAAAAATCAAGTACCACACTTTCTCTTCAAAACTGGTGATGGGGATTTGGTGTTAGTTTCCTCATATGAGGTTGCTGATATTTTATTATGTGATTCATTATCTATTTCAGAAGCTATATCAGACTATGGAGCTCCATCATTCACTCTCAACAGTCCTAGTGCTTATCTACCATGGATCACATGCTCATCTTCTCACGAAACTAGTAAAGAGGAAGATTTTCTGCATCTGCCTGGACACCTGCTCCTAACACTTGGGGCTGTTCTTACCACTCATGGTTTGCTGTTCATGGCTGCAACATATCAGTTTCTTGAGTGTTCTTCACATTCTCTGAATTCTCAAGAACCTTTTCTCACTTTTCAGTTGACTTCAGTTGCTCTACATGGGTCTAGTCTTCATCCGGCAGCTGTCTATATTTCTAATTTAGTTGAGCATATCATTCTTCTTCCAAAGAGGAAGATTCCTCCAGACATAATGATGGAGAGGTTCACATGCCAGGCCCCAGAATACCTGTGCACAGAAGAACCAGATTGATCCTGATTCTACCTGCTTAATTAGAAGGGGGGGTTTTTTTCCCATGTGGTTTTTCCCCAAGCACCTTATTTTTGAGTAGTTACTTTACTTTACTTGATGTAATGGGTGACCTATGGTCTTAGTTACCAGGGCCCACAATTTGTCCAAGTTAGCATTTAGGGGGGGTGTTAGGATTATTAATCCTCTCTTGTCCAAATTTGGTCATATGTCTAAATCGAGAGTCATGTCTAAATCGGGAGTCCATCCAGTCTATTTATAGTCATTAGCACCATTGGTTAAACTTGACCTAATTGGGGCACATGTTTCAGTTACCAAAGTGTGGGGAACACTAATTGAGGCTCACTGCCACTTATTGCACTTGATTGCATAAGTTTAGGAGTCTCCTAGATCAATCCCTACAATTTAGGAAGCAACTGGGAGTGCCGAAACCAACCAAGGTTAGTTCACTTCAGTTAATGACTAGTCAAGCCAAGTTAGGAGTCAGTTACATTCAGTTCTAGCCCTCTACATTCAGTTAGTGCTAGGTTCAATTGATTGCACACATGTGGGGCGCTTTTCTCACCTACCATAGTCATTTAACCATTATTTAATACTAAATGTAACACTTGGTTGTGTTTTAGAACTCCGGTTATGATTTAGACAAGGACAGTTAACTACTGGGTCCTCCAATTGTGATTTAGACAAGTCTTGGTTACCTATAGTCAAGTAGAGTCTAATCAATTCGAACTTCCTCATGTGGATTCTAATTCCTTGTGGCTATTAAAGCCATTTTACATTATTGTAATTATCATCTGGATTAATTTTTTGATTAATGAAAGCATTCACAGCTGCAAGCCTTTTGCACTGTTTCATTCTTCAATGGCTAAGTAAATTGTGAGATCTTCTTTGTGAGTTGTGTGTTTTTCTACAGATCTATATGCTCAAATTTAACAGAACTTCTCTCCAAATAATCTCCATTATATTGACTTAATGACTCAATCGTCAGCTCCCCTTGACCTATTGGACCTCATGTTCTCAACAAACTTTAATGCTTTTCACTTTCCTTCTTGTCAAATTTTACAAACCATCCTGCTATTTTTTTGTTCCATCCTTTCCTAGGTGTTACGCAACTCTAGTCGTTGTCCTCTTAACCTTTTGACTTCCTTACTTGCATAGAGATATCCTTGTAGGATTCTCCATCGGCTTGACAAGTATTCTTCCTAGTTTTTCCCTTGATTGTGACTTGGTTGGATCGACTCAAGTCAACTTTTGGTCTCTCTTCCAACCTTTTTGGGAATTACTACCCCTACTCATGTTTTTGAAGAATTCAAATTTTCCCAACAACTCTTTGTTTATCTGCTACCTAGGTCGAGGATCATGATTCCCCTGCATCAGACTCTCGGGTTACAAAAAGAACTAAACAATTGGTTCTATGCTTCTGATCATGATTCAGTATTATGATATGTCATTAGAATCAAAGCCATACTTGGTACCATGTGAAAAATGGCACTTTCATCTTTACTCTACTCACCTTTTCCTTCTTCATAGCTTCAACTACACTGCAACATACTTACAACCCCATACTTTATCAAGGAATTCTCCAAAATCCTCCCTCATTTTTTTCCTTTTGATTTTCTCAATAACATCTAATGTTTCCTTATTATCATCATTTCCAATCCAAACTTGAATATATCCATTCATCATGCCAATCTTCATGAAGCATTTGGACCCACTAAAATAGCCATCCTTGCCGCTTGTTCTCTTAATTGGAAACCTATACTTGGTTTTGATCTTATGGATGGCCCTCAATCTATTTCACATACTCCCTTCTTCTCTACCTTTCCTTGGTTTTAATGCAATTGGTACTACACATAGAATTAGATATCCCGAAGTTGTATTTCTATAGGACAATTTCTAAACCTATTGGTCTATATTGATTCTCTTAGATGGCATTGTCTCATCTGATAACCTGCTTAGCATACTTGTATCTAACATCAAGTTAGACTGATGGGATACTGCTTTCTACTAGTGGTAATGTCATTGAAATCTCTTCGATTTCTCCCAACTTCTTTCAAGACCAGGGATAATTTTAAGAACACCCCCGAAATTTATATGTATAATAAATGGGTGAATCTCCCTAATATATAGGAAAAATTGAAGGCTATTTTATCAATCGCATAACATATATATATAATTTTCTGGCTAATCTTTCATTCTATTATAGAATATTGTAAAATCTTGGCAAATATTTCACTAAACTATAAGATTTTGTAAAATATTGGTGAATATTTAACTGAATTATAAAATATTGTAAAACTTGGCAAATCTTTCATCTAATTATAAATTCTTGTAATATCTTGGTGAATATTTCTCTAGGAAGACTCATCTTTTGATTCTGCATATTACTAAGGTAGTGCAATAGAAGAGCATATACCACAGCTTTAATCTCTCAACACCTAGACCCTCAAATGAACAAATGCATGAATTCATGAGGAGAGGAGGGATTTATTTATACATTTCACAAATAGTAGCAGGTCACTCACAACTAGAGGTGTTGGTGAAACACAACTACACTCACTAGATTGAGGGAAAGTGGGGACTCCACTTTTTATCTTGTCCCTTAATGGTCCAATGGACATGTGGGTACCCAAATATTGACATACCGACAAACTGATAGAATTGAACACCTTGCATTGTGGAATGATTATGGCACCCATGAACCATTATTACAACGTGCAGTATTATTGAAACCCACAACCTTAATATAGTGGATGAATTCTCGATTAACTTATTTTCCAAATCTCTCATTTTTAAGCTACCCCTTAAGAAAAAATAACCTGCTTATCTGTTTATAGATACATATGCCACTTTTTCCTTTCTTTTGTTGATCATTAAAATATGAATTATGTCATTTGATTTAGAATTTTTAGAGTTAGTTATAAACTTGCAATGGTTATTAGAAATAAGAACATACACTAACAAGAATCGAAAGATCATGAATTCATCATCGCACATATCATTAAAATATTATGTTAAGGAATACTTTTTCTCAGATAAACTAAGGAGGTGTTTGTATTCATGTCCTTGAAATTTTTAAAGAATGAAAAATGTGGTAAAATTGTCTTATCACCCTCATTGAATGAAAAATACTAGAGATCAAATAACATAATGTCTACATCTCAGGTCAAACATGCCCTGTACACATTATATATAATCATGATGGAAATGAAGTATCATGTTCCAACTAAATCATATATTTATCATAGATACCTAGATTCATTTATGGATGATGATAGTAATTACACATCAAAACAAATCACCAACAAACATTTTTATTATGAATGGCCCTTACAAAAAAACAAAATATCGTAAAAAAAATATCTTACCCAACAAATTTAGGTCAAAAATAAAATGGATGAACTTTGAAATACGAATAAAAAAATCTACAAGTCAACAAACTTCTCAATACAAATAAAATAATCTACGAGTATGCATTGGACAAATTTACAAGAAGAAAACCAAAATAATGACCATTCCACTGAAGCTTCACTATGCATTCATTTATATTACAAACATACCAAACATCAACAATAATAGACATAAAATATGAACATATTCACTCTCATTAATGCCTTAGATCCAATAATAAGTGCAAAGCAAGATCCCAATAAAAGAACATTTTAAGCAACTGGGTCAAATTTAATTTGAATATTAAAAATCATGTGGAGTCTCTCCATCAAGCGTAGCATCCACTAACAACATATAAATGTCAGTTGATAGTTTAAATGTGACAAGGCATAAAATAAATCATATCTTTTGAGCTCTATAACAATTTCATAGAACCAATACTCCTTGGATAGAATAAAACCCTAATAATATCGAATGAGCCCTAAGAATCAAGAGTTCCCTAGAATTCAAGAGGCCTAAAAAATCATCCATGATAAAAGTTAAATTTACAATATAATAATCTATTGTAACTATGGATAATAAACATAAAACGTTTGATAAAAATCATACCATGTTAATTATTGGATGAAAAGCGTTTTGTGAGTTTGTATTCTCTAATAAATTCCATGTGCGACATGCCCCTTCAATACTTGAGCTTTCGACAATGGAGATGTTATGGGAAAATTAAAATGTCAAGAAAATGAAGAATCAAAAGTGAAATCGCATCAACCTGAACCTTCTCCCTACAAGTAAAATCCGATGTGGGTGAACCATGAATCATTGTATCTTTCATATAGAAATAAATAGCCCCTTTTTTTCCCTCAAATATTGGAAATCAAGAGATGAAAGAATGTATCACATGAAATTGACTAAAAATACAGGAAAATGAAACTATAATCCTAAATTATAAGGAAAATGGAGGGCGAAATAACCCTTGGGAGCCTCCACGACTTAAAATTGGGGTGAAAGAGTGATTTCACTATATTTTCTCTAGAAATTCGAGGTGAAAGATAGATTGGAGGGAGAATTTGCTAGGGCGAAAATAGTCCTTTTCTTTTCCCTCATTAATATATGGGAGGTTATTAATTTTGGATTTTTATTTTTTTTTCGAATAAAAATTGGGCGAATATATTTTAGTTGAAAAAACCCTTTCCATATAAGAAAATAACCCACTAAATTTTGTAACCCCCTTAATATATCCCATGGGATATATATAGCCCCTAAAATTATCAATGTTCAAGACTTCTTCACCCACTTCTCCATTTCTCTTCATCACGTGGCCCTTTGTTGACATGAACTTGACTGCTTTCCTACCAAATGAAATTTCTTTACCATTATCTGGAAGAATCACTAATTCCTTCACTAAATCACCTTCACCCTCAACCTTATCATCTACCACTTCACCCTTCTTCTCTGATGGACTTTGACTCTAGTCCATGTGTTCTTCTTCTTCTTTTGTAGTCTTCACGAAACTCTTTCCATCTTCTCCTACACAAGTGATTCTTCAACCCAATGGTCAAAACATTTGCCTCTTCAAGGATTCCATGCAAACTATCTTCCACCCTGCATTCTTCTACAACAATATATTTTGACTCTTCTTCCTCCATACCCAACCCTGTTGGGAATTCCAAGGATTTCTCCTTAGCATATTCTCTATTCATCCCTTCTTTTGCAGTGGTTACTTCACCATCATTTTATACATTCATGGCATCATCAATGCTACCTCCTACATCTATTTCGTCAATAGTTTCTTCTTTTGGTTTAGACCATTTCTACATATGTGTCTACTTCCTCATTCTCATACTTCCTTTTTGTGAGGTATCCTTCTTGCATCCTCTACTAAATCCTTTTTTTTGCTTTTCTCCAACAGTTCTATCCAACTTCCTTGTTAGAATTGTTTCCTTATTCAAACCCTTGTAGAATTATGTTTTTCCTTCCAATCTTCCGTCCTTCAACTAGATTTTCTTCATCTCCTTTAGGTACTCCACCAAATTGTTCATTGTTGGATCTACCCATCACTTGCGATCTTTTTTTTTTGTCACTTGAAAACTCTACTCGACCCTCTCATTGGAGTCATCCTCATTCTTCATTTCTTATGTCTGCAATTCTACCCACAGCCACAACTATGGAGCTATAGCGTTCTCAAACTTCTTGTGGGATGCTCTGGATAACTCTATCCCACCTCAATGTGGGAGCTATCCCTTCTTTCACATCTCTACCCAACTGTAGTTGGAGTTTCCTTCCTCATACAGGATACTCCTACTCTGATTACAAACCGATGCCAGGGAGCACCACCTAGGTGGGTCTTATATCAAAGTGCACAATGGATTGCAAATGGAAATCCGCACAATCCACGCACAATCACACGTTAGATCTAAATGAAACCAATAATGTATTTTTATTAATTCATAACACCAATTACAAGGTTTTGATTATAATCTGGGAGTTCAATCCTTTATGGGATTAGTTTTCCTTGTTTTGTTACAAAGGAAACATATGATTCTTTAGTCATCCAAATCCACTTTTAGACTCTAGTTCCAAATTCTTCTTTCTTCTATGTGGTCTGACTAAACCTTTTAAATGCCTCTCTCTTTGTCAGCTAATCGTATGACTACTTCTTTCCCTTGGTTGGCTTGAAACTGAATTTTCTTCCGTTACTAGTTGGTCTTCCTTCTGACCGTTCTCAACTCTGTCGGTTCGAATCTCTTTCGATCCCTCTGAGTCTGCCAGTCCTTAATTGACCATTTTCATTTTCTAACGAAACTGACTTCTTCTTCATTGAATTCACTGCTACTTGACCATCTCTCAGACAAGGCTTATATCTCAACCACATCTTAGTCAGTTCTTTCTCAACTATTTAGGCACTTGATCGCCTCACCCCTACTCTTTCTCTTGCTTGGAGGTCATCGAATCTCCTCTATATGACTTTAGTTTCCTATCCACTGTCAAATTAAAAACCTGACTTGACTTCTATCCTTTCTGTCAGTCGGTCTTCTCTCCAAATACTCTCTAAGAGTAGCCTTGTGAAAGAGTAAGCTAGCATTGTTGGTGTAGCTATGTGAAATATTGAGCAACCATTGTTAATGTATCCTTATGAAAGATTAAGCCATCATTACTTTGGGTGTATATCTGTGAAATATGAAACACCTTGTATTTTTTTCTTATTTGGAGAAGCATTTAATTTGCATGCACATAATTTTTGAGGGGCTACAAAAGAGCCATTCATTTAAGAAATGTATCTTACTATTGTGTGAAATTATGCCATATTATAATTGTGTTTCAAGAGCAAGTGTGATTGCATGATTTCATAGAGGAGTTGGTATATGCACAACTCTACCCCAATAGTGCTTAGATATACATATATCTAAATACATAAATACCTTAAGCTTTAAGACATTATGGAGTAGAGGTCATTTGATCATTTTTAAGTAAATCTTTGCTTTTATGATTTTGAAGTTGTTGGTATTTTTTATTTTTATTTTTAGCAATGAAATTGATCAATTTGTACTTACATTGGGAAAATATATTAGATGTCTTAATTATGTACATTGGAAGTTTCAAATAGATACTTTGTTAAGTATCTTAGACCTAAATATGAAATCACACACAATATTATAAATTCTCATTGTTTTAATAATATTAAAAACCCTTAAGGTAGGGAAATTCCTTACAATTGATCCTTTGATGGAAATAATACACTCATGTTCACTTATCTCTTAATGTTGGGGGACCTTTGAATGAGATAACCTCCAAATACAATATTCTTCCACGCACATAATGAGGATTCTATCCTTAGTTATAGATCTAACAAGAATCCTAACAATCACAACCTCATAAGTACCTAGTGGGCCTTCTATAATGAACCCCCATTACATTTATAGAATACTAACTAACATAGCAATATTTATTTATGGTGGACCTAGTCCATCTTACATTGAATGGCCTTCCTTATTATTACTTTAATAGGGCCTTTGGCTGCCCATTTCACCCCTATGGACGATCCACTAGATCTTAAAGGAAAAATACAATGTCTACTAAATTGTGAGTGGAGGTGAAACCAAACCAATTACTCTTGAAACTTTAATCCTCATATAAAGAAGTGAATTCTCTCACACATTACCCAAAGATTTACCTTAGAAACTCAAAACCAAGAAACCCAACATTCATAAAAGTTTCTCCTCTATCTCATTGTACATTAAATCTTTTTTTTATAATACAATATTATAGAATCTAAAACCCTAATTTATTAACCTAATATATTAACCCATTTTAAATTAGAAACTCAATTTTCTAACTAACTCGAAACAAAAATAAAAAAATCAAATCAAATCAAATAAATTCTTTCTGAAAACCTTTAAACTTCATGCTGATAAAACTATTTTTAATTAATGAAAAATGCTATGAAAGACACTATTCATATTCAAAGCATTATATACTATGAAAGACGCTATTCATATTCAAAGCATTATATATGTTTCTATTCCATTGAATATATATTATGATATAAAATAAAATAAAATAAAAAAATCAAATAAATTCTTTCTCTAAACGTACAAATTTCATGCTAATAAAACTACTTTTAAAACTACTTTTAATTAATGAAAGACGCTATTTTAATTAATGAAAGGCGCTATTCATATTCAAAGCATTATATTATTCCATAGAATATATAATTTATGATATAAAAAAAATAGATTATGAATTATTAAAAATATATTATAATAACACCTTGAATTTAAGTATAATATGGAATTTATTTCTATCTTGTAAAAATAGCTGAAGTTATCTTTATTTGAAAAACAATTGCAAAATAATGATATTAGAGGTGGTTGTATGGTTGTCCATGATAATTAAAAAAAAATTGAATGAAAAGATTTGATTGTTGTGAATGGGATGTAGTGCACTTTTCGTAAACGACACGTACACAAAATTTTGTATTAAATTTGTTTAAAAGAAATCAACTATAAAATGGTTAGATAAATATAATTTTATTTTTATTAAAAATATTGAAGATAAATTGGTATAAATCAACAATGAAGTTGTTGAATCAATATACTTTTATTTATAAATTATTTTTATTAAAAATTAATTGTGATCTTAATCTTGTAATGTGGATTTTGTGTATATATTTAAAATAATTTAATTATGAGATGTATTTCTGAAGTCTAGTCTATATTATTAGAAAAGAAGTGATCAAAGTGATCTTGGCCTGTAACTTTAATCTTTCAAGTTGTTGAATCAATATATTTTTATTTATAAATTATTTTTATTAAAAATTAATTGCGATCTTAATCTTGTAATGTGGTAATGTGGATTTTGTGTATATATTTAAAATAATTTAATTATGTGTTGTATTTCTAAAATTCAGTCTATATCATTAGAAAAGAAGTGATCAAAGTGATCTCGGCCTATAACTTTAATCTTTTTAAGGTCTCATTTTTTGACAGATTTCTTCACTCAACCTTTAGGAAAAGACCGTCTGGGCATAGTACAAGTAATGGGTATTTGATTCATTGTTTTCCCTTAGCTCCTTTGCTCCTTATTTGTTTACAGGAAGGAGATGACTCTAGTCACACTAAAGCTGGATGACTATTAATACCTATGATTATATGGATATTAATGCAAGCTCTAAGAATAGGTCTCCTACTCAAGATGGGTCTCCTTGTTTTCTCTTTCCGGAGAAGAGATTTTTGAGCAAGATAGTTAAAAGGGAATTTTCAGTAAGATAGTTAAAACTCATATAAAATTCTTATTTAAAAAAAAATATAATTGTGAAGTTTTCAACTAGTTGAACAAAGTTGCTACTAAAATGACTTGCATATGGTCTTCATTTGTAAATTATGTAAATATTAGATGTTTTCATTAATATTATTTTTCTTTTTGTTTCTTCAATATATGATATATTAGGTAATGTATGGTATAATAATGTGTATGTACATATTTATTATAACTATATTAATCCCACATTAGATCCCAGTTTCATAATCTTTGTTGCAATACCGACATTTCTAGTCTTTTAGCTTATCAAAATTATAATAAGCTCGGGACGCTTCTCTCCAAGCTCTTTGAGCATAGAAATATAACTTTAAAACAAACTAATTAATTTTCTTCTTCAGGGTCCGATAGACCAAATTTTGGTCTCAGAGGACGTTAACCATCATCATCATCATCAATAATAAAAATTTAATACATAATTATTAATATAATCAACAATATTAAAATATAAATAACAGCTTTGAAAATCTATAATAATTTTTCCTTGTTTTAAAATTTTTAAAATTTAAATAAACACCAAATGGCATAAATCAATACAATAATTTAAATGAACACCAAAGCGCATAAATCAGTACAAGCAATTCATTATTGCAAAATTCATAGATTCTTTTTTTGATTTCCAAATATAACTCTCACTCCATGTTTAAAGCATTCATAGATTCATTATTTCAAAATTCATAGATTTTTTATCAATGTTTAAAGCATTCATAGATTCATTATTTCAAAATTCATAGATTGTTTTAGTGATACATTAATGTTGTTCTCTACATGATAATTTAATCAAGGTAAATCCATTTCTAAATTAGGAGTTAAATATTTTGGTGTAAATATGATTATTATTTAATTCTAATTTTTTAAAATTAATTTAAGCATAATAAAGTAACTTCAATTTTAAAATTTAATTTAGAAGTAATTTTTTTTTTAATGATGATTAATTTTTATTGAGATCAACTTTGTTGTATATCTTAAAAAGGAAAATACTTGGTTTACTTTAAAATATTGTTCATGTTCCTAAAAAGCTTGCCAAAAAGCTTTCCAAGATCATTATAGTTTTGGCAAGTTAGGATGTTTTAAAGGTTTGTGTAGCAAATTCTATGAAACTCAGATCTAATGTGATTGTGACACTCTAAGAGAAAGTGATTTTCATCCTCAATGATCATAGACTCACCAAGATGGAAAACCCTTTCCTTCCATGGAGTTTTAAGAATAGACCAACACCCTCTTTTGCTATGGACCTCATAAGAGTTCGTTCTAATCTTGGCTATATTAATTTTCTTCCTTGAGCTAGTTATTACCTAGAGATACTTATGATCCTCCAAGTTAATTTTTCACACACCATAATTTCTCTTTAAACTTAAAAGTAATAATATTTTCGACATTATCAATGTTCTGCAAAATGTAGTTTTCATTAATGCTCCAATGCTTTAACCAAGCAATGGTATCTTTACACCAACACCTTTTGAGGCGTCTCCTTTCCCATGTTATTTATCTTATGCTAGGCCTATTGCTTTTGAGGTTATAAGTTATAAACAACTTCTGGATTTGGTCAATCTTCCTCCAAGATTCCTAAAAATATTGCACCCCCATACTTCGTAACTATACAAGATAACAAGGATGTTTCAAGACCAAAATAAGCTTTCCACCCTCCATTAACCATTTCCTCAATAGTATAATTTCAAATGTTGTGATGAATATCAATTCTTAGATACTCGTTAGAAGTCACTTCTTCTATTTTCTCTAGATTTCTATTATCATAAATAAAATTTACATATATATCTTTCTTAGATTAAACAATCATACAAAAACTTATTCATCTTAATTTTCCATTTATCATTTAAAGAAAAATTTCTTTAAATGATCTTATTTTTATTTTTATTTTTGATCTTAATCCAGATGACATTGTGTATTATGTAGATTTGACCTACCTGGCATGCAAACACAATACATGCTTGTCTGTTCAAATTCTTTCGTAAAGAGTCCATCAAAATAGCAGGGTAGGAAGAAGGTTTTCTTCAATGCGTGGTTACATGTGAAGGTTTACCAAATTGATATAGATGTTTTTCTTTATGACAGTTCTAGATTGCGGTATTCCTAATATTCATGTGACTGAGAAGTTAACTTTACCTCGCGTAGAAATAAAATGAGACTTCATTTTCTGGTTCATGGGTATTATACGTAGAAGCGGACTTTCTTCCTGAATAAACAATGGCGCACCGCTGGAGTATAACATAATCTTCAGCTCATGCTGCTTTAAGGTATATCTCCTGTCCTCGTAACTATCTGCAGGCCGGAGTTGCAGACGAGATATGGCTTGAGAATTAGCTACAGCAGCTGATCATCTCTAATTTGCTATTGCTCTCTGTATTTCTTCTGATACATGAATTGACTGCAGGTGTAAGACTCCCTGACGAACCACTTATTGGATTGAGAATAGACCTTGTGCATAAAGATTCACTGCTTTCTCCAAATATTACATCCACTAAGCGCCTGAAACTTAGACTGGAGTTTCGATTTCTTTCACTTCATCATCAACCAATTTAATAGTATTTAGAACTGCATATCTGTGCATTGAATCTATATTATTTACAAGATGTATTCTCAATCCAATAAGGGGTTCCACAGGCAGTTCTATTGACGGAAGGCGCTCTTATGCTCCTCGGAATGTTATAACCAGAAAGCAGAGAATAGAATTTGAAGTCATATGGAGATTTATTTGATAATGCAGAAAGGGCGGAGGGATATAGAAATCCCCAGAATGTGAAACGTCCGGAAGATAGAAATTTGCAAATCTAAGGTAATCAAAAAAGTTATTGTTAATCTCTTATGAATATAATATGTTTGTAAGGTTAGGTATTACTAATTAGCAGGTCAAACTAGCCACCATTAATCTCTGTTGAAGCTTAGTAAAGTATATTCTGCAAAACGAATCTCAATGGTTCCCGACCGGAATGTTTGGTAATGATAGAAGGTTCTGATCACGAAAGCTCGGGAAGAATGGTGGATTCAAGAATCTTCTAGTTGTGTAGCGTTTGAGGTTATGATATTCAATGCCGTGAAGAGCTCGATTTTTGAGGTAGAGTGTGATTATAGAATTGGAATATGAAAATACCAAATGTTTACGGTTCTCTCTAGATTGTGATCGGTCCAACCACGCTATACAGAAGTTGCTGTT
>LPNX011191250.1:105825-152210 GCA_001517045.1 Pseudotsuga menziesii | reverse complement strand
TCCAAGGAAGGAATAAATGGGCAATTGATACACAACACATATCTTTGAAAGGTATTAGTTATTAACTTTAGTTTTACATTGTTACTTCTAAGTTTAAAACAAAAATGTGGTGCGAGAAAGATTTAGAGGCTAAAAGAAAATTAATATATTATAAGGAGGTCATCAACCCTAGCCTAGAAGATCAAAAATATCTCTATGTTTTAACTCATGAGCTCCACAGTGAAACAAGTAGTTGGACAATTCCTAAAACATGGGTGGAAAGGATCTTCCATCTCTGTAAGAATAAGAACATTGAGGATGAAAAGCCTACACCCACATTAGATCTCAGTTTCATAATCTTTGTTACAATGCCGACCTTCCTAATCTTTTAACATGTCAAAATTATAGTGAGCTCACGAGGCTTCTTTTCAAGCTCTTTGAGCAGGCGAATACAATTTTAAAACAAACTAAATAGTTAGTTTCTTTAGGTTCGATAGACCAAAGTTTCGCCTCAGTAGAGGTTAACCATTCTCATCATCATCACCATTTTGGACAAAATTAATAAAATTACAACTAAATTTAAAAAAATAATAATCATAGACTTTAAAATTATTAAAACTAAATTACAAAGAAAGAATAAAGCTAATTATAGATTTTACAAAGTTATGAAAGAAAACAATAAATACAATTTATGATTTCAATTCAAATTGATTATTAAGTTTTAGTAAAAATCATTTGAGATAGATGTAATTACAGAATTTTAATCTAAAATAAATGTGTAGAATTATATATAAATAAATAGATATATTATTAATGTTTTTAAAGAAATTAATATAAAAATGAAAAAAACTATTTTTTTAAATTTTAAATTATAATTATTTTAATATTTTATAATTTTTATATAAATAAAAGAAATAGTTATTCAAATAAATATCTCACCATTACATATCTAAAAAGAATTAATAAATGAATTGTCTCATTTACATAGATCCCTTAATTTTGAAAAATTACATACATCCCTTTAATTTTGAAAAATTCTATATATATATAGAGAAAAAAAACTAAAATTTAATATCATACCCAATTATTAGAATAAGGCCGTTGTGACATCACTCATGGAAATTTCATACAATTCCTTTTATTCTAGTTATTGTTGAAACAAATCAAGCCAAAAATGGGGTTTTTGTTGTTGAAGTAATTAATAATCTAGTTTTATGTAATTGTGAACGTTGTCATATAAATATGTAATTGTGAACGTTGTCATATAAATATGTAAATCATATAGAGGAAATGACGTAGAGTGGTGAGCCCCAATGGGGCACTGAACTTGGTTGTGTTGTTTGTAAATATCTTCTGTTGAGTATTAAGAGTGTTGTTTCCTTTCCCGTGGATGTTTTCTTTCAAGGGGTTTTACCACATAAATGACTTGTTCTTAAGTGATTGTTCTCTGTTTTCTTCTTTGGCTCTCTGATGCATGTAAATGGTTATCTTTGGGCTTCCACTTTCCAATAAGTGGTATTAGAGAAGGTTAAAGGGCCCGAGGCTACAAAGAGGAGAGCATGCGGCATAATGCATGAAGGGCATGTTGGTGGAGGTCGATGGTTTCTGTGACGTGTTCTGGTGATGGAGACATCACATATCTCATAATAAAGGAGTCACTAGACTGCCATACTCCCCTTTATGTAGAAGGGATTGAGCAAAGCGATGAGGAAGCAAACTAGTAGACTTGTCCATGGGAAGTTTCTAGATTGTAAGATAGACATAAAGTCTGAAGCAGTGAGACTCTGGATGTTATCGGGGCCATGGACATTCTTCCTTTGACTGTAACAACATTGGCATCTTTAGATCACTCATGGAGGAATATTTTTTCCATGAATGTGTTATCCATGGTAGAAACGAAAGAGTCATACATCCAGGGTGTATCCATAATTGATGTGTGGAAGATGTAGTTGCTACATGTGATGATTGACCTGTTGGTTCTTACATTATCTCTTTGTTTGTTATGTGATGGAGTTAAGGGATACATATGGTGGGATCCTAGTGCCCACAAAACCATCATTAACAGAGATGCAATGTTTGATGGATCTCCTCTCATAAAGTTGGGCATAGTCAAATATGAAAGGTACAAAGAGTGGTTGGTAGCATAAGGGTATTTGGAAGGTATTTTCCATGAAAATTTTCACCAGTTGTTAAGCATGTTTATATCCATGTAGTGTTAGCACTAGTTGCGTTAGTTGATATTGAGTTAGAGCAGCTAGATGTTGAAACAATTTTACATGGATGTTTGGGTGAGGAGATGTGTTGGAAATATTAATTACTCCCAGATCTGTATTTGAGCCCAGCTGACTCTGTCAGAGTCTGTATCAGTCAAGATCTTGTTGGTCAATCTAACAAAAGTGAAGACTCCACGATTCGCCAATGTAAACCAGTCGAATTAATTTCTGAAGCTAAGTTGTTAGGCAGTCTTTAATTGTGAGTCAGTCGATTCATGTAGAAGCAATTTTCAGGTTGGCTATAAATAGAAGAAGCAAATTGTAAATCAAGTTAGACAGTAGAGAGAACTCTGGGTGATAAAGGAGAGAAAGAGAAGTTGAATCTCAAGCTTCTATGTATGTGATTCAGTCGAAGAGCCGAAGCTCTGTAAAAGGATCAGTCGGTGAGTTGACAAGCCTAGACAGACAAGTTTTTCATACCTTTGTTATTTCCCCACAAGTTATATATATGAAATAGTTTATGGTTGAATGCATGTTTATTTGGCTGCACAATATTTCTAGATTTACTTGTGTAAATGTCTTTTACAATTACCATTTGACTGAAAAAAAAAAAGAATCCTTAAAACTATCATATCGTGAAAGTTCCAGGTTTTACGGCATAGTGGTCGACTCAAGTCTTCCTACATATTTGGGTATATGGTTTTATAACTTCTTTAGATTTGTTAATGTGTCCATTTTTTTTACTTCATCTTACTCACAGGTGAAAAGCATTAGTAATTTATTAAGTCTTTTAGACTAAGAAACATACTCTGTATATTTCGACTAAAACCAGACCAAAGTAAGTGAACTGACAAGGTCGGTTGAGTAAGCTGACTTAGAGGTCGAAGAGGTCATCCGACTTAGAGGTTGAAGAGGTCAACCAACAAGTAGAGGTAAATTAGTTGGGTTGAAAGTTCGACCATTTGGTAGACTTGTCTTATTGAGACTTAGACAAGTTTCACTCGATAAGTAAGAAAAAGAAAAAGAGGTCGGCTTGAAAAGTTAAAATTTTATTAACTGAGCGGTAAACTCAAGTTTAGTCGGCTTGGTTTTGGATAACTAGTATCAGAGCAAGGTTTATATCAGAGCAAGGTTTATATGAGAGCAAGGTTTAGGAAAGAAATATTGTCTTAAAAAATTGGAAAAGTAAGTTTCTAAGGAAAATTTAAAAAAAAAATGGCCTCCACTTTTGGTTCATTGCAAACTCCAATTTTTACAGGAAAGATTTATGAATATTGGTATTTAACTATGAAGGCTTTGTTCAGAGGTCAAGATGTCTGGGAGATAGTCTAGCATGGTTATGCAGAACCAGCAGACAGGACAACATATAACAATCTCACATAGGTTGAGAAAGATGTCTTGAGGGAACATAGGAAGAAAAATGGAAAAGATCTGTTTTACATACATCAAGCTATGCATGAAAGCATACTCTCAAGAGTAGCAAAAAAAACTAATTCTAAGTAGGCATGGGATACATTGGAGACCTCCTATCAAGGTTTGGGAAAGGT
This sequence comes from Pseudotsuga menziesii, assembly GCA_001517045.1. NCBI lineage: Eukaryota > Viridiplantae > Streptophyta > Pinopsida > Pinales > Pinaceae > Pseudotsuga > Pseudotsuga menziesii. Next base: position 148,471 of record LPNX011191250.1, on the reverse strand, counting down.
AAAGACTTCCTTGAGTTGTAGATTCTGAGAAGAGATTTTGAATCTCTATCCATGAAATATTCAGAGACTATAGACACATTCTACACCAGAATTATTGACTGAAATATCATGGAGAAGCCATAGAAGACCAAATGGTGGTTGAAAAAATTCTTAGAAGTCTTTCCCCAAGATTTGAAAACTTGGTTGTGGCCTTGGAAGAACACACAGACATGTCGACATTTACCATTGATGAGCTGCAATCTTCACTCATTAATCATGAACACATACTCAGCAGAACACACGCATCATTGGAAGGTGCATTTGCAACATAGTCATCCATAAACCATGGTATAGGTAGGGGAAGAAACATTTTCAGAGGCAGAGGAAGAAGTTCTTCAAGAGGAGGATGAGGCACAAGTCCTGCAAATGTTGGTGGTAGAGGAGATAATTAGAACCCAAGTCAGCTAAGTTGCGAGAGGTTTGATAAATAAAAAATCCAATGTCATTATTGTAAGAAATTTGGTCATTATGCATATGAATGCAGGAAGAAGCAATATGAATAAGGAAGGCAAAGCCCAAATCAGTCGACCAGCACTAGCACTTCCACAAGTGCAATGTTAATGGCATCGACATCTCCACTCGAATGCAATGCTATTCAAGAAAGTCCACATGCAGCAATCACATGACTGGTAATTTAAATTTGTTTTCCAGACTAGACAATTCAGTTCAAACTGATGTTGCACTTGGAGACAATGTCCAAGTTATTGTTTAGGAAAAGGTACCGTTGATATTCTAACCAAACAGGGGGAGAGTAAGTATATCTCTGATGTCTATCATGTCGAAGGTCTGAAACATAATTTGTTAAGAATTGGACAACTGATACAAAAAGGATACAGAGTCTACATTGAAGATGATCACTATGTGATTAAAGACAAGCGTCCAAGCGACCGACTGATAGCAAAAGTGCTAATGACAAGCAATCACTTGTTTCCATTGAGGATAGTTCCTACATGAAAGGGAAGATAAACTCAGGAGCCGCATTCAAGGTATAAAGTAAAGAAACAGTCGAGCTCCTCGATAAGAAAGAAAATGGCAATGCTAATTTGCAAGCAGCATTTCATATAGAAGTTCAGGATGAATCCTGGTTATGGTATTTCAGATTTGGACATCTGAATTTTGGTGGGCTAAAGCTACTGCACATAAATAATATGGTGAAAGGATTTCCATTGATCGACAGACCAGAAAGGGTTTGTGAAGGTTACATTTTTGGCAAGCAGCATAGAGAGACTTTTCCAATCGAAAAATCTTATAGAGCATGCACACCACTTGAAATTGTGATTATAGAATTTTCCCAAGATTTGAAAACTTGGTTGTGACCTTGGAAGAACACACAGACATGTCGACATTTACCATTGATGAGCTGCAAGCTTCACTCATCAATCATGAACACAGACTCAGCAGAACACATACATCATTGGAAGGTGCATTCGCAACACAGTCATCCATAATCCATGGTAGAGGTAGGGGGAGAAACAACTTCAGAGGTAGAGGAAGAAGTTCTTCAAGAGGAGGACGAGGTAGAAGTCCTACAAATGTCGATGGTAGAGGAGATAATCAGAGCCCAAGTCAGCCAAGTGGCGAGAGGTTTGATAAATAAAAAATCCAATCTCATTATTGTAAGAAATTTCATCATTATGCATATGAATGCAGGAAGAAGCAATATGACCAAGGAAGGAAAATCCCAAATCATTTGACCAACACTAGCACTTTGACAAGTGCAATGTTAATGGCATCGACATTACCCATTTGAAAATCTATATAAGGAACTCTATGGTACATTGAAGGCATATGAGAGAATTGAGAGCAAAGAAACTATAGTCTATTGTTGACGGAACTTATGCTTGAGTCTGCATCCCTTTGTCCCTTGGAGCACTTTTGTGTTCTTCCCAAGCTTGCCTTTTGCTTGTGAGCTTGCTATCGAGAGATGGAGGATTGAGGTGGTGGAGGCCCAAGTGGGGGATTCAGTTATTCCGATTCACAGATGTGCCGACAGAGGTTGTATCCATTGTAATCTCTAATTTTATATTAATAGAAATATCTTTTCATGTCCAATAATGTGTATTTGAACGAATATTTTATCCATGGATGCTTTCAAATGCTTATACATTGTTGATTATATATGCTAGAATAGATCTAACACCAATATATATAGTATGCTTGTGTTGTTTACTTGTTGTTGAGAAAGTAATCTATCAATTCAAGCTGAAGTTAGAAAGCTCAACAGGGATCTACTTCAACCATCCGGAATAAGGTACGAGGTCTGATCCTTTAGTGTTAGATGTTTAATTTCTATTGCATATTGGAAAGGATTGATTTCTGGAGTCAAGCTGTCTATAGATCCTACGCTGTTCAAAAGGCTTGTTGGCATCCTTATGTATTTGACAACGACAATACCAGACATTATGTATGGAGTAAGTCTGATCTCAAGGTCCATGGAGTCACCAAAAGACTCTCATTGGCAATCAAGTAAAAGAATTCTAAGGTATGTAAGTGGCACAAAATACCTTGGCATTATGTATTCAACCTCAGAAAATTTTAAACTCATTGGTTACACTGACAATGATAATGGAGGAAGCATAGATGACAGGAAGAGAACATCTGGGTACACATTTAATTTTGGTACAAGTGTTGTTTCATGTGCTTCAAAGCAACAACCCATAGTAACTCTGTCTTCAGTTGAAGTAGATTATGTTGCAGCGACAAGTGTTGCATGTCAAGCTGTCTGGATGAGGAGAGTGTTAAAATACTTGTCATAGAACCATCAAAAATCGACAACCATCTTCTGTGACAAAAATTCAGCAATAGCATTATCCAAGAAAAATGTGTTTCACAAGAGAACCAAGCACATCGACATAAGGTTTTATTTCATAAGAGAGTTGGTGAACAACAAAGAAATTTGTTTCGAATTTTGCAGGTCTGAAGATCAACTTGTAGACATCTTTACAAAACCATTGGCAAAGAATACTTTTCAGTATCTACATAGTTACCTTGGAATGACAAGTTCTCCTTAGTGAAATAAGTCATAAACAGAGCATGTCTAAGCTCTGAAACATTTTGCAATTTTTTTTTTAAATCACCATCTACTCATAACTCAGGGGGAGTGTTGGAAATATTAATTACTCGCAGATTCGTATCTGAGCCCAGCCGACTCTGTCAGAGTCTGTATCAATCAAGATCTTGTCAGTTAGTCTGACAAGAGTGAAGGCTCCACGATTCAGCAATGTAAACCAGTCAAATTAGTTTCTAAAGCTAAGTTGTTAGGTAGATAGTTATTACAGTCTTTAATGGTGAGTCAGTTGATTCATGTAGAAGCAATTTTCAAGTTGCCTATAAATAGAAGAAGCAAATTGTAAATCAAGTTAGACAGTAGAGAGAACTCTGGGTGAGAAAGGAGAGAAAAAGAAGTTGAAGCTCATTCCTTTTTGTATGTAATTAAGTCGAAGAGTCGAATCTCTATAAAAGGATCAGTCGGTGAGGTGACAAGTCTGGACAGACAAGTTTGTAATACTTTTGTTTTTTCCCCACAAGTTATATATATGAAATAGTTTATGGTTGAATGCATGTTTATTTGGCCGCACAATATTTCCATATTTACTTGTGTAAATGTCTTTTACCATTACCATTTGAGTGAAGGAACAAGAATCCTTAAACCTCTCATCCCGTGAAAGTTCCAAGTTTTACAGCACAGTGGTCGACTCAAGTCTTCCTACATATTTGGGTATATGCTTTTATAAGTTCTTTGGATTTGTTAATGTGTCTGTTTGTTTTACTTCATCTTACTCACAGGTGAAAAGCATTAGTAATTTCTTAAGTCTTTTAGACTAAGAAACATACAGTGTATATTTCGAATAAAACCAGACCAAAGTAAGTGAACCAACAAGGTCGGTTGAGTAAGACAACTTAGAGGTTGAAGAGGTCATCCGACTTAGAGGTCGAAGAGGTCAACTGAAAAGTAAATGTCGGTAGAACCGACAAGTAGAGGTAAATCAGTCGGGTTGAAATTCCAACCATTTGGTAGACTTTTCTAGTCGGGACATAGACAAGTTTCACCCAACAAGTAAGAAAAAGAAAAAGAGTTCGGCGTGAAAAATTAAAATTTTATTAACTAAGTGGTAAACTAAAGTTTTGTCGGCTTGGTTTTGGCTAACAAGATGTATATGGAACAACCATAAAGGTTAGTTCAAGGTCACAAAAAAAATATTTTGGCAATCTCAAGCATCCATTGTATGGTTTGAAGTGTGTGCCCAGACAATAATACAAGATGTATGTTTCCTTCATGGTGAGCTAAATTTCACAAGAAGTGAGTATAACCATCGTGTTTATGGCACATTCATTATATTGATGTTATTTGGTGATTATATGCTTCTTGCAAGCCACAACAATGTTGATATCAACAAGATAAAGGCTTAGTTTGTCAGAACATTTCAGATGAAGGATCTAGGAGCAATGAAATAAATATTTGGCTTAGAAGTACATAAAGATGGTAAAAAAGGGAATCCATGGTCATCACAACAACATTTTAAGAAAGGATACTAATGAGATTTAGTATGAACATTGTGAAATAGGTAAATATCCCTTTATCTTTCCATTTAATATTTCTTCAAGTATGTGTCCTAGTTATAAGGAAGAAAAGGTTTTGTCGTGTATACCATATGCTGGTATAGTAGGAAGTATGTAAGCAATGAGATGGTCAAATATTTCACATGTTTGTTTTGTTAGTGGGTACATGGAAAATGCAGGTAAAAGTAGTGAAATTAGTACTTTGGTATTTTAAAGGCACAAGTGTCGCCTACTTTGGTTTCCTTCATTTAGTTTGTGATTATGCCGAGTAAATATTTTGTAGGAGATTCAAACAAGAGGAGATCTATCTTAGGTTATGTCTCATATGAAAGGAAGGGTCTATTGGTTAAGTTTTGATAAGTGCAAGATAAGGGAAATATGTTATATGGAAGTCAAAGTTTTGTGCATTTGGAAAACATTCCAACTTATTAAAATGGGACAAGGCGTCATTTTGTAAGACTGGTTACTAACGAAGGTGGATTGGTCCATACTCAAGCAAGTTGTACAAGCATGTTCATGAAAAATAGTATTTTTAGAGAAGTTGTGGAGATGTTTGTTTTCTCTTTGCTTGTATGAAAGGTGATGAATAAAAAAGGACAAGGTATCAAGTAAATTGTTTTCAAGGTGGAGATTGTTCAATATGAGAATCAATCATCCATGAATAAGATAAGGAGATTCTTAAAATAAATCTACCATAGTTTCATACAACTCATGCATGAGTTTGTAATATCCTGAATTTTGGCCTAACACTTATGGGCATAAGCCCCATTAATTATGATGTTACTTTGATGTTTAGTTGGTATATTGGGTCTAAGACCCCACTGCATATGAACATGACGATTTTTTATATATATTGGGTGTAATCCAATTATATATGTTTTGTGTATGATTTCATGTGTTGGGCGTGGACCATGAAGAACATAATTGATGAGCGAGGAGCTCTCGAGAACATGGGTATTTGATGTTTGTGTTGAACGAGAAGCTCTTGATCACATGAGTGTTTATATTTTGTTGAGAAAGAAGCTCTGCAACACATGAGTTATGAAAACCTTTTTGTTGAGAATGAATCTCTGAAGCACATGAAAAGATTAAATTGGAAGTGTTGGGCATAAGCCGTGGAGCCTTCCAAGGTGATGTTGATCATAAGCTATGGAACGTCGGATCCTTGGACATTGTATCCCTAGGTGTATCCTACAAATACATCCTAGCATGAGTGTTGAGCGAGGATCTCTAGAATTGTACTAAGTTTGTAACTCCCTGTTTTTAGCATTGAGTATGGGCTGTGGATAAGCGCTAGGAGTTACTGAAAAGAATTAATTATGTCAAGTGAAAACGACTCGAATAAAACAATGATATCATCTGACTTATTTTTAAGTGATTAAATAAAATTTCAATTTTCTGTATCTTATCAAGTACTGAAGAACTACCCTGTTATATGAGGGAATCCAACATGCAAGGATGTTTAGTGTTGCCTAGCCTACTATACCTAACCACCTACCTGATACCTTAATGAAGAAAGTGTCATAAGTTTAGGGATCATAACACATGATACCCAAAGATAAATGTTAACAAATAATATATATTATTATATATTTTATACATGGTATGCATAAAGAGTAAGCATAGTAATAATATTAATAGATATAATAAACCAGGAAAGGATCCATCTATTATTATTATTACTAAAAGATAATTAAATATTAAAAATGCCTACAAGAGTCCAAATATGAACTATTTAAAAGTTCTTAAGTTAAATATTAAAAGTGCCTAAATTAAATAAAAAGGGTTAAATCAAGAAATCAAAGGATTCTTGATTTAACTGCCCCTTTGACTCAAAAATATGCCTATAGAAACCCAAGATAGAGAGAGGCTTGGGGATATTCCATCTTTTGGGTGATTCCATATTCTCCTTGATTATTTCTCAAGAGAGTTCTTGGAGAATATTTTTTCTAAGAGGAAAAAGGAGAATTGATTTAAAACCTTATATCCTAGTTAGGGAAGCCTTACCTTAGGAGCTCTAAGCTACTTGCATGTTGGAACCAACTCGGGAGGATCCGGATTGAAACCATGAATGGTTCTGGGTCATGGTTGGTTGGAACATGGTAGTTCCCAAGTGATTTGGTTATCTATACAGAGGCCAGATCTGTCTGTGAATTTGTTAATACTGGGTATTTGAGTGTGCAGGTTTTCAGCCAACGAAATAGCTTCATCTTGCAGGCATGAGGTTCTTGATTTTTCCCTAGTAAACTACACAAGTTTTTCCTATTTTAAATAGATTGAATTTTGAATGATTAGGTAGTAATTGTCTGCTATAAGCTAGGTTATATTTTTTGCGGTTCCTTTCCTATTTCATGGGGGCTTCACTTGTTGACCAATATCCTATTGCGTTAGTTCATATTGTGGGTTTTAAAATTATCAAAAATTGAACCAATATATTACAGGTATTGGGGGGATGAGGGGTTTAAGGTGGGGGTGGGTAGAGTGGTTTATAAGGATTGAGGTATAAAAAGGGGTGGGGAGGAGGTTTTAAGTATTGGGAGGGGGTTTCAACAAAAATTGTTTGGGTCAATATCTCTCGAAATTAAGGGTATTCTTTAATATCCCACGATCGCACGTGCTATGTGAGATGTTCACTAAGTGAAGTCCCCGTGTCCTATTTACTAATGTAAAAGTTTTGTTTTATAGTTCTTTTCTGTAATTTAACTTATGTCTAATAATTTAAGGGTTTTGGTTTTCTAATTCCTTTCTGCAATTCATTTCACGTCTTTAAATTTATTTCCAATACCTAGAACTAATAAAAACATAGCCTATATATATATATATATATATTATCTCTGCTGACAGATTTCATATTTCCAGCATGATTACGTTAAATAGAAATAAACCCAAACTATTATCCATAATATTATCCTGATATTATGTATTATTATAACATAAAATATAAATAGTTAACCCTTTAGTTAATTATAAATAAAACAAAACTATAAACAAATCATTCTCATTCTTATAAACAACCAAACACCGAATTCTAAGATAAGCGATCGAAACCTCTAAACGTATGTAGGCATAATATAATGAAAACATTACTATGTTAATAGTTCTGCCAACCACACAAAGAATCAACCATATCTTAAATACAAAATACTTCCTAACATAAACATAAAATACAATTATCCAAATCTTATATCATAAGAGAGCGTTCCACATAATAAGTCAACCACAAATTTAATCACAAAATTCATTAACACATGTCAATGGGTCATGGGATTATATCCTGTGGGCATTCTTGTGAATCCGAAGATATTTCACACACATATCCTTTACAACCATCATGGCCCAAGATCGAATCCTATGAAGCTCATGACTTCTAAACCCAAGTTACTTTCAAAGCATGGCTAACATCGAATCCTTTAGGATTTGTTAGTAGTGTTCTAACACTGTATTAATGCCTAAATCATCTACACAGTCTATGCTATAAAAATCGAATTCCATAAACGTTAAACACAGAAAGAAACAATTTCCCTATCAACATTTCCCATATCATTTACCAAATCAAATATACAGGATGTAAAACATTATAACATAACTCCACAAAGTAATAAAACCCCAACTTAAAATTACACATTGTATCCATTTCGTGGCTCATGACCATTTGTATACAAAACATGTAACCCTTAACATAAATCAAGTTAAACCCCAATCAAGTTAAGCCATAACAATGAAATTTCATTCATAGGGTAAACCCCACAGTCAAAGTCGTTTCAAATAAATACACAGGTAATAATTAAAAACTACAAATAACCATAATCAACACAGTCGCTACGCTACATGGCAAGAGTTCCATTGCTAGTGATGGCATGACTCTAAGAGCCAAGCAACTCTGCTAATATATCCACATTAAGAACTTAAAATATAAATACAAGTTTACACAGAGATAAATAGTGCCAAGTTAAGAATCGTAACCACTATACACACACTGTAGTGAATACTGTACAAATTAACCACCATAAAATATATAACAGATACACAGTCACGTTTACAAGCCAAATGCACCATTGCAAGAAATGGTGTTGTCACCATTACCAAAACCCAACATCTTTAACAAAAAATGCACATTCTATAATATTAACCACGACCAAACCAAAGTATTCATTTATAGATTTGAACCACACCAATCTCGACCTGAAGTCACCAACCCAACGAAAAAAACCCAAACTATAAACGCATCTCTGGATGCTTTACAATAATTACATACAGACCATTACAGTCGCAACCCCTTAAACCCAAACCACGTATTCTTCCAACCAATGATCTTCACGCTCTATCAAAACACCCACATACAGAGGAATGAGTTTTGTACTTGTTTCATAACAGGGCTTACCCATGAAGGGTAATGCGTCGGCCACTTGGGAGACCACGACCCACACCGTAAGGACTTTGCAACCTGAAAAAAACCAGAATGAAGGATGAGGAGTATGCCAAGCCTCCCAACTGAAACCACAAAACAGGTGTAGTAAAACCAGATCGAAGGGCATACCTTCAAAGCCCAGCCAAAATCTAAACTTCACACCATAGTGCAAACCAGAGAGACGAGCAGATCTCACACAACAAAAACGCAAATGACCCATACCTTTGCACTAGTCCAAGATTACTTATTTAGACCCCTGTTTCCCAAGGCGCATTAACTCTACCACCTTGTCCTCCATTACGTGATTTACAAACCCAAAGTATATAGTTCATGCAATTAATAAATCACGTTGTGACAATTGAAACACATACAATTTATAAACCCCAATATTGGTATCGTAGACTTAGGATAAGCCATAATTCGTATATGTAATATGCCATGAATGACTTACATTATTCCTTTGACATTATACACAAGAACCTTAATTAACATAGGGCTACAATTTAAATATCATAAGCCTCATACAAATAATAGATAAACCATGTAAATCTTAAGTGCAGGCTCAAACTAAATCAAGGTCTTAAGACGTTAAGTAATAGTGGTAACCAGTACAACCATATGCATAATTAAACCCAACCTTGTGTGAACAACAATGCTAACGACCGTAATAATAATCACTAAGATAGGACTGTAGGTATGTTCATCATCCAAGCTGGGAGGTAGTTGAACATAAGCAACATGTCTACATTTCACTATTATAGTCAGTTTTCCATCATCAAGTACACCTGCACAAAACAAAGAAATAAATGAATTAGTTCGATAAAGAACTAAGTAAACCCTGTAGTGACAAGTAAAATTAGTTACCTCTTCAGGTGTTTATACAAGGGAAACAAGTCCCTCCACTCCACCCCTTGACAAGACAAGTTAAGTCAGCTTTATATATAAAATAATAATCAAACATTATAACCAATAAGTAAGAAAATACCGGTACATACATACATGTAAATACATGATAAGAAGCATTGAATAAATAGCATAACCATCTAACTCAGATTCAAGTAACATAATGACAAACATAGAATTACACCAAGAACCACATCATGGAAAACATCCAGAAGAAGGTAAGAATAGCTTATGACAATTCAGATCAGTGAAGAAAGTACAACACATTTCACATAATTTATGATAATGTCCAGTTCAGGTAGTAATTGACTAGCTTAATTAAAAAAAACTATTTTCAAATTTTGGGGACATTACAAAGTTCCTTTTATTCTGGTTATTGTTGAAACAAATCAACCCAAAATGGGGTTTTATGTAGTTCATGTAATTAATAATCTTGTTTGTTGTAATGTTGAACGTTTTCATATAAATTTTTGTAAATCATGTAGAAAAAATGAGGCAAAGTGATCAGCCTCAAGTGGAGTAGTGAGCTCGATTGGAATGTTTGTAAATATCCTTTCAAGGGGTTTTACCACATAAATGACTTGTTCTTAAGTGATTGTTATATGTTTTCCTCTTTGGCTCTCTGATGCATGTAAATGGTTATCTTTGGGCTTCCACTTTCCAATAAGTGGTATTAGAGAAGGTTAAAGGGCCCGAGGCTACAAACAGGAGAGCATGCGGCATAATGAATGAAGGGCATGTTGGTGGAGGTCTATGGTTTTTGTGACTTGTTTTGGTGATGGAGACATCATATATCTCATAATAAAGGAGTCACTATACCACCAGACTCCTCTTTACGTAGAAGGCATTGAGCATTGCGATGAGGAAGCAAACTAGTAGACTTGTCCATGGGAAGTTTCTACATTGTAAGATCGACATAAAGTTTGAAACAGTGAGACTGTGGATGTTATTGGGCCCGTGGACATTCTTCCTTTGACTATAACAACATTGGCATCTTTAGATCACTCGTGAAGGAATATTGTTTCCATGAATTTGTTATCCATGGTAGAAACAAAAGAGTCATACATCCAGGGTGTATCCACAATTGATGTGTGGAAGATTTAGTTGTAACATGTGATGATTGACCTGTTGGTTCTTACATTATCTCTTTGTTTGTTATGGTGATGAATTTAAGGAATACATATGGTGGGATCCTAGTGCCCACAAAACCATCATTAACAGAGATGCAATTTTTGATGGATCTCCTCTCATAAAGTTGGGCATAGTAAAATATGAAAGGTACAAAGTGTGGTTGGTAGCATAAGGGTATTTGGAAGGTATTTTCCATGAAAATTTTCACCAGTTGTTAAGCATGTTTATATCCATGTAGTGTTAGCACTATATGCGTTAGTTGATATTGAGTTAGAGCAACTAGATGTTGAAACAATTTTACATGGATGTTTGGGTGAGGAGATGTGTTGGAAATATTAATTACTCGCAGATCCGTATTTGAGTCCAGCCGACTCTGTCAGAGTCTGTATCATTCAAGATCTTGTCAGTCAGTTTGACAAGAGTGAAGACTCCACGATTCGCCAATGTAAACCAGTCGAATTCATTTCTGAAGCTAAGTTGTCAGGTAGATAGTTATTACAGTCTTTAATGGTGAGTCAGTCGATTCATGCATAAGCAATTTTTAGGTTGCTTATAAATAGAAGAAGTGAATTGTAAATCAAGTTGGACATTAGAGAGAAATCTGAGTGAGAAAGGAGAGAAAGAGAAGTTGAAGCTCAAGCTTCTGTGTATGTGATTCAGTCGAAGAGCTGAAGCTCTGTAAAAGGATCAGTCGGTGAGGGACAAATCTGGACAGACAAGTTTGTAATACTTTTGTTATTTCCCCACAAGTTATACATATGAAATAGTTTATGGTTGAATGGATGTTTATTTGGCTGCACAATATTTACAAATTTACTTGTGTAAATGTCTTTTACAATTACCATTTGAGTGAAAGAACAAGAATACTTAAATCTCTCATACCATGAAAGTTCCAGGTTTTACGGCATAGTGGTTGACTCATGTCTTCCTCCATATTTGGGTATATGGTTTTATAAGTTCTTTAGATTTGTTAATGTGTCCACTTTTTTTACTTCATCTTACTCACAGGTGAAAATCATTAGTAATTTATTAAGTCTTTTAGACTAAGAAACATACTTTGTATATTTCGACTAAAATCAGACCAAAATAAGTGAACTGACAAGGTCAAGCCGACTTAGAGGTTGAAGAGGTCATCCGAATTAGAGGTCGAAGAGGTCAACCGACAAGTAACTGTCGGTAGAACCGACAAGTAGAGGTAAATTAGTCGGGTTGAAAGTCCGACAATTTGGTAGACTTGTCTAGTTGAGACTTAGACAAATTTCACCTGACAAGTAAGAAAAAGAAAAAGAGGTCGGCATGAAAAATTAAAATTTTATTAACTGAGGGGTAAACCCAAGTTTAGTAAACTTGGTTTTGGCTAACTGGTATCAGAGCAAGGTTTATATGAGAGCAAGGTTTAGGAAAGAAATCTTGTCTTAAAAAATTGGAAAAGTAATTTTCTGAGGAAAATTAAAAAAATTTAAAAATGGCTTCCACTTTTGGTTCATTGCAAACTCCAATTTTTATAGGAAAGAATTATGAATATTGGTCTTTAAATATGAAGGCTTTGTTCAGAGGTCAAGATGTCTGGGATATAGTCCAGCATGGTTATGCAGAACCAACAGACATGACAGCATATAACAATCTCACACAGGATGAGAAAGATGTCTTGAGGGAACAGAGGAAGAAAGATGGAAAAGATGTGTTTTACATACATCAAGCTATGCATGAAAGCATACTCCCAAGAGTAGCAGCAAAAACTAATGCTAAGCAGGCATGGGATACATTGGAGACCACCTATCAAGGTTTGGGAAAGGTAAAGACTTCCAAGTTACAGATTCTGAGAAGAGATTTTGAATCTCTGTCCATGAAAGATTCAGAGACTATAGACACATTCTACACCAGAGTTGTTGGTTTGATAAACCAACTGAAATATCATGGATAAGCCATAGAATACCAAAGGGTGGTTGAAAAAATTCTCATAAGTCTTTTCCCAAGATTTGAAAACATGGTTGTGACCTTGGAAGAACACACAGACATGTCGACATTTACCATTGATGAGCTGCAAGCTTCACTCATCAATCATGAGCATAGACTCAGCATAACACATACATCATTGGAAGGTGCATTCACAACACAGTCATCCATAATCCACGGTAGAGGCAGGGGGAGAAACAACTTTAGAGGCAGAGGAAGAAGTTCTTCAGGAGGAGGACGAGGCAGAAGTCCTGTAAATGTCGGTGGTAGAGGAGATAATCAGAACCCAAGTCAGCGAAGTGGCGAGAGGTTTGATAAATAAAAAATCCAATGTCATTATTGTAAGAAATTTGGTCATTATGCATATGAATACAGGAAGAAGCAATATGACCAAGGAAGGAAAAGCCCAAATCAGTTGACCAACACCAACACTTCAATAAGTGCAATGTTAATGGCATCAACATCTCCACTCGAATGCAATGCTGTTCAAGAAAGTCCACATGCAACAATCACATGACTGGTAATTTAAATTTGTTTTCCAATCTGGACAATTCAATTCAAACTGATGTTACACTTGGAAACAATGTCCAAGTTACTGTTTTAGGAAAAGGCACTGTTGATATTCTAACCAAACAGGGGGATAATAAGTATATCTCTGATCTCTATCATGTCGAAGGACTGAAACATAATTTGTTAAGAATTGGACAACTGATACACAAAGGATACAGAGTCTACATGGAAGATGATCACTGTGTGATTAAAGACAAGCGTCCAAGCGATCGGCTAATAGCAAAAGTGCCAATTATAAGCAATCTCTTGTTTCCATTGAGGATAGTTCCTAACATGAAAGGGAAGATAAACACAGGAGCCGCATTTAGGGCAGAAAGTAAAGAAATAATCGAGCTCCTCGATAAGAATGAAAATGGCAGTGCTAATTTGCAAGCTGCATTTTAGAGAGAAGTTCAAGATGAATCTTGGTTATGGAATTTCATATTTGGACATCTAAATTTTGGTGGGATGAAGGTACTACACATAAAGAATATGGTGAAAGGATTTCCATTGATCGATAGACCAGAAAGGGTTTGTGAAGGTTACTTTTTTGGCAAGTAGCACAGAGAGACTTTTCCAGTCCGAAAGTCTTATAGAGCACGCACACCACTTGAAATTGTGCACATTGATATTTATGGTCCAATGTAGACATCATCCATTGGTGGCTGCAAGTATTTTCTAACTTTTATTGATGACTACTCAAGAAAAACATGGGTATGTTTTTTGAAACATAAATCTTATGCATTTAGTTATTTTCAGTAGTTCAAGGCACTCGTGGAGAACCGAAGTGGACACCGCATCAAGATCTTAAGGACCGACAGAAGAGGTGAATATGTTTCAAATGAATTTATAAACTTTTTCGAGACCCATGGGATGCATAAGCAATTCACTACATGGTATACACCTCAGCAGAATGGTATTTCCAAAAGAAAGAAGATAACCATCATGGAGATGGCACAGAACATGTTGGTAGCCAAGCATTTTCCAAATGAATATTGGGGTGAAGCAGTCACAACTACTGTATACATTATGAATCGGTGTCCAACAAAGAGTGTGAAGAACAAAGTTCCTCGAGAAGCATGGACATGTATGAATAATAATGTTTCTCATTTAAAAGTTTTTGGTTGTGTTGCATATGCTCATGTTCCAGATGAGCTGAGAAGGAAGCTCGACAAGAAGGGAAAAAAATGTATTTTTTTCATCTATTCTGAAGACACAAAAGCATACAAGTTGTATGATCCCGTCACAAGGAAAGTGATAATCAGTCTAGATGTTCAATTTGTCGAGAATTAATTATGGGATGGAATTGTCGACACAAATGTCAAGATTGTGTCGAATGTCGTTAATGATGATATGGAAGAGGAAATGGTTCAAACACCACATGTAAGTCAACTGGTTGCATCACCATCGACTCCCATGAAACCATGACATGGTTCAGCACAAGGACGATCGACACAAGTAGAAGCTCAAGCTACATCGACAAGTACAACAAGAGGACAACAAAGTCCATCAAGTATTTCATCAAGGTCAGCATCGACAGAATTAGTGAAGACAAGAAGTCTGTGGGAGATATATGAAGCTGGTACACCAAATCCATTCTATCTCTTTGCATTATTTTCTCCTATATATGGTCCACTAACATTTGAAGAAGCTGTTGAAGAAGAATTATGGGCACAAGCCATGGATGAAGAAATAGAATGCATTGGGAAGAACTAGACATGGGAGCTAGTTGATATACCAAAAAACAAAGATGTAATCAGTGTCAAATGGATTTACAAGACAAAGAAAGATGTTGATGGGAATGTGCAGAAGCACAAAGAAAGAATGGTAGAAAGAGGGTTCACACAACAACTTGAAATAGAATTCAATGAAATGTTTGCTCCTGTTGCATGCATGGATACAGTCAGAACAATTTTGGCCATTGCTGCACAAAACAAATGGCATGTTCATCAAATGGATGTCAAGTCGAAATTATTAAATGGATATCTATAAGAGGAAGTATATGTGGAACAACCACAAGGTTATGAAGTTCTAGGTCAATAGCATAAAGTGTATATGCTAAAAGGCACTCCATGGTTTGAAGCAAGCTCCTAGAGCTTGGTACAGTCGAATTCATTCCTATCTCACTGAAAATGGATTTCACAGAAGTGAAAGTGAACTAACATTGTACACCAAAGTGAATGAGCAAGGTAAGATTTTAATTGTTTGCCTGTATGTAGATGATTTAATATTTACTGGTGATTTTGTCATAGCATATTTTAAAGAAGTCATGGAAAGTGAATTTGAAATGACTGATTTGGGGCTCATGAATTTTTTTCTAGGCATTGAAGTTCAACAGTCTGAAAGTGGTATTTTTATATCATAAACAAAGTATGCAAGTGAAGTTTTAAAAAGGTTTAATATGTCTAATTTCAAGACATCCCCAACACCAGTAATAACAGGTTTAAAATTGAGCAAGGATGATGAAGGATCGACTATAGATCCTATGCTGTTCAAAAGGCTTGTTGGTAGCCTTATGTATTTGACATCGACAAGACCAGAGATTATGTATGTAGTAAGTCTGATCTCAAGTTTCATGGAGTCACCAAAAGACTCTCATTGGCAAGCAGGTAAAATAATTCTGAGGTCTGTAAGTGGTACAAAATACCTTGGCATTATGTATTCAACCTCAGAAAATTTTAAAATCATTGGTTTCACTGACAGTGACAATGGAGGCAACATAGATGACAGGAAGAGAACATCTGGGTACACATTTCATTTTGGTACAGGTGTTGTTTCATGGGATTCAAAGAAACAGCCCATAGTAACTATGTCTTTAGTTGAAGCAGAGTATGTTGTAGTAACAAGTGTTGCATGTCAATTTGTCTAGATGAGGAGACTGTTAAAAGACTTGTCACAGAACCATCAAGAACCAACAACCATATTCAGTGACAAAAATTCAGCCATAGCATTATCCAAGAATAATGTGTTTCACAAGAGAACCAAGCACATCGACATAAGGTTTCATTTAATAAGAGAGTTGGTGAACAACAAAGAAATTTGTTTGGAATTTTGCAGATTTGAAGATCAACTTGTAGACATTTTTACAAAACCATTGGAAAAGGATACTTTTTAGTATATATGTAGTTACCTTGGAATGAAAAATTATCCTCAATGAAATAAGTCATAAACAGAGCATTTATAAGCTCTAAAACATTTTGTAAATTTTGTTTTAAAAATCCCCATCTGCTCATAATTACAGGGGAGTGCTGGAAATATTAATTACTCGCAGATCTGTATCTGATCCCAACTAACTTTGTCAGAGTCTGTATCAGTCAACATCTTGTTGGCCAGTCTGACAAGAGTGAAGAATCCACAATTCAACAATGTAAACCAGTCGAATTCATTTATGAAGCTAAGTTGTTAGTCAGATAGTTATTACAGTCTTTAATGGTGAGTCTGTCGATTCATGTAGAAGCAATTTTTAGGTTGCCAATAAATAGAAGAAGTAAATTGTAAATCAAGTTAGATAGTAGAGAGAACTCTGGGTGAGAAAGGAGAGAAAGATAAGTTGACGCTCAAGCTTCTATGTATGTAATTATGTCGAAGAGCCGAAGCTCTGTAAAAGGATCAATCAGTGAGCCGACAAGACTGGACAGACAAGCTTGTAATACCTTTGTTATTTCTGCACAAGTTATATATATGCAATAGTTTATGGTTGAATGCATGTTTATTTGGATGCACAATATTTCTAGATTTACTTGTGTAAATGTCTTTTACAATTACCATTTGAGTGGAAGAACAAGAATCCTTAAATCTCTCATCCCATGAAAGTTCCAGGTTTTATGGCACAGTGGTTGACTCAAGTCTTCCTACATATTTGGGTATATAGTTTTATAAGTTCTTTGGATTTGTTAATGTGTCCATTTTTTTTACTTCATATTACTCACAGGTGAAAAGCATTAGTAATTTCTTAAGTATTTTAGACTAAGAAACATACTGTGTATATTTCGACTAAAACCATACCAAAGTAAGTGAACCGACAAGGTCGGTTGAGTAAGCCGACATAGAGGTTGAAGAGGTTAGCGGACTTAGAGGTCGAAGAGGTCATCCGACTTAGAGGTTGAAGAGGTCAACCGACAAGTAATTGTTGGTAGAACCAACAAGTAGAGGTAAATCAGTCGGGTTGAAAGTCCGACCATTTGGTAGACTTGTCTAGTTGGGACTTAGACAAGTTTCACCCGACAAGTAAGAAAAAGAAAAAGAGGTCGGCGTGAAAAATTAAAATTTTATTAACTGAGAGGTAAACTCAAGTTTAGTCGGCTTGGCTTTGGATAACAAGATGTATATGGAACAACCATAAAGGTTGGTTCGAGATCACAAAAAAAAATATTTTGGCAATCTCAAGAATCCATTGTATGGCTTGAAGTGTGTGCCGAGACAATAATACAAGATGTATTTTTCCTTCATGGTGAGCTAAATTTTACAAGAAGTGAGTATAACCATAGTGTTTATGGCACATTCAGTATCTTGATGTTGTTTGGTGATGATATGCTTCTTGCAAGCCACAACATGGCTGGTATCAACAAGATAAAGGCTTAGTTTGTTAGAACATTTCAGATGAAGGATCTAGGAGCAATGAAATAAATCTTGGGCTTAGAAGTACATTAAGATGGTAAAAAAGGTAATACATGGTTATCACAACAACATTTTAAGTAAGGATACTAATGAGATTCAGTATGAACATTGTGAAATAGGTAAATATCCCTTTATATTTCCATTTAATATTTCTTCAAGTATGTGTCCTAGTTATAACAAAGAAAAGGTTTTGTCATGTATACCATATGCTGGTATAGTAGGAAGTATGTAAGCAATGAGATGGTAAAAAATTTCACATGTTTTTTTTGTCAGTGGGTACATGGAAAATGCAGGTAAAAGTAGTGAAATTAGTGCCTTGGTATTTTTAAGGCACAAGTATCGCCTACTTTGGTTTCTTTGATTTAGTTTGTGATTATGCCGTGTAAATATTTTGTAGGAGATTCGAACAATAGGAGATATATCTTAGGTTATGTCTCATATGAAAGGAAGGGTCTATTGGGTAAGTTTGGATAAGTGCAAGATAAGGGAAATATGTTATATGGAAGTCAAATTTTTGTGCGTTTGGAAAACATTCCAACTTATCAAAATGGGACAAGGCGTCATTTTGTAAGACTGGTTACTAATGAAGGTGGATTGATCCATACTCAAGCAAGTTGTACAAACATGTTAATGAAAACTAATATTTTTATAGAAGTTGCAGAGATGTTTGTTTTCTCTTTGCTTGTATGAAAGTTGATGAATAAAAAAGGACAAGGTATCAAGTGAATTGTTTTCAAGGTGGAGATTGTTCAATATGAGAACCAATTATCCATGAATAAGATAAGGAGATTCTTAAAATAAATCTACCATAGTTTCATACAACTCATGCATGAGTTTGTAATATCCTGAATTTTGGCCTATCACTTATGGGAATAAGCCCCATTGATTATGATGTTACTTTGATGTTTAGTTGGTATATTGGGTCTAAGACCCCACTGCATATGAACGTGATGATTTGTTTGATATATTGGGTGTAAGACAATTATATATGTTTTGTGTATGACTTCATGTGTTGGGCGTGGACCGTGAAGAACATAATTTATGAGCGAGAAGCTCTGCAGAACATGGGTATTTGATGTTTGTGTTGAGTGAGAAGCTCTGTAGCACATGAGTGTTTATATTTTTGTTGAGAAAGAAGCTCTGGAACACATGAGTTATGAAAACCTTTTTGTTGAGCATGAATCTCTGAAGCACATGAAAAGATTAAATTGGAAGTGTTGGGCATAAGCCATGGAGCCTTCCAGGTTGATTTTGAGCATAAGCTCTGGAACATTGGATCCTTGGCCATTGTATCCCTAGGTGTATCCTAGAAATACATCCTAGCATTAGTGTTGAGCGAGGATCTCTGGAATTTTACTAACTTTGTAACTCCCTATTTTTAGCGTCGAGTATGGGCTGTGGATAAGTGCTAGGAGCTACTGAAAAGAATTAATTAATCGAGTGAAAATGACTCGAATAAAACATTGATCTCATTTGATTTATTTTTAAGTGATTAAATGAAATTTCAATTTTTGGTATCTCATCAAGTACTGAAGAACTACCATGTTATACGAGGGAATCCAGCATGCAAGGAGGTTTAGAGTTGCCTAGCCTAGTAGANATATATGGTATGTATAAAGAGTAAGCATAGTAATAATATTAATAGATATAATAAATAAGGAAAGGATCCATCTATTATTATTACTAAAAGATAATTAAATATTAAAAATACCTACAAGAGTCGAAATAGGAACCATTTAAAAGTTCCTAAGTTAAATATTAAAAGTGCCTAAATTAAATAAAAAGGGCTAAATCAAGAAATCAAAATATTCTTGATTTAACTGCCCCTTTGACTCGAAAGTCTGCCTATAAAAACCCAAGCTAGAGAGAGGCTTGGGGATCTTCCATCTTTTGGGTGATTCCATATTCTCCCTGATTATTTCTCAAGAGAGTTCTTGGAGAATAGTTTCCCTACGAGGAAAAAGGAGAATTGATTCAAAACCTTATCCTAGTTAAGGAAGCCTTACCTTAGGAGCTCTAAGCTACTTGAATGTTGGAACCAACTCCGGGGGATCTAGATTGAAACCATGAATGGTTCTGGGTCATGGTTGGGTGGAACGTGATAGTTCCCAAGTGATTTGGTTATCTAAACAGAGGCCAGATCTATTTGTTAATTTGTTAATACTGGGTATTTGAGTGTGCATATTTTCAGCCATTGAAATAGCTTCATCTTGCAAGAATGAGGTTCTTGATTTTTCCCTTGTAAACTACACAAGTATTTCCTATTTGAAATAGATTGAATTTTGAATGAATAGGTAGTAATTGTCTGCTATAATCTAGGTTATCTTTTCTACGATTCCTTTCCTATTTACTAATGTAAAGGTTTTGTTTTATAGTTCTTTTCTGTAATTTATCTTATGTCTAATAATTTAAGGGTTTTGGTTTTCTAATTCCTTTCTATAATTCATTTCATGTCTTTAAATTCATTTCCAAGACCTAGAACTAATCAAAATAGAGCCTATATATATATATATATATATATATATATATATATTATCTCTGCTGATAGATTTCATATTGTCAGCAGGATTATGTTAAATAGAAATAAACCCAAACTATTATCCATAATATTATCCTAATATTTATGTAGAATATTATAACATAAAATATAAATAGTTAACCCTTTAGTTAATTATAAATAAAACAAAACTATAAACAAATCATTCTCATTCTTATAAACAACCAAACAACAAATGCTAAGATAAGCGATCGAAACCTCTAAAGGTATGTAGGCATAATATAATTAAAACATGACTATGTTAATATTTCTGGCAACCACACAAAGAATCAACCATATCTTAAATACGAAATACTTCCTAACATAAACATAAAATACAATTGTCCAAATCTTATATCATAAGAGAGCGTTCCACATAATAAGTCAACCACAAATTCATTAACACATGTCAAAGGGTCATGGGATTGTATCCTGTGGGCATTCTTGCCAAACCCAAGATATTTCACACACATATCCTTTACAACCATCATGGACCAGGATCGAATCCTACGAAGCTCACGACTTCTAAACCCAAGTTACTTTTAAAGCATAGCTAACATCGAATCCTTTACGATTCGTTAGCAACGTTCTAACACTGTATTAATGCCTAAATCATCTACACAGTAACGCTATAAAAACCAAATGCCATAAACGTTAAACAAAAAATGAAATAGTTTCTCTATCAACATTTCCAATATCATTTATCAAATCAAATATACAGGATGTAAAACATTATAACATAACTCCATAAAGTAATAAAACCCCAAGTTAAAATTACACGTTGTATCCATTTCATGGCTCACGACCATTTGCGTACAAAACATGAAACCCTTAACATAAATCAAGTTAAACCCCAGTCAATACTAAGCCATATAACCGACATTTCATTCATAGGGTAAACCCCATAGTCACGGTTGTTTCAAATAAATACACAGGTAATAATTAAAAACTACAAATAACCATAATCAACACAGTCGCTACGCTACATGGAAAGACTTCCATTGCCAGTGATGGCATGACTCTAAAAGCCAAGCAATGCTGTGAATATATCCACATTAAGAACTTAAAATATAAATACAAGTTTACACAGAGCTAAACAGTTCCAAGTTAAGAATCGTAACCACGATACACACACTATAGCAAATACTGTACAAATCAACCACCATAAAATATATAACAAATACACAGTCACATTTACAAGACAAATGCACCATTACAAGAAATGGTGTTATCACCATTACCAAAACCCAACATCTTTAACAAAAAATGCACATTCTATAAAATTAACCATGGCCAAACCAAAGTATTCATTTACAGAGTTGAACCACACCAGTCTCGTCCCAAAGTCACCAACCCAATGAAAAAACTCCAAACTATAAACGCATCTCTGGATGCTTTACAATAATTACAGACAGACCATTACAGTCGTAACCCATTAAACCCAAACCATGTATTCATCCAAACGATGAGCTTCACACTCTATCAAAACACCCACATACAGAGGAACACGTTTTATACTTGTTTCAAAATAGAGATTATCAATGAAGGGTAATGCGTTGGCCACTTGGGAGACCCACGACCCACACCGTAAGTACCTTGCAACATGCAACAAACCAGAATGAAGGATGAGGAGCTGTATTCCAATCCTCCCAACTGAAACCACAAAAAAGGTGCAGAAAAACCAGATCGAAGGGCATACCTTCGAAGCACAGCCAAACTCTAAACTTCATGCCATAGTGCAAACCAGAGAGCCGACCAGAGCTCACACAACAAAAACACAAATGACCCATACCTTTGCGCTAGTCCAAGCTTACGTATTGAGACCCCTGTTTCCCAAGGCGCATTAAATCTGCCACCTTGTCCTCCATTACGTGATTTACAAACCCAAAGTCTATAGTTCATGCAATTAATAAATCATGTTGTGACAATTGAAACACATACAATTCATAAACCCCAATATTGGTATCGTAGACTTAGGATAAGACATAATTCATATATGTAATATGCCATGAATGACTTACATTATTCCTTTGACATTATACACAAGAACCTTAATTAACATAGGGCTGCAATTTAAATATCATAAGCCTCATACAAATAACAAATAAACCATGTAAATGTTAAGGGCAGGCTCAAACTAAATCAAGGTCTTAAGACCTTAAGTAAAATTGGTAACTAGTACAACCATATCCATAATTAAACCCAACCTTGCATGAACAACAACGCTAAAGACCGTAATAATAATCACTAAGATAGGACTGTAGGTATGTTCGTCATCCAAGATGGGAGGTAGTTGAACATAGGCGATATGTCTACATTTCACTATTATAGTCAGTTTTCCATCATCAAGTGCACTTGCAGAAAACAAAGAAAGAAATGAATTAGTTCAATAAAGAACTAAGTAAACCTTGTAGTGAGGGAGATCTTGTAACTTAATAGGAGGGAGATCTTGTAACTTTTGTCGATATTATTTTGTAATGTTTGTTACTAACAAAAAATTAAAAAAAAAAAAATTATCAGCCAAAATAAATGCCAGTCACAAAAACAATTGAATATGAGGAAGATTTTGTAATGTTCCTACCTAACAAAACAATACAAAATTAAGCATTCAATTATCCACAAAAAAATTATGGGTAAAAAAAGACACAATATAGGGGAGATGTTGTAAAGTTCTTACTTAACAAAATAATAAAAAATAAAAAATTAAATTATTCGCAAAAAAATGTTGGCCATGTGGAGGGCCTCCTAAAAAAGCCATGATTTTATTGTACATGGTTTAAGAGGGCCTTGCAAATGGTTTTAACACCATGCACAAGGCCTCTTAAACAGCCCATGGTTTTAGGAGGGCCTTGCACATGGTTTTAAAACCATGTATGGGGAAGATGACATTGTAATTTTCGTTCTTAACAAAAAAATAAATAATAAATTTTATATGTTGACCATAAATAATATTAAATATTAATAATAAAAATATTATATGTCGACTTTGAATAAAAAGATGTGTCTTGGTTTGAATCGAATCAATGGCTATATATAGAACAAACCAAAGTTGATAACTCCTTGAGTGCAATACCTAAAAAGAGGTTTGCACCTCTAAAGATTTGATCCCTCTAAAAGCTTGATAAAGCCTAGGATTTGAATCTAGTTAATATTCAGATAAAATTATATAACATTCAAAATAAATCCACTTTAAAAATCATTTGAAAAACGAACTTTTTACATGATACATTAAGTATTAAAATACATTAAAATAAACTTAAATAATTCTCTTAAAATTTAAATTATAATTTATAACAAAGAAAATAGTTATACAAATTTACAATAAACTTTGTAACTTCATTATAATTGAAACTATGAAATTTCATTATAATTGAATCCTAAAACTTTGCAACTTTCATTATGATTGCAAGCATGACACGTATTTATTTTAAATTTGAATTTAATAATAATAAAATTATATAACCTTTTCATTCTTTAAAATGTGTTTGAATGATTAAAATTCTCTCGATCTATCATCCTTTCCTTTTATAACATTTAGTTTTAATAAAACAAATATTAACCTAGAAAAAAATCAAGTTAGAAACAACAAAATGATTAGTGAAAAACACAAATATTCACATAAAATTATTTGACATTATCTTTCACAACTAGTTGCTCCGATTGAGGAGAATCGTTGGACCCAATCCTGGAAATTGGCTAGGGATTTTGAGCTATTAAAACCTGATGAAAGGTTGTTGGCTCAATTTATTGGGGTTCTGAACCAGACTCAGGTTCAACTCAGGGATAAGGAGGATGTACTGATTTGGGATCTAGATCCGGGTGGGAAAGATACCCCAAAGGCGGGTTATATAAAACTCGGTGCGGATGGTTTTCAAAGGGTGTTTTCCTGGTGGTGGAAGAAACTATGGAAAATCAAGATCCCACCAAATACTAGGATTTTTATGTGGTGTGTGTTGGAAAACAAGGTCCCTACTTGGGAAAACTTGCAAAAAAGATGTTTCCAGGGTCTGGGATGGTGCGCTCTGTGCAAAGTTGAAGGAGAGTCTGTGACACATCTTTTTCTTCATTGCCCCTACATCAAGGAAGTGTGGAAGGAATGCTCAAAGGCCTTGGGATTGAATTGCAGGTGGGAAGGTGTCTTGGTTCTTCTTGCCTGGGAAAACTGGAGGAGGTCTGAAACTCAAGAAGCTATGACAACACTACCTTTATTGGTGATTTGGGGTGTTTGGTTAGATAGAAATAATATTATCTTCGTAGATAAAGTATGCACTCCAAATATTAGTGCTAGTCTGGCTTGCGGGATTTTACATGTTTTTCCACAACACATCAGGGCTACTAGATAGAGGGAAGTTCTAGATTTGGAAGTTGACAAATCGGTTCCATGGGGTTTTTTTGACAAGGCATCTCAAAACAATCTCTGTGGGGGTGGGGCTATTCTTTTCTTATCAGAAAATCACTCCTTTGAGCTGATGGTTGGGCTGGGGGAAGGTAGTAACAATTTTGCAGAGTTACTAAGGTTAAAACTTTTACTTATTTCTATAGTAGACAAAGGGTGTAGAATTCTAAATGTTTATGGTGACTCGATGAATGCGATAAATTGGATCAAGGGGTTTCAACATTTCCCAAATATGAGACTTGACAACATTTTATTTCCCATTCTAGCAGTATTAGACTCATATGATGTTTTTTCATGCGAACATGTCTACAGGGAAAACAACAAGAAGACGGACTTTTCCTCGAAGGCGGGGCTCCAGTTGGCTCTTGGCCAGTGGAATATTAGATAAAAGTTAGAAAATTCGATCCACGAAGACTATCACATGCCATTTATTGAGGGTGCGGCTCCTCAATAAATTTTTGATACTATCACTATAGACTCTGGTTTTTGGTTACATACTTTTTATTTGGACACCATTTTGAGATCAGGTTGTTGAACAATCTATGAGGGACTGGAAATTGTCTCAGACTTTCCAATATGTGCAGCTATGGACTAATTTATTACAGATGATATTTTGTGGACAGTTTCGGGATGAAACTGCATGGTCACTTTTTTTTCATGTATGAATAGGTTATCAAAGAGTCTATATGCTGATTTCTTTGTATGGTATGAGATTTGGATATCCATGGTATCCATTAGAGTCAACTATATTTTTTTTGCTCATATTTTTTCCTACTAAAATATGCAGAAATGTGTATCTACAAACCGTAATTTTGTTCTCTATGGATGATATAAAATTATGTTTTTTCTCCATGGAAAAAAAATTATTTGACATTCAAATTACAATTATTTAGTTTTATAATATTTGAACTATTTCTATAATATTTTATAGTCCTTAAGTTTTCCAAACGCGGGGATGGGATGTCCAAGTCATAAAAATTATAAAATTATAATAATATTATAAATATTGGCAATACCAATTCATACTATATAAATATAGTTTGAACTATTTCTGTAAATACACTCTAATTCTTCAATGATTCAACATACTTCAACATTGTGTAAATCCATGGCCTAGATGTTGTAATGGGGATATGTGACGAGAGGAACCTATTTTTTCATCATTCTAGAGGGCATCACATTATTTGAGGATTTCAAGTACAACATACAATTATGCAAAGAGTGAACTATTAATAATATATTGGGATCTTATTCATCAATAACACCCTGTGCCTGCCTCCTCTAGGATTTTAGTCCTTGCCTCTACCTTAAATATTGAAGTAGATCCTCAAAGTACATTACTCAACACCCTACAATTTTGATGAAAATTCTTAAACCCAACATTAAAATAAGGTAGATTTAGAAAAAAAAATCATGCTTAATAAGTGGTTTTGGTCAAGACTAAAGAGTGCAATTTGCTTAAGGTCATGATAAATGAGTTTAACAATCAGCATCACCAATGTAATGTCCCCAAAATTTGAAAAAGAAAAATATATTATTACGCTAGTTAGTTACTACCTGAACTGGACATTAGCTTATCTTCTATGGAATGTGTCACACTTTATTTGCGAAACTGAAATGTCGTAAGTTGTTCTTACCCTTTCTAGATGTTTTCCCCAATGTGATTATTAACACAAATATGTAATGTATTTAAGTTACTTGTTCTGGTTTAGATGGTTATGTTGTTCATTGATTACTTCTTATCATGCATTTATGTATATATGTGTTCAGTTTATAACTTACTTACTTGTTATAAGTTTTGTTTACGGGTTTATGGAAATTCTTGACTTAACTTGTAATTGTTAAGGGGTGGAGTGGCGGGACTGGTATCCCTTATAGGATTATTTGGAGAGGTAACTAGTTTTACTTGACATTATAGGGTTTACTTAGTTCATGCTGAACTAATGCAGCTCTTGTTTATCTTGTGCAGGTTCATTAGGTGACAACAAAATTGTTACGACAACTAAACAATGACATTTTACCTATGCTAAATGACTTCATTACCTTTGAAGACGAAAAGGACCAAAGTCCTATCTAGCATCTCTTATTATGGTTGTTAGCATTATTGTTTACACATGGATGAGTATTTATACTTACGTCTAAATTGTTTACCATTATTACTTATGGTTCCAAGACCTTAAATAAGCTTAAAAAATATGCTTAACATTTATATGGTTTAATGTTTATGTGAAAGGCTTAAGATATCAAACCTTAGCCATATGTTGTTTTAAAGTTTATATACTATATGTTAAAGGTATGTTCTAAGCCATTCATGGCATATTCGATATGCCATTAATCTTGGATTTACCCTAAGTCCATGATGCAAACATGGGGTTTTAACGCACAAGGAATTTCAATATCAAATTGCATTTTGGTGTTTAAGAACTATAGGCATGGAGATAAAAATTGACGTTGTGGTGGACAGGGTGGTGGAGTAAATTCTCCTTGGGAGTTGGGGAACTCCATCCCTAAGCTTGGTCTATCATGGATAAATGAGTCCTTCAGTATTTTTATGGTGGAGCTCTATTCAGCTCTCTAGTTTATATCATGGCGTGAGGTCTAGCTTGTATCTGCACTTTGGGGAAGGTATGCCTTGCACCTGGTTTGCAACGTTGTTTATTTGTTGTTTTGGCTGAAGGATTGGTATACTTCTCACAATTCTCTATCTCTTTGTTTGTAGGTGGCATGCTCCCATTGCGCGGGTCGTGGGTCTCTCATGTTGGCGATGCATACCCTTCATGGGTAAGCCCTGTACCAACAAGCTCTAAGCTTGTTACCTCTGCATAGAGTTATTTGACAGAGCTTTGAGCTTGGTGTTGGTAATGTTAAATGAATACTTGTGTCAGTTAGCGGTTTCGACTATGTACATGTCTGTTTGTATTTTGAATAGCATCCAAATATGCGTATGACGATATTTGGGGTTTATGTTACTTGATTTTGGCACCTTCGGGCCAAGGCTATTACGACACATCTTTGTAAATGAATATTGGGTTGGTAGTTTGAACTTGTGACCTTGATGGTTAATAAAGACTCTGTGTTTTTGGTTTTAATGATGGGTTTCGAATGGTGGTAGCACCATTGCTTGCAATGGTGCGTTGGTTTTGAATCACGAGTGTGTAGTTTTTATGTTTAAATTATTAGGGTTATAAATGTATGCATTCAGTGCTGTGTATCAATCGTGGATACAGTTCCCTGCTTGGAAAAGTTTTGACTTTGTGTAAATTGATGTTTGTAATTTAAATTCGCGTTTTGGGTATTTAACAGAGTTGATTTTGGATTTAGAGCATTGCCATTGCTGGCAATGGCACTCTTGCCAAATATCTTAGCGACTATGTAATGAAATGGTGAACTGTTGATTTATGGTGATTCGTAGTGTTGTTTACTTACTTGTGCATTAACTTGGGAATGGTCATGAGCTCTGTTTTAATAATGCGAAGAGGATGTCATTGCTATGATAACATAGACAATGGTTAATTGTTTATAGTTTATGTTAATGGTTTCCTCTTTTTCTCGGACGTGAGCCTCAAATGATTACAATGTCTAAATTGCATTTACATTACTGTGTGGAAATGTTTCAATATGATTTACAATGTGTATATTTTGTTGGTATTTAATGTGTGGAAATGTTGACAGGGAAACAATCTCGTTTTAGGGTTAAACCTTCTTGCATTTTAATGTTGTTAGCGTAGACTGTGTAGAATAATTGTAAGCTATTACAACATTGATACAATGTTGTGAATCGGACCCTACGAGATTTGATGCTTGTCGTGGTTGGAAATTAACCCTTGGTTTTAAACAGTGAGCTCGCAGGCTTCGATCCTGGTCCACGTTGGTTGTAAATGATGTGTGTGTAGTTTTTGTTTTGGGATGAAAGCCAACCAGATTTAATTATGTAACCTCTTGAGTTATATGATATGTGTTAATGTATTTTGTATTAGGTTATAGTTGATTTCTTTATGGTATTGGTATATGGTATAGTTATGAAATATGATGCACTCATGCCTACAGACCTTAGAGGTCTAGATAGCTTGGCATTCGATGTTGTTGTTTAAAAAATGGAAATGATTTGTTTATAATTTTGTTTTATGATATTTCATTCAAAGTGTTTAGGAATTGATATAGTAAGTTATAATCTTCTACACAGAGATTAGGCTATGATCATAGATAATAGTTTAGTTTATTGTAAATAATATAAGCATACTGGTAATATGAAGTCTACCATTTCATTAAAGCATTCATAGATTCATTATTTCAAAATTCGTAGATTTTTTAGTGATACACTTATGTTTGTTCTCGACATGATAATTTATTCAAGGTAAATCCATTTCTAAATTTGGAATTAAATATTTTGGAGCGTAAATATGATTATTATTTAATTCCAATTTTTTTAATTTAATTCAAACATAATAAAAGTAACATTAATTTTTAAATTTAATTTAAAAGTATATTTTTTTTTAATGATAATTAATCTCTATTGAGATCAACTTTGGTGTATATCTTAAAAAGGAAAATACTTGATTTACTTTTAAATCTTGTTCCTAAAAAGCTTGCCAAAAAGCTTTCCAAGCTCATTATAGTTTTGGTAAGTTAAGATGTTTTAAAGGTTTGTGTAGCAAATTCTATGAAACTCAGATGTGTGAATTATGTAGATTTGACCTACCTGGCATGCCAATACAATATATGCTTGTCTGTTCAAATTCTTTCGTAAAGAGTCGATCAAAATAGCAGGGTAGGAAGAAGGTTTTCTTCAATGCGTGGTCACATGTGAAAGTTTACCAAATTGAAATAGATGTTTTTCCTTATGATAGTTCTAGATTGCGGTATTCCTAATATTCATGTGACTGAGAAGTTAACTTTACCTCGCTTCGAAATAAAATGAGACTTCATTTTCTGGTTCATGGGTATTATACGTAGAAGCGGACTTTCTTCCTGAATAAACAATGGCGCACCGCTGGAGTATAACATAATCTTCGGCTCATGCTGCTTTAAGGTATATCTCCTGTCCTCGTAACTATCTGCAGGCCGGAGTTGCAGACGAGATATGGCTTGAGAATTAGCTACAGCAGCTGATCATCTCTAATTTGCTATTGCTCTCTGTATTTCTTCTGATACATGAATTGGCTGCAGGTGTAAGACTCCCTGACGAACCACTTATTGGATTGAGAATAGACCTTGTGCATAAAGATTCACTGCTTTCTCCAAATATTACATCCACTGAGCGCCTGAAACTTAGGCTGGAGTTTCGATTTCTTTCACTTCATCATCAACCAATTTAACAGTATTTAGAACTGCATATCTGTGCATTGAATCTATATTATTTACAAGATGTATTCTCAATCCAATAAGGGGTTCCACAGGCAGTTCTATTGACGGAAGGCGTTCTTATGCTCCTCGGAATGTTATAACCAGAAAACAGAGAATAGAATGTGAAGTCATATGGAGTTTTATTTGATAATGCAGAAAGGGCGGAGGGATATAGAAATCCCCAGAATGCGAAACGTCCGGAAGATAGAAATTTGCAAATCTAAGGTAATCAAAAAGTTATTGTTAATCTCTTATGAATATAATATGTTTGTAAGCTTAGGTATTACTAATTAGCAGGTCAAACTAACCGCCATTAATCTCTGTTGAAGCTTAGTAAAGTATATTCTGCAAAACGAATCTCAATCGTTCCCTTCCCGAATGTATGGTAATGATATGGGAAGAATGGTGGATTCAAGAATCTTCTTGTGTAGCGTTTGAGGTTATGACATTCAATGCCGTGAAGAGCTCGATTTTTGAGGTAGAGTGTGATTATAGAATTGGAATATGAAAATACCAAATGTTTACGGTTCTCTCTAGATTGTGATCGGCTATTAATAAATTTCTGATTTGTATTATTTAAGGTGATCGGTCCAACCACGCTATACAGAAGTTGCTGTTTTTAATGTTTTGCCACATGCACACGCAATTGATTATTCGAGGTTTCTTCATCATTGTGATACCAGAGGCGTATAAAACTTTCAAGAACCAGCCAACGTTTCTCATATGTTAGAGTCCATAAATTTGAACACTCTGATTTATTTGCTATTGAGAGATTATAAGTTTGATAATTAACTTAATGATGTGGATTTGATTTATTTTTTTTCTATTTTCTTTTTTAATCATGGAACATAACCATTAGCCTCACTCAGATGTTTTTTTTTTCTGTTTTTTTGTTAAAAAAATTAAGAATTAGGAAGAGCTCACTCCCATGACATGGGGTCTAACTCTAGGTACATCTAACAATATGTTAGTAAATTGATTATTTACCAGCATAGATCCATCTAAAAAATGATTTACCAAACACACAGAGGGATCAAATTTCTCAAGGTGTAAATCCTTTTTTAGAGTAAAAATGTTGAAGAAATGTGTAATCAAATATTTATGGTTTAAGTTTATCTAATTTAGGTTGTCTTATATATATATATATCATTTAAATTTAATTTAAACTCACATATTAGTTTTAATAATATTGTATTACTTTTTTATAAAGGACACCTGTCAACTCTAGGATGAGCATGGAAGGAGTGACACATCTCTCCTTTACTAGGTTGTAGAATGCACCTTTTGGGTGAAATAAAAGGTGATTATATATATATATATATATATATATATATATATATATATATATATAAAAGTTAGTTAGAAAGAAAAAAATCACATCATTGAATGGAAATATGTAAGTGTAATTTGAGTAGTGCATTCACATCTCCAAGGAAGGAATAAATGGGCAATTGATACATAACACATATCTTTGAAAGGTATTAGTTATTAACTTTAGTTTTACATTGCTACTTCTAAGTTTAAAATGAAAATGTGGTGTGAGAAAGATTTAGAGGCTAAAAGAAAATTAAGATATTATAAGGAGGTCATCAACACTAGCCTAGAAGATAAAAAATATCTCTCTGCTTTAAGTCATGAGCTCCATAGTGAAACAAATCGTTGGGCAATTCCTAAAACATGGGTGGAAAGGATCTTCCATCTCTGTAAGAATAAGAACATTGAGGATGAAAAGCGTACACCCACATTAGATCTCAGTTTCATAATCTTTGTTGCAATGCCAACCTTCCTAGCCTTTTAACATGTCAAAATTATAGTGAATTCCCGATGCTTCTTTCCGAGCTCTTTGAACACGCGAATACAATTTTAAAACAAACTAAATAATTAGTTTCTTTAGGTTTGATAGACCAAAGTTTGGCCTCAGTAGAGATTAACCATTCTCATCATCATCACCATTTTGGACAAAGTTAATAAAATTACAACTAAATTAAAAAAAAAACTAATTATAGACTTTGAAATTATTAAAACTAAATGACAAAAAAAAGAATAAAGCTAATTATGAATTTTACAAAGTTCTCAAAGAAAACAATAAATACAATTTATGACTGCAATTCAAATTGATTATTAAGTTTTAGTAAAAATCATTTGAGATAGATCTAATTACAGAATTTTAATCTAAAATAAATGTGTAAAATTATATATAAATAAATAGATATATTATTAATGTTTTCAAAGAAATTAATATAAAAATGAAAAACACTATTCTTATTAAATTTTAAATTATAATTATTTTAATATTTTATAATTTTTATATAAATAAAAGAAATAGTTATTCAAATAAATATCTCATCATTACATATTTAAAAGGAATTAATAGAATACATGAATTGTCTCATTTACATACATCCCCTGATTTTGAAAAATTACATACATCCCTTTAATTTTGAAAATTTGTATATATAGAGAGAAAAAAAACTAAAATTTAATATGATAACCAATTATCCATTAATAGAATAAGGCTCTTGTGAAATCACTCATGGAAATTTCATACAACTCATACAATTCCTTTTATTGTGGTTATTGTTGAAACAAATCAAGCCAAAAATGGGGTTTTTGTTGTTCAAGTAATTAATAATCTAGTTTTATGTAATTGTGAACGTTGTCATATAAATATGTAAATCATATAGAGGAAATGAGGTAGAGTAGTCATCCCCAATGGGGGCATTGAACTCGGTTGTGTTGTTTGTAAATATGTTTTGTTGAGTAATAAGACTGTTGTTTCCTTTCCTGTGGATGTTCCCTTTCAAGGGGTTTTACCACATAAATGACTTGTTCTTAAGTGATTGTTCTCTGTTTTCCTCTTTGGCTCTCTGATGCATGTAAATGGTTATCTTTGGGCTTCCACTTTCCAATAAGTGGTATTAGAGAAGGTTAACGGGCTCGAGGCTACAAAGAGGAGAGCATGCGGCATAATGCATGAAGGGCATGTTGGTGGAGGTCGATGGTTTATGTGATGTGTTCTGGTGATGGAGACATCATATATCTCATAATAAAGGAGTCACTAGACCGCTAGACTCCTCTTTACATAGAATGGATTGAGCAGTGCGATGAGGAAGCAAACTAGTAGACTTGTCCATGGGAAGTTTCTACATTGTAAGATCGACATAAATTCTAAAGCAGTGAGACTGTGGATGTTATTGGGGCCGTGGACATTCTTCCTTTAACTGTAACAACATTGGCATCTTTAGATCACTCGTGGAGGAATATTGTTTCCATGAATGTGTTATCCATGGTAGAAATGAAAGAGTCATACATCCAGGGTGTATCCACAATTCATGTGTGGAATATGTAGTTGCTACATGTGACAATTGACCTGTTGGTTCTTACTTTATCTCTTTGTTTGTTATGGTGATGGAGTTAAGGGATACATATGGTGGGATCCTAGTGCCCACTAAACCATCATTAACAGAGATGCAATTTTTGATGGATCTCCTCTCATAAAGTTGGGCATAGCAAAATATGAAAGGTACAAAGTGTGGTTGATAGCATAAGGGTATTTGGAAGGTGTTTTCCAAGAAAATTTTCACCAGTTGTTAAGCATGTTTATATCCATGTAGTGTTAGCACTAGTTGCATTAGTTGATATTGAGTTAGAGCAGCTAGATGTTGAAACAATTTTACATGGATGTTTGGGTGAGGAGATGTGTTGGAAATATTAATTACTCGCATATCCGTATTTGAACCCAGCCGACTCTGTCAGAGTCTGTATCAGTCAAGATCTTGTCGGTTAGTCTGACAAGAGTGAAGACTCCACGATTCGTGAATGTAAACTAGTCGAATTAATTTCTGAAGCTAAGTTGATAGGTATATAGTTATTACAGTCTTTAATGGTGAGTTAGTAGATCCATGTAGAAGCAATTTTCAGGTTGACTATAAATAGAAAAAGCAAATTGTAAATCAAGTTGGACAGTAGAGAAAACTCTGGGTGAGAAAGGAGAGAAAGAGAAGTTGAAGCTCAAGCTTCTGTGTATGTGATTCAGTCGAAGAGCTGAAGCTCTGTAAAAGGATCAGTTAGTGAGTGACAAGTCTGGACAGACAAGTTTGTAATAAGTTTGTTATTTCCCCACAAGTTATATATATGAAATAGTTTATGGTTGAATGCATGTTTATTTGGCCACACAATATTTACAGATTTACTTGTGTAAATGTCTTTTGCAATTACCATTTGAGTGAAAGAACAAGAATCCTTAAATCTCTCATACCGTGAAAGTTCCAGGTTCTCCAGCATAGTGGTCGACTCAAGTCTTCCTCCATATTTGGGTATATGGTTTTATAAGTTCTTTAGATTTGTTAATGTGTCCATTTTTTTTACTTCATCTTACTCACACGTGAAAAGCATTAGTAATTTCTTAAGTCTTTTAGACTAAGAAACATACTTTGTATATTTCAACTAAAATCAGACCACAGTAAGTGAACCGACCAGGTCAAGCCGACTTAGAGGTCGAAGAGGTAAACCGATAAGTAACTGTCAGTAGAACCGACAAGTAGAGGTAAATCAGTCGGGTTGAATGTCCGACCATTTGGTAGACTTGTCTAGTCGAGGCTTGGACAAATTTCACCCGACAAGTAAGAAAAAGAAAAAGAGGTCGGCGTGAAAAATTAAAATTTTATTAACTGAGCGGTAAACTGAAGTTTAGTTGGCTTGGTTTTGGCTAACTAGTATCAGAGAAAGGTTTATATGAGAGTAAGGTTTAGGAAATAAATCTTGTCTTAAAAAATTGGAAAAGTAATTTTCTAAGGAAAATTTTAAAAAAAATTAAAAATGGCTTCCACTTTTGGTTCATTCCAAACTCCAATTTTTACAGGAAAGAATTATGACTATTGGTCTTTAACTATGAAGGCTTTGTTCAGAGGTCAAGAATTCTAGGAGATAGTCTAGCATGGTTATGCAGAACCAACAGACATGACAGCATATAACAATCTCACAGAGGCTGAGAAAGATGTCTTGAGGGAACAGAGGAAGAAAGATGGAAAAGATCTGTTTTACATACATCAAGCTATGCATGAAAGCACACTCCCAAGAGTAGCAGCAAAAACTAATGCTAAGATGGCATGGGATACATTGGAGACCGCCTATCAAGGTTTGGGAAAGGTAAAGACTTCCAAGTTGCATATTCTGAGAAGAGATTTTGAATCTCTTTCCATGAAAGATTCAGAGACTGTAGACACATTCTACACTAGAGTTGTTGGTTTGATAAACCATTTGAAATATCATGGAGAAGCCATAGAAGAGCAAAGGGTGGTTGAAAAAGTTCTCATAAGTCTTTTCCCAAGATTTGAAAACTTGGTTGTGGCCTTGGAAGAACACATAGACATGTCGACATTTACCATTGATGAGCTGGAAGCTTCACTCATCAATCATGAACACAGACTCAGCAGAACACATACATCATTGGAAGGTGCATTCGCATCATAGTCATCCATAATCCATGGTAGAGGCAAGGGGAGAAACAACTTCAGAGGCAGAGGAAGACGTTCTTCAAGAGGAGGATGAGGCAGAAGTCCTACAAATGTTGGTGGTAGAGGAGATAGTCAGAACCCAAGTCATCCAAGTGGCGAGAGGTTTGATAAATAAAAAATCCAATGTCATTATTGTAAGAAATTTGGTCATTATGCATATGAATGCAGGAAGAAGCAATATGACCAAGGAAGGCAAAGCCCAAATCAGTTGACCAACACCAACACTTCGACAAGTGCAATTTTAATGGCATCGACATCTCCACTCGAATGCAATGCTGTTGAAGAAAGTCCACATGCAGCAATCACATTACTGGTAATTTAAATTTTTTTTCCAATCTGTACAATTCAGTTCAAACTGATGTTACACTTGGAAACAATGTCCAAGTTACTGTTTAGGAAAAGGCACTGTTGATATTCGAACAAAACAGGGGGAGAATAAGTATATCTATCATGTCTATCATGTCAAAGGTTTGAAACATAATTTGTTAAGAATTGGACAACTGATACAAAAAGGATACAGAGTCTACATGGAAGATGATCACTGTGTGAGTAAAGACAAGTGTCCAAGCGACCGGCTGATAGCAAAAGTGCCAATGACAAGCAATTGCTTGTTTCCATTGAGGATAGTTCTTGACATGAAAGGGAAGATAAACTCAGGAGCTGCATTCAAGGAAAAAAGTAAATAAATAGTCGAGCTCCTCGATAAGAAAGAAAATGGCAGCGCTAATTTTCAAGCTGCATTTCAGACAAAAGCTCAGGATGAATCTTGGTTATGGAATTTCAGATTTGGACATCTAAATTTTGGTGGGCTGAAGCTACTGCACATAAAGAATATGGTGAAAGGATTGCCATTGATCGACAGACCAGAAAGGGTTTGTGATGGTTGCATTTTTGGCAAGTAGCACAGAGAGACTTTTCCAGTCGAAAAGTATTATAGAGCACGCACACCACTTGAAATTGTGCACTCTGATATTTATGGTCCATTGCAGACATCGTCCATTGGTGGTTGCAAGTATTTTCTAACTTTTAGTGATGACTACTCAAGAAAAACATGGCTATATTTTTTGAAACATAAATCTGATGCATTTAGTTATTTTCAGTAGTTCAAGGCACTCGTGGAGAACCAAAGTGGACACCGCATCAATATCTTAAGGACCGACAGAGGAGGTGAATATGTTTCAAATGAATTTCTAAACTTTTGCAAGACCCATGGGATACATAAGCAATTCACTGCACGGTATACACCTCAGCAGAACGGTATTGCCGAAAGAAAGAACATAACCACCATGGAGATGGCATGCAACATGTTGGTAGCCAAGCATTTTCCAAATGAATATTGGGGTGAAGCAGTCGCAACTACTATATACATTATGAATTGGTGTCCGACAAAGAGTGTGAAGAACAAAGTTCCCCTAGAAGCATGGACAGGTATGAATAATAGTGTTTCTAATTTAAAAGTTTTTGGTTGTGTTGCATATGCTCATGTTCCAAATGAGCTGAGAAGGAAGCTAGACAAGAAGGGACAAAAATGTATTTTTGTCAGCTATTCCAAAGACACAAAAGCATACAAGTTGCATGATCTCGTCGCAAGGAAAGTGATAATCTATCTAGATGTTCAATTTGTTGAGAATTAATCATGGGATGGAATTGTTGACACAAATGTCAAGATTGTGTTGAATGTCGACAATGATGATATTGAAGAGGAAGTGGTTCAAACACCACTTGTAAGTCAACCGGTCGCATCACCATCGAATCCCATGACACCATGACATGGTTCAGCACAAGGACCATCGACACAAGTATAAGCTCAAGCTACACCGACAAGTACAACAAGAGGACAACATACTCCATCAAGTATTTCATCAAGGTTGGCATCGACATAATTAGTGAAGACAAGAAGTCTGCGAGAGATATATGAAGCTGGTACACCAAATTCATTCTCTTTCTTTGCAATATTTTATCCTATATATGTTCCACTAACATTTGAAGAAGTTGTTGAAGAAGAAGCATGGGCACAAGCCATGGATGAAGAAATAGAATGCATTGAGAAGAACCAGACATGGGAGCTGGTTGATATACCAAAAGAAAAAGATGTAATCAGTGTCAAATGGATTTACAAGACAAAGAAAGATGCTGATGGGAATGTGCAGAAGAAAAAATACAGAATGGTAGAAAAGGGGTTCACACAGCAACTCGAAATAGAATTCAATGAAATGTTTGCACCTGTTGCATGCATGGATACAGTCAGAACAGTTTTATCCATTGCTGTACAAAACAAATGGAGTGTTCTACAAATGGACGTCAAGTTGGAATTATTAATTGGCTATCTAGAAGAGGAAGTATATGTGGAACAACCACAAGGTTATGAAGTTCCAGGTCAATAGCATAAAATGTATAGGCTGAAAAAGGCACTCCATGGTTTGAAGCAAGCTCCTAGAACTTGGTATAGTCGAATTCATTCCTATCTCACTGAAAATGGATTTCACAGAAGTGAAAGTGAACCGACATTGTACACCAAAGTGAATGAGCAAGGTAAGATGTTAATTGTTTGCTTGTATGTAGATGATTTAATATTTACTGGTGATTTTGGCTTAGCAGATTTTAAAGCAGTCATGGAAAGTGAATTTGAAATGACTGGTCTGGGGCTCATGAAGTTTTTCTGGGCATTGAAGTTCAGCAGTTTGAAAGTGGTATTTTTATATCATAAACAAAGTATGCAAGTGAAGTTTTAAAAAGGTTTAATATCTCTAATTCAAGACATCCCCAACACCAGTAACAACAGGTTTAAAATTGAGCAAGGATGATGAAGGATCGACTGTAGATCCTATGTTGTTCAAAAGGCTTGTTGGAAACCTTATGTATTTGACATCGACAAGACCATAGATTATGTATGTAGTAATTCTGATCTCAAGGTTCATGGAGTCACCAAAAGAATCTCATTGGCAAGTAGGTAAAATAATTATGAGGTCTATAAGTGGCACAAAAGACCTTGGCATTATGTATTCAACCTCGGAAAATTTTAAACTCATTGTTACACTGACAGTGACAATGGAGGTAGCATAGATGACAGGAAGAGAACATCTAGGTACACATTTCATTTTGGTACAGGTGTTGTTTCATGGGCTTCAAAGAAACAACCCATAGTAACTCTCTCTTTAGTTGAAGCAGAGTATGTTGCAGCGACAAGTGTTGCATGTCAAGCTGTCTGGATGACGAGAGTGTTAAAAGACTTGTCACAAAACCATCAAGAACCGACAACCATATTCTGTGACAAAAATTTAGCCATAGCATTATCCAAGAATAATGTGTTTCACAAGAGAACCAAGCACATCGACATAAGGTTTCATTTCATAAGAGAGTTGGTGAACAACAAAGAAATTTGTTTGGAATTTTGCAGGTCTGAAGATCAACTTGTAGACATCTTTACAAAACCATTGGCAGAGGATACTTTTTAGTATCTACACAGTTACCTTGGAATGACAAGTTCTCCTCAATGAAATAAGTCATAAACAAATCATTTCTAAGCTCTAAAACATTTTGTAAATTTTGTTTTAAAAATCCTCATCTGTTCATAATTACGGGGGAGTGTTGGAAATATTAATTACTCGCAGATCTATATCTGAGCCCAGCTGACTCTGTCAGAGTCTGTATCAGTCAAGATCTTGTCGATCAATCTGACAAGAGTGAAGACTCCATGATTCAGCAATGTAAACCAGTCGAATTAATTTCTGAAGCTAATTTGTTAGGTATATAGTTATTACAGTCTTTAATGGTCAGTCAGTCGATTCATGTAGAAGCAATTTTCAGGTTGCCAATAAATAGAAGAAGCAATTTGTAAATCAAGTTAGACAGTAGAGAGAACGTTGGGTGAGAAAGGAGAGAAAGAGAATTTGAAGCTCAAGCTTCTGTGTATGTAATTAAGTCAAAGAGACGAAGCTCCAAGGATGATTTTAGGGGCGAATTATAGCCCAATGGCAAATTTTAAGGGTTACCGAAAAAAAGGTGGGCGAATTTTTATATTAAAATGTTATTATTTTATTTAATATATTCGCCCATTATTTATTTTGTATATAGCTATGCCAAGGTAAATCGCATTCATCCCAATTTAGGGAAAATCTAGAAAAAGAATATTAGCCCACGAAATTATTTATTTTTGCCCACATTCGCCTGAATTTTTCCATCTGCCAGGAGATATTTGCCAAAATTCACCCAATTTTTTCCGATTGGGAGGAGAAATGAAGATTGTTCGCTGGATTTATGGATAATAGTTTGAAAAATTGGTATTTCGCCCAGGATTTATGGATAATACGATTAAAAATTTGCTATTTTGCCGGGATTTATGAATATTTCTGTAAACTGGTATTACTTCCACCTCGATTGGGGTAAATTGGACATAGTTCGTCCTGGATTTGGATTTGTTTACCTATATAATGGTGCAAGAGTCAAGACTCAGGCTCAACATCAAGCTTGATTTTTATTACAAATCTATCTTTACAGTGGCTGTCAGGCTGATTCGTGGGAAGCAATTTCATAAAGTTTTCTGCACTGTGCCAGGTTAGTTTCTTGAATCTTCTTTTATTTGCAGGCTTTTTACAGGTAAATTGGAATCTGGATATTATTCTTTGGCACTCTGTTGGTTTTAACTTTTATTCTGGGTGTAAGTTATAGTAATCAAGAGCCATGGAGCTCATTAGCAATTATTTGCCAGGGCACATGGTACAGATTCATAGATTTCTTCGCTTTTCCTTCTATTTTTCTTTAGAATTTATGTACATATAATGCATACAGCTCTAGTTTCTGGTTGGGCCGATTCAATGGTTCTGTACGAATTAGCAAACCAAGTGGTGAAGAGCCAATAGCTGTTTATTCTGCTATTGAGTCTTCTGATCATGCTCTTTATTTTGTTGAAACTTGAAATACGAATCCTGTTCCCATTTGAACAGAGGTTTCACTAGTTTATAAGAGTCCAATGTTGTTGCCAAAGTGGCAAAAAATAAGCGAGGGCACTGTCCATATGGTGGCTGTCGAACAATGAGGTGATGAAATGCTCTCGGGTGACTGTTCGAATTCCCAGTGTGTGCGTTTAGCAATGAGTGATAATTCAGTTTCTGGTCGTGGGACTTTATATTCATAATGATGTTATGCTTGCTTTCGGTACTCCAGAAAAACAAATCTTGATCGAGCCCATATTTGCTCTTGCCTCCTCGAGGGGTTGGGTAGAGGAACGAAATCACAGGAGCACTTATCATCACGCTTCCCTCCTTTCTTTTTTTATAGTGCCTCGATCTCGATCCAGGACCTTTATTTTGGGTATTCCAAGACATCTAGGGCCCACGCATGGCCACTTAAGAGGTATTATTCTCCTCTTTGAGGGAATCAGCAGCTATGAATCCGGGCAATGCCTCCCGGAAATGATTGTCTATAAGCAATTGGGATACCAGTGTCAATAGCAAGTTTGATAAGCAGGCAGTTTGGAATGATCCATAGTGTTAATAATATCGGGTTGGTTCAATTTTTGTGTGCTTTGATTTGCTAACGTATCCAAACTCCCCCACCCCAATAGAGAGATAGTAGCCCCACCTAAAACCCAGACCTTTTGAATGATCTCGAATCAGGACCTTTCTTTTGGGTATTCCAAGACATCTAGGGCCCATGCATGGCCACTTAAGAGGTATGATTCTCCTCTTTGAAAGAGAACTAGAAGAGTCCTTTTGTCAGGCATGATTCTCCTCTTTAAAAGAGTAGTAACAGAGGCCTTTTGGCAGGCATGATTCTACTCTTTGAAATAATAGTAGCAGAGGCCTTTTGTCAGGTTCCCAGTAGCTGTACAAATCCAATGGTATGGCTCCCAAGCCTCTTTGACCTAGACCCTAATAACACATTCAAGGGGGATTCTACCTACAAAATAGCCTAAGAGGTCTCGACACCTTGGACTTGAGACAATAAAATATTCATTGATAGAAATTTCAGCAAAGATTTCATCAGCAGGGATTCTCAATTTCTCGTGATAAAATTCTAGTTCAAACTTGTGAAGGACAACGACACCATTGCTGATCCTGGTGTTGGCTTCAATAGGAAATTCTTGCAATGCTTGCAGAGAAATATCAGGGGCGGGGTGGCTGTATGTCCCCTTCAAGCCTTATGACAGCTGAGTGAGGGCCTGTAGGCCAAATCACAGCAATAAAACGTGTTAAATTCGACAAAATGCTGATTACATGGCCAGGACACACAATCTTACAGGATTGCATTGATACCTCCTTCTATATAGATCAAAATAGTCAATAAAAAAAACAAACTTACCATATAAATAATGTTTGTTGAATATTTTTGCAATGTCGTTTGTTGTCTTGTTTTTGAGTTTCTATAATAGTTGTCGCAGTATGCTAAATTATTGTTTTTCCTAGTAAATCTATTGCTTCCGTAGCTGAATCTACTGCTGTTACATATAAATCTATTTCTTTTAAAATATTGTTGTTATTAACTTATTTCAAGTAGATTTTATCCATCCTAGAGATTAGTTTGCTGTGACAGAGAAATTAGTTTACTGTTGATCGATTTGATTGAGTAGGGCATGGCTTCTTACAAAAATATTAATTCATATGCTAGTGCAGTCCTTGGGTTCATAACAATTGGGCTCATAAAAACGGTATTAGAGAACTCTCTTGGCCTCGTGGCTGGACTTCAGCAATGAC
>LPNX011191250.1:50984-96544 GCA_001517045.1 Pseudotsuga menziesii | reverse complement strand
CACAGGATGAATCTTGCATTTAAAATAGTGAGCAACTTTTCATTGGTTTCAAAGGTAGAATATCTTGTACATGAGGTTCATGCATACTTTTTTCGGAGTCCTAAACGATTTTTAGAGTTTAAATTTTTTTATGATGGTGTTACAAATGGAAAAAAAATATTAAAAGGTGTTGATACAAGATGGATATCATTGAAGGGACCAGCTGAAAGACTATTCAATGAATATGCATCCTTGGTAGGGGTGATGTATGAACATCGCTCAAGTGTAGAAAAATCTCAAACTTTTCTATTTCTACTAACTGATATAGAGACATTATTAACATTGGCTGGAATTCTTCCTATGATTCATGAAATGAATAACCTCGTGAAGATGGCTCAGAGTTGCACGATGTATATTGTTGAATACACAAGAGCAAGAAAATTAACATGTCTTGCATTGGATAATTTGTATACTATGGAAGATTCTTTTACAGATTTAGCATTTACAAATTGGAGGAAGATTATCAATATAGAAAATGATGAATTTTTTTGGAAGTTTGATGAAAAAGGGATGCTATGTATGGCAGTTCGTAGGCATATGGTTCCCTTTTATTATAATGAAAAGATAGGAAGATCCACCAAACAGTGCTCCGTCTCAAGAGAACGATTTCACGATGTTGTAATTTCAGTGAGAGACAACTTGAAAGAAATTGCAAAATCACTATAATCAGAGGTAAGAGAACGGTTTCCTCGAGACGAATTATTGGAGGCCATGTCTATCGTATAC
This sequence comes from Pseudotsuga menziesii, assembly GCA_001517045.1. Classification (NCBI taxonomy): domain Eukaryota; kingdom Viridiplantae; phylum Streptophyta; class Pinopsida; order Pinales; family Pinaceae; genus Pseudotsuga; species Pseudotsuga menziesii. The sequence continues at coordinate 95,779 of LPNX011191250.1, read as the reverse complement.
CCTCAATATTGGGACCATAGTCAAAATCAAAAAAATTTAGAAGCTAACTTTATAAAGAAAATCAAGATTTTGCAGAGCCATTTTTGTCGAGAGGCCGAGATACAACAAGAACATATTCAAGGTATTTTAGATAAAGAAAAAATGGCAGATCAATCTCAATGCTTTGGTACAACAATGTGGGACCAATTTTCTCCGTCGGATAGTAAAGAATATGGTGCAATTACAAGATTATGGACTAAGCTCAGTGGTAGCGAAGTGCTACGGGAAAAAATGTCAGAATATTTCAATTTAGCATATTTATGTCAAACCATGATTTTAGGATCAGTGGAGGATGAGAGAATGTTTAGTGCACTGACATTCTTGAAGTCAAAGTTGAGGAACAAGCTTGATAAAAATGTGGATACATGCTTAATATTATATGTAACAAAGTATGAGGTTGACAATTTTCCATATGAAAGAGCATTAGCTCTTTGGCGATCTGATCATGAAAGAAGGGGAGAAAACAATATAGAAAATATATCTAATGAACTTGATGTGGAAAATGAGGACCAGAGCCAAAATGTCGAAAATGTCGAAAATGAGGACCAAGGCCAAAATGTGACTTGGAAATTGGATTTCACCTAAGATTGTATATGATCTAATACACATTAAGGACTCTTGAGTCTTATTTTTGTCCAGATGTTCCATGTACCCTTGTTGGTGATCACTATATGTGAATTTGAGGTCGTGTTTTAGGTAAAAATAGATTCTACATTGTACTTTTTTGTTGTAACATTGATTATTTGAGCTACATTACCTTCATGCAGCTTATTTTAATATTGATGTTTTGATATTAACCTCTTACATTGTCTCTTTCTTGTATGTGACAGGAAGTGCGGTAGAATTTGAGAAAGCTAGGCCTAGGAGCTATCTCTTCACATAGATAGTGTCCTAACATTAAAGGATAAATAACTAATTTGACAACACTTTCGCTAAGCAATAATGAGCTCATTCAAGTACATGAAACCATGTTGGTGTTTAACAGGAATATCTTGACAAATTTTTATGGTTTGTTTATTTCTTTTGTTTGAAGCATTTTGTCGCTTTTTGAATTTTGTGTGTATTTTGGTTAAATATTGTGTTAGTCCCTTGAATGCTTATAGTTCTCATTTGATGCTTGATTTAGCCATTTGTTGTAGCTTGAATCAAGATTGGTTTTAATCGATTTCCATTGATTCAGGGTTTGAGAAAAAATATTTTTATTGCATTTTAGTTGCATGAATTAATTGTCTTCACTTTTTCGAATCTCAATTCTTTTATGTTGATTGCATATTTTCTTTGTAAATACTTTCATTATTCAAAAAAATAAATGAGCTCTACAAAGCTAAGCGAAGAGAAAAATGGTCTATGCACTAGGTTCCTATAAATTGATTGTAGGATACCTATTGGCACGAGACCAACATTCATATAATGCAATAATCAATTAGCATAATTACAATGCATAACTGTATTAGCCTCCAGTGACAAATATTCTTCCAGAAGACTGTCATTATCAACCAAAGATCTTGTGAGGTTGTTTGTACTTCATTGATGGTAATGATTCTCTATTGTTTAATTCCTGTATATTGTTGAGGCTGTTACTTTGCTTTTTTTGAGCTGGGTCGTAGTCTTGATCGGAATGCTAAACCTTACTAAACCTTACTAAACCTTCCTAGGCTGATATGTAACTGTATTGACGATTCTATCTTGGGTCGCGACATTTGTGACCTTGCTTGACCTTGTGGGCTGTTGTAGATAGGGCCGTGACTTTTTGGGCGTCTATATATGTCTTGTGAACCTTGTGGGATTCTAGATCTGAACCATGAACACTTGTTAAATTGTTAAACTCATATGTGACTATTTAAAGGATGTTTGGATTAAGTTGTGATCATTGTGAGACCTCTAAGTTTGAACCGTAAATTTCCTAAGGTCTATTCATCTTATTAGAAAGGGATGCAATTTTTTTAGGCCTGTTTGGAGTAGGCTATCACTGCTGGTTGTTTTTACATGTTGATATAGGTCTTTAATAATGAATTAGTAGCTTCATAATAGTGATAGATCAGATCTGAAGCAGTCCCAAACTAATGTGTGTTCAAGTGGTGGTAGGGGGGTTGATTTTTTATGGGATTGAGACTCCCTGACCATTTGCTGGATGGACAGGCTGAATTTGTCTCTCATATTTTGTTCTTAGAGTCCCTATCCTCTATGTTCCTCATTTTTGGTCTATCAGTTCAATTATTATGGAGTCCTAAAGAATGCCAAACAGAATCTGAACCCCAATTCATCGGTAGTCTAGTATCTTGTGATTTTTCTTAGATTGTGTATTTCAATGACTGTCAAGGTCATACTTGCTTCAATTTATAAGGTATTCATCTATTATGATGGATCTGGATACAAATGGGAGATAACCTACTTGTTATGTTGAGTTGGGACTTTTATAATTATATCTAAAAGCTAAAAGCTAACAATACAAAGTGGGATCCCAAAAGTAGCTCCTATAAAAAGCTGAAAGCTAACAACACAAAGTGGGATCCCAAAAGTAGCTCCTATAAAAAGCTGAAAGCTAACAATACAAAGTGGGATCCCAAAAGTAGCTCCTATAAAAAGCTAAAAGCAGAACTCAAACCTAACCCCAACTCCATATATGAATTTGAGGTTATGTTTTAGGTAAAAATAGATTCTACATTATACTTTTTTGTTGTAACATTGATGATTTGAGCTAAATTACCTTCATGCAGCTTATTTTAAGATTCATGGTTTGATATCTATCTCTTACATTGTCTCTTTCTTGTATCTGATAGGAAATGACATTGGAATTTGAGAAAGCTAGGCCAAGGAGCTATCTCTCTCTTCACATAGATAGTTTCCTAACATTAAATGATAAATAACTAATTTGACAACACTTTCGCTAAGAAAGAATGGGCTCACTCAAGTACATGAAACCATGTTGGTGTTTAGCACAAATATCTTGACAATTTTTTATGGTTTGTTTATTGCTTTTGTTTGAAGCATTTTGTCGATTTTTGAAGTTTGTGTGTATTTTGGTTAAATATTGTGTTAATTCCTTTGAATGATTCTAGTTCTCATTCGATGCTTGATTTAACCCTTTCTTGTAGCTTGAATCAAGGTTGGTTTTAGGATTTGAGAAAATATTCTTTTATTAACTTTTATGTGCATGAATTAGTTTTCTTCAATTTTTCAATTATTTTACACTGACTATATATTTTCTTTGTAAATACTTATCGTTATTAAAAAAAATAAACGAGCTCTACACATCTAAGCGAAGAGAAAAATGGTCTATGCACTAGGTTCCTATGCATTGATCGTAGGATACATATTGGCACAAGACCAACATTCATCTAATGCAATAATCAATTGGCATAATTACAATGCATAATTGTATTAGCCTCCATGACCATCATTGGCTAGTGGAGGCCAAGATCGAGCATAATCTATGATTCTATGAGTTTATCAGTTTGTCGAGATTCAGGTCCCCACATTTCCGTTGGACCATTAAGGGATGAGATAACAAGTGGAGTCCCCACTTGCCCTGAATCTAGTTAGTGCAGTTGTGTTTCACTGACACCTTCCTGTTGTGACTTGTGAGTCTACATGTTCTGTTGTTGTTGATGTGATTCATGTTATTTGACTAATGTTGTTATTCTTTTATTTTGACAATATTATATAAATCAGTGAAAGATTCACCAGTTTTTACAATTTTTTATAATGAAGTTAAATATTCGCCAAGTTTTTACAACATTATATAATACAATGAAAGATTCGCCAAGATTTTACAATATTATATAATAAAATGAAAGATTTGCCAAAATTTTACAACATTATATAATAAAATAAAAGATTCGCCAATTTTTTTTATATATACATATAGTATTATTGATAAAATCGCCTTCAACTTTTCCTACATATTGGAGAGATTCGCCCAATTTTTATACATATAATTCTAGGGGGGGTTCTTAAAATCATCGTTGTGAAGCTCTATAAAAGGATCAATCAGTGAGCCGACCAGTTTGGACAGACAAGTTTGTAATACCTTTGTTATTTCTACACAAGTTATATATATGAAATAGTTTATGGTTGAATGCATGTTTATTTGGCCGCACAATATTTCTAGATTTACTTGTGTAAATGTCTTTTACAATTACCATTTGAGTGAAAGAACAAGAATCCTTAAATCGCTCAGCCCATGAAAGTTCCAGGTTTTACGGCATAGTGGTCGACTCAAGTCTTCCTACATATTTGGGTATATGGTTTTATAAGTTCTTTGGATTTCTTAATGTGTCCATTTTTTTTACTTCATCTTACTCACAGGTGGAAAGCATTAGTAATTTCTTAAGTCTTTTAGACTAAGAAATATACTGTGTATATTTCGACTAAAACCAGACCAAAGTAAGTGAACTGACAAGGTCGGTTGAGTAAGCCGACATAGAGGCTAAAGAGGTCAGCCGATTTAGAGGTTGAAGAGGTCATCTGACTTAGTGGTCGAAGAGGTCAACTGACAAGTAACTGTCAGTAGAACCGACAAGTAGAGGTAACTTAGTCGGGTCGAAAGTATGACCTTTTGGTAGACTTGTCTAGTCGGGGCTTAGACAAGTTTCACCAAACAACTAAGAAAAAGAAAAAGAGGTCGACGTGAAAAATTAAAATTTTATTAACTGAGCGGTAAAATCAAGTTTATTCGGCTTGGTTTTGGCTAACAATATGTATATGGAACAACCATAAAGGTTAGTTCAATATCACAAAAAAATATATTTTGGCAATCTCAAGAATCCATTGTATGGCTTGAAGTGTGTGCTGAGACAATAATACAAGATGCATGTTTCCTTCATGGTGAGCTAAATTTTACAAGAACTGAGTATAACCATCGTGTTTATGGCACATTCATTATCTTGATGTTATTTAGTGATGATATGCTTCTTGCAAGCCACAACATGGTTGATATCAATAAGATAAAGGCTTAGTTTGTCAGAACATTTCAGATGAAGGATCTAGGAGCAATGAAATAAATCTTGGGCTTAGAAGTACATAAAGATGGTAAAAAAGGTAATCCATGGTTATCACAACAACATTTTAAGAAAGGATACTAATGAGATTTAGTATGAACATTGTGAAATAGGTAAATATCCCTTTATCTTTCCATTTAATATTTCTTCAAGTATGTGTACTAGTTATAACGAAGAAAAGGTTTTGTCGTGTATACCATATGCTGGTATAGTAGGAAGTATGTGAGCAATGAGATGGTCAAATACTTCACATGTTTTTTTTCAGTGAGTACATGGAAAATTCAGGTAAAAGTAGTGAAATTGGTGCTTTGGTATTTTTAAGGCACAATTATCGCCTACTTTGGTTTCTTTGATTTAGTTTGTGATTATGCCGTGTAAATATTTTGTAGGAGATTCAAACAAGAGGAGATATATCTTAGGTTATGTCTCATATGAAAGGAAGGGTCTATTGGGTAAGTTTGGATAAGTGCAAGATAAGGGAAATATGTTATATGGAAGTCAAAGTTTTGTTCATTTGGAAAACATTCCAACTTATCAAAATGGGACAAGGCATCATTTTGTAAGACTGGTTACTAATGAAGGTGGATTGGTCGATACTCAAGCAAGTTGTACAAACATGTTCATGAAAACTAATATTTTTAGAGAAGTTGAGGAGATGTTTGTTTTCTCTTTGCTTGTATGAAAGTTGATGAATAAAAAAGGACAAGGTATCAAGTAAATTGTTTTCAAGGTGGAGATTGTTCAATATGAGAACCAATTATCCATGAATAAGATAAGGAGATTCTTAAAATAACTCTACCATAGTTTCATACAACTCATGCATGAGTTTGTAATATCATGAATTTTGACCTAACACTTATGGGAATAAGCCCCATTGACTATGATGTTACTTTGATGTTTAGTTGGTATATTGGGTCTAAGACCCCACTGCATATGAACATGATGATTTGTTTGATATATTGGGTGTAACCCAATTATATATGTTTTGTGTATGATTTCATGTGTTGGGCGTGGACCCTAAAGAACATAATTAATCAGCGAGGAGCTTTGGAGAACATGGCTATTTGATGTTTGTGTTGAGCGAGAAGCTCTGGAGCACATGAGTGTTTATATTTTTGTTGAGCAAGAAGCTCTGGAACACATGAGTTATGAAAACCTTTTTGTTGAGCATGAAGCTCTGAAGCATATGAAAAAATTAAATTGAATGTGTTGGGCATAAGCTATGGAGCCTTCCAAGTTGATGTTGAGCACAAGCCTTGGAACATCGGATCCTTGGCCATTGTATCCCTAGGTGTATCCTACAAATACATCCCAGCATTAGTGTTGAGAGAGGATCTCTGGAATTGTACTAAGTTTGTAACTCCCTGTTTTTAGCGTTGAGTATGGGATGTGGATAAGCGCTAGGAGTTACTGAAAAGAATTAATTAATCGAGTGAAAATGACTTGAATAAAACATTGATCTCATCTGACTTATTTTTAAGTGATTAAATGAAATTTCATTTTTTCGTATCTCATCAAGTACTGAAGAACTACCATGTTATACGAGGGAATCCAACATGCAAGGAGATTTAGAGTTTCCTAGGCTAGTAGACCTAACCCCTACCTGAAGGCCTTAATAAATAAAGTGTCATAAGTTTAGGGATCATGTTATATGATACCTAAAGACAAAATGTTAACAAATGATATATATATATATATATATATATATATATATTATACATGGTATGTATAAAGAGTAAGCATAGTAATAATATTAATAGATATAATAAATAAGGAAAGGATCCATCTATTATTATTATTACTAGAAGATAATTAACTATTAAAAATACCTATAAGAGTCCAAATAGGAACTATTTAAAAGTTTCTAAGTTAAATATTAAAAGTGCCTAGATTAAATAAAAAGGGTTAAATCAAGAAATCAAAAGATTCTTGATTTAACTACCCCTTTGACTCAAAAGTTTGCCTATAAAAACCCAAGCCAGAGAGAGGCTTGGGGATCTTCCATCTTTTCGGTGATTCCATATTCTCCTTGATTATTTCTCAAGAGAGTTCTTGGAGAATATTTTTCCTAAGAGGAAAAACGAGAATTGATTCAGAACCTTATATCCCAGTTAGGGAAGCCTTACCTTAGGAACTCTAAGCTACTTGAATGTTGGAACCAGCTCGGGGGGATCCAGATTGAAACCATGAATGGTTCTGGGTGATGGTTGGGTGGAACGTGGTAGTACCCAAGTGATTTGGTTATCTAAATAGAGGCCAGATCTATCTATGAATTTATTAATACTAGCTATTTGAGTGTGCAGGTTTTCAACCATTGAAATAGCTTCATCTTGCAGGTATGAGGTTCTTGATTTTTCCCTTGTAAACTACACAAGTTTTTCCTATTTGAAATAGATTGAATTTTGAATGACTAGGTAGTAACTGTCTGCTATAATCTAGGTTATCTTTTCTGCGGTTCCTTTCCTATTTACTAATGTAAAGGTTTTGTTTTATAGTTCTTTTCTGTAATTTATCTTATGTCTAATAATTTAAGGGTTTTGGTTTTCTAATTCCTTTCTACAATTCATTTCACGTCTTTAAATTTATTTCCAAGACCTAGAACTAATCAAAACAGAGCCTATACACTAGTACAAAAATGAGGAATTAGCTACCAGGTGACTAAAAATTCTAGTCACCACAGGTTTTTCAAGTGATTTACTACTAAATATGACCAATTTTGATTGACCCAACTATAAACGACTAAAATTAGCTAATAATTTAGTCACCAGTTAACAAATATGACTAGATAGTAAGAGACATAGTTAAAAATGACTAACGTAAATGACTAATTTAGTCACCGCATAAAAAATGACTAGCTAGAAGAATATGAATTAGTCATTTATGTTAGTAATTTTTAATTGTGTCGTGGAAAATTGCAATTTTGATAATGAAGTGTAAATTTTGTAAATTGTGTACCTTCTATTAGTAATATTGGAGCCATGCACCTCGATCACTACAACAAAACCCTGTGATTAGCGTCCCTTTTGGCTTCCTTTTTTGCGCCAAGACCATCTTTCAATGTATTTTTTTACATTCAGGCAGACCGTCTCTCTAAGGAGGCACTAGATATTTCAGCTGGGCTACTTGAATATATGGAATATATTGAGGGAGCATGCATAGTGCATGGCTCAGCACAGCTCTTATGAGCCTTTTTTCTTGCCTAATGAGATTGTGTTTATCAGTATATCATCAATGATGATTGAATTGATTAGTACTATTATGGATTTTTGATTGTCAGCTGAGTGCCCCTTTAGATATACTGATCTGCTAGAAGTAGAATGTTGTTGATTGGGCTGATTCAGGATTGGAATTGGAAGTACATTATATTTTGATGTACCAACAGTAGTACTATGTAGATGAGTATCCAACCATGATTTACTATGTAATTTTTTTAGGTAAGTACAAGCTGTAATTGGATGTTTTGCTGAAGCTGCTCTCCTAGCTGAGATGTAACATATTTGCTGATGAACAAAGGTTTCCTTTGATTCATATGAATATCAAGGAAATGTTATTTTTCTCCTGGAAAAAAAAAGTATTTTTCTACATTTTTTTGGACAAGATGGCGCAATTTCATTCTCCCTTCACTTTTCAGCTCATCTAATATTATGTTAAATACCCATTAGGAATCTACCAAAGAACCTTCAATGCTTATACCAAAGATTCGTGGGAAATCTATGACCATGTTAAGCCTATACTTCTCAACTACGACTAAGAGAATTTCCTTGGTAAAGAGTTGGGGATGAACTTGCACTGTCATTTGAGAAGATCCGATGGAGATAGGATTAAACGCACTATCGCCACCAACCCATGATGTAATGAGTCTTGATTTCCTTGAATTCTAAGTGGGTTTAATCTCTAATATATATGAATTCGAAGCGGGTTCTTGAATGTCGATATTGAGAGTGTTCAATCATTGATAGTCATAAATAACTAGCCTATCGAGTTCCTTAATGCGCTCAACCCACCATTGTAGTAGTACAAGGATCCGACACTTCTTCCCAAGGTTCGAACCCTACAACATAACATTACTCTTCTAAGATGGATTATGAATGTGACCTCACGAGTTATATTTTAAATATAAAATGGTGGAACCCCTTTAGATCTAGCCTCTATGTGAACTAATCCCATGTATTAATGAGATAATGGGGTAGTTTAAACTAAAAATAGGCAAATAAAGCCCTATCAATGAAGATGATGGCTTGACAAGGAAAGCATATGTTCCCCTTTATGTAAGGTCTCAATTTCGAATCCCCCACTTGGTATCTATCCATATCTAGCTTGTCACTACCACTACCCAAGTACTATGATCCCTTGATTGATGCACTCCATATTAATTTATCTCTCTCTTTGATGTTTGTCAAGAGTCATAAATTTGTGCTAGGTGGCTTGTTTGACAAAATATGCCTATTGCTTACTTCAACCTCTACAGATGCAAGTGGCCTAAATCTATTAGTGCCTCTCTATTTATATGAGAGGCCTAGACTTCGTTTACAATAAAATAATCATAATTTCCTTATATCTAGTATAGGGTGGGGTAAAATAATACAAGAAGTACCCCACTCAAGAACTAACTCCTAGATAAATACAATAAAAAAAATAGTGGTCAAGGCCACTTGTATAATGATGAGATACATAGCCCCCATGACAAAGGGGAACCTCTCCAACAATCAAGGAAAAAGTGTTGTTGATGATGCCACTTGACCTCTAAACATCCCTTAAAGAAGATAAAACTCCAAACTATGTCCAAAAGAACATCTTCAAGCTTCCTCCAAGCGACTTTTACAACAAGCCAAATCCAACGAAGCTCCAATAAGCACCTAAAAACCCTCCAAATATAAAAACATCCCACAAAATAGAAATACACTCCATTGTAAATCGAAGTCTCCAAATGTGGTTAATAATTCTAATCGATCCTATGCAAGAGCTAATCCATTATCCAAAAACCTTTTCCATGCTTCACGTGAAGTAAAGAAAATGACACTTTATAATATATTATTATATGTTGTTCACTCAACATATTCTTTATCCAAATCCTAATGAAATGAGAGATAACTTAATATTAACCTAATAAAGCACATTAATATAGGTAACACCATGGGAGCCCTTTTTTGTGAAGAACAAATAAATAATTCTTAACAAATGTTCTCCCAAAGTGGTTTCAAAGTAATAGAATAATGAAAAAATAAAAATAAAATAATGACCATCCCTTTTAAGCAAATCCATAAAGTAAATCCACGATGTATGTTATGACTCCATTAACTTTTACAACCACATGAACAAAAATAGATATGATCCTCCAACAAGCTCCCAGTGAAGGTAACCAACTTGGAATCAGTTAAAGGGAAAATGTTCATGGTATTTTTATTTAAAATGGGCGGCCCACCAATTAAGGGATCGAAGCGAACACCAATCCTCTTCATTTAATTTAGAAACCAAGGTGAACACCTCCATGGGCAAGGTTTCTCAAGCACCCGTCCTGCGATGATATTTTTGTAAGCGGATAATGTATGCTGAAGATTGAGATTGATGCATTTCCATTGCCATTTCTACGAAATGATGCTAAGAACTTTCACTTTAGTGCAGAAGTCATTGAAATCTTGTCTACCGCCTCCTATTTATTTGAGAGTCAGTCCATCTATGCTTCATCAAGTATCATTTTTAGGGTTTCCTTGGACAAATCCGGCTTCAGATAAATCAGAAAACCAATGTATAAAAACGACTGAATACCCTGCCAATATACCCATCGTTCCCAAAAAAAAATTAGTGTGCTGACAAACCCTTCCCACTCTCTGAAACAAAGTCTAACATCCACATTTTTTTAACCCTATTCTCTTGAACTATTTCCCCTCTCCCCAGATCACCTCTATAGTCCTAAACTTTCCCTTTTCCCATCTGACAACCCCTACCTAAACTCCCTTTCTTAACCCCATGAAGGCCATGAAGGCCGTGAAAGAAAACTCCATGAAAGCAAAGCCTACGTACGCCTCTAGCTCCATAACTACTCCATGACAAACTCCCAATCTATGCACAATAATTTAGACTGCTCACTTAAACTCTATCCCGGAAGGTTTAACTGAATATATTTGATCACTGCTCACAAAGGCTTTATGCATTCGAATAAAATAGCAACGATCACTTCGTTGTTTCATATGAATTTCTCCCTAAATCAACTCATATAGTTTTACGCACTCACACATTTGTTCTAGCATATGATCTACAGCCCATGGAAAATGTATGGGCTATGAATGGATCGCTTCCCGTTTAACATCCATGAAAAAATCCAACTCCCTTCTCAAGGCTATGGTAGCCCTAGGAAATCACCCATTTGTTGCAAGTTCTATGGGACTTAAAATAACGAATAATTTATGTTTGTTTCCTGGAAACAGCATCATTGTGAAGAATATTGGTTTCAACGGCTTCTCAGTTCCCAGTTTTGTTGAGGAAGGAGATTCAAGATATATTGATAATTGGGAAGACAAAGAAGAATATGCAGATTCTTGTGATATGACTTCTGAAGTGAGCACAGTGTCTCAAGGGGTTCGAAGGGAGCAGGTGTTGGACATTTTGGATTTTGTAGACAAATTAAATGTCCGACCAAATACCAATGTATATGCACGCCTCTTGCATGGTTGCATCAATAGCAAGGCTCTTGAAGAAGGTAGGCTAGTCCACACCCATATAATCAATTCTCGATTTAATTCAAACCTTTTTCTATTAAACAATATTGTAAATATGTATGCCAAATGTGGAAGGAGGATGCATGACAAGTGTTTGATGGAATGTAGGAATGAGACATGGTTACGTGGACTGCACTAATCTCAGGATATGTTCAGAATCAAAACAGTGAAGAAACCCTTAAATTATTTCCCCTGATGCTAAGGGCCGACATGAAACCCAACTAAATTATGTTTTCATTCCGATGCCATTAAAAGTGGGTTAGAGCTTCATGTATTTGTGGGGAGTGCCCTTGTTGACATGTATGCGAAATGTGGTAATTTGCAGGATACACACAAACTGTTTCACAAAATTCCTGAACGAAGCGTTGTGTCATGGAATGCTTTGATTGCTGGCTATACCCAGAATAATAATGGCATGGATGCCTTGAAACTCTATTGGCAAATGAAAGGAATAGGCATGATGCCCAGCGCATTCACATTCTCTAGCATTCTTAGTGCATGTGCAAGTCTAGCAATGATGGAACAGGGTAAGTGAGTACATGCACACATATTAAAAGGAGCGTGCAAGCTAGATATTTTTGTTGGGAATGCCCTGATTGATATGTATGGGAAATGTGGATGCATAGAGGATGTACACCAAGTGTTTGATAGATTTCCTAGACGAGATGTGGTTTCATGGAATGCTATGATGACAGTATGTGCCTTGCATGGACATCGAAAGGAAGCTGTTCAACTATTTGAAAATATGCAATTGGTAGGCATAAAGCCAAACTGCATTACAATTCTTTGTCTTCTGTCAGCATGTAGCCTTGCTGGCCTAGTGAATGAAGGCTGATTCTACTTTGATTCTATGAATCCAAAACATGGGATTACACCAACATCAGACCACTATGCTTGCATTGTTGATATTCTTGGCTATGCTGGGCACATCAACGAGGCAGCAAATTTGATCAACAAAATGCCAATTAAACTGACTACAACTATTTGGGGAGCCTTGCTGGGTGTCTGCAGAGTCCATGGAAATATGGATGTAGGAAAACATGCTGCAAAACATCTATTCGAGTTGGAACCACATGATGTTGCACCCTATGTGTTGCTCTCAAACATTTATGCTGCTTCTGGTAGGTGGGATGATGCAGCAAAGGTGAGAAGAGTCTCTCCAAATATCTTTACCAAAGTTTTGGACTATGGCAAATGATTTTTTCAAATCCACAAAACATTAAATAAATTTTCGTGTTTTATATCTTTGAATCTATTTTTAACATTCTACAATTCTTCTGTGTCTTGAACTATGCATTATTTTATATATTGATAATTGAAATATTTTGACACAATTTAGAAATTTCTTTGGAAAAGACTACTGAAAAGAACAAAGTTGATTCTATTCAACTTTGCAATACTGAATCATGGCTGAAAAGTGTAACATCACTTGCAAAAAGTAGGACTGACAAGCATAGTTGTATATTAGAATAATCAATAGACTACCCGTCATGTATGAGGAACAAGCCATCTTTCTGGACTCTGGTGCTGAATAATTCAGATTATAATGACCAAGGCTTGTAATTTTCTAAAATCTCAGGCATTGTTATCTTCTTTAAGATCTAGTTAAATTTAATGAGTTTCAAATATCTATGAAGACAACATCAGATATTTAACTATGGCATATTTAGAAGACAATGGTTACCAGTTACACGATAAACTACAAGAACATCAGTGCATCTTCAATATTTCCTTGTTTCTTGATAATATAATTATTTGTTGCTCAGTTCCACTTAAAGAATTTTTTTTTGTGTCTAGGCATTAGTTGTTTCAGAATTCTCTTGTGAAAAAATTGTAAAATTACACAGAAGCAATCTTAAACCTATTGTGCTTCTCCAAGTAAATTAGACCCGTCTTCAGCGAGATTTTGCACTAACATTGCACTGTTTTCTAGTCCATGTTATTTATTTAATTATTACTTAATAAAACCAACTCCTAACTTAAACTTTAAATCCAACCTTCAAAGTATGAAATCTCAACTTTCTCTACTTGTTGACCTTGTTTATAGCAAGAGCAGAGGTGCAAGAATTTGGGGATGGTACAGCTACAACATACTTAACACATTTTAAGCATGTAGTTTTTCCCATTACTGATAGAAACCCATACCTTACAGATGGTACAAGACAGGATGTCAACTTTTCCATATTTTAAGAGACCACGTCAGGATCAATGTATTGTTTCTTTTTAGCTAGTTATTATTTAAGGTGTGTTCTATACTTTGACTGATTACAATCGAGGAGATAAAGAGAAAGGGAAATTACAATTTTTGAAAGGGAACTAAATCCATATTCTAATAACTAAATATTGTACTTCTTCAGGAATATGCGAGCTGAAAAATAGAGTTATTTACTTTGCTATGCTTGCTATATCTACATTTGTGAAAATATTTGTTTTAAGCTATTGTCAAGGATAGAAGTACCTCAACTGTACTCTTATCCTTCCTATTATTTGATATGATTCTCTTAACTTATCATGAATGAGAAACAATATAATCTCTATCAAACTACACTACTTAATATTGTCCATGCTGGAGGATGAGTGGATAAGGGGCTTAAAAGCATTAAAAATTGATACGATTGACAAATTGAGGAGGGAAATTCCTACATTAGAGAAAGAGGTGCAGGGTAGTTGTTCTTATGAGAATATTTGTTACAAACCTATTTTAATAAGGTTGAATCCATAGAGAGAGTTGCAAAGGGAGTCAAAAAACAATTAGATGTTTTGAATAACTACTTTCCATGTTGCAACATGTTCTTGTCGTAACATTTTATTGAATGTGTGTGAATGGTGTTAAGGTCATGAGGCCCCAAAGATTCCAAGATTTCTAGACTTATTCATTTGTATACTGTCTGACAGGTATTTGTTTTGCATCCTTTTTTAATATCGCATTTGAATATAATCCAATCAATTCTAAAAGATTTTTACTTTGATTTGTTTGATCCATGCATGTTTTGGTCACTTTTTTAATGTGTGATTTTTTATGACATAAAACCAAAAAAAAATTCTTGACATTGAGAGTGTTTGTCAATTGCTGGCAACCTCCTGGCACTGATTGGCTTACTATGACTGACTAATGATTGGAAATGCTTGGCTATCGACTTACCCTCCTGAAAATGACTGCCCTTCTGGTAATTATCGACTATGATTCACTATAATGGGATAAAAATCTCAATATCCTCCTTTGGTGGGGACTATAGTAAACATAATCATCAATTCCATTCATCAATGGTGGATCGGTGTTACCTTTTATTTTTCTCGGCCAGTGATGTGGGGCCTCTCCATCTCGGTGGGTAAGGCTCACTATGGTCTGTTGGGAACATGGTCCTATCAGTCAACATTACTAGGTATGACTAGCGTAAGTGTAAGAAGATCTCTCTCTCAACGGGAAATAATATCTAAATGAGTGGGTAAGATGCAATGATGGGCTTTCGGCCAACTAACTACTTTAATGAACATTTGTCCTATCGGTTGGCTATGATTCTATCAATTAACTACCACCTCCTCTCGTTGGGCACCCTTTTTGAAGACATTCTCCATCTTTCTTAAACTGGGGTAATCTCAAGTATATAAAAGCAAGCAATCAACATCGACATCCAATGGATTTCCTTCCTTTATCCTAAGCATTTACTAGGTGTAGAAGGAGTTAGATAAATGGGTGCACCTAAAACTGGGACTACATCCCCCACCTCCCAAGCTGACTCCCTGATCAGTGTGAATGGCTCAACCCGAATTGCATGAAAGACACTACCTGGATAGCATGTGAATGGATCAACCTAACCAAACCTCCTACCAAAAAGATAGATCCATTCATTCATATACTAGTAATGATAGATCGTGCCCCTCTCCATGGGTCTAATGGCTTATGACCTGAAGGTCTCAATCCCTTCATGAGGACCCTTCCCATTGCATATGATCCCCAATGGGTGAATCAACGTATGTAATGCGCTTTGTCATAGAATTCACCGGTTGAGGTAGTAACGTGTTTTTTGTAAATGAAAGTTTCATGGGGATATGGGTGAACCTCCCTCGGTTCTGAATTAAACAGAGTATCTATCAAATGGGGACTTCCTTCTCTCTCATCTGGTGTACTTTCCCAAATTGTGTAGATAAGAGAATTTCTAAGACTCTAAGAGAGAGTTCATACATGGGGTAATCTACAAGATAGTCAAACCAACTCATGGTTAGAATCAGACACATTAAGGGCAACTCTTGTGTTTGATTTTGATATTTATGCTGGTTATCAAGCCTGTTTCAATTGTTTTCACCTTCAGGGATGTCTTCTATTACAAAGGGTTTATCCATTAATGATTTACCTCGATTTTGTCGTTATATTATCCTTTTTATTTTTGCTTTTGGGAAGATATGCCCTATGCACTACTTATTTAATACTATTATTTGTTGTATTTACTAGTCCTATTGACCTATTTTGGTCATTAGTGGATATTGATTTAATTTATTTCTTTCATCTTTTCTTTTATGTAAGAATCATCCCTACATTCCTTTAGAAGAAATTTGGTAGTTCTTTTAAAGAAAACATGGATATAAGAAATCCTTTTTGCAGTTGAGATTAAAATATATAGGTTTCTTTTTTGAGGTGAACAGTTAAATATTATGCTTAGTGATGCTTTCAATGGAACTATGTGCTAAATCTGGAGGTATCTTTTCATCTCAAGTTGTTGCTAAAGTGAGGATGTGTCTTTTTGCAGATACTTGATGGAATTGTCAATCCTGTTAACCATTCCGTGGATGAACAAACACATCAGTTTCATAGATGATCTTTGAACTATGGAGTGTCGTAAGTTTATCTATTTGTTCTAGTCTAGTCTACTATGATAGAAATACATATCTTCTGTAAAATCTTTAAATTTTGGCATTGCAAATACAAAATGGAGGAATTTCAAGTAGTATGAGCTATCTGCAGGCATGGTAGGGAAAGTTTTCAAGATTAGCTTGGAAGTATCATTAGCCACTCATCATGCACTAAAAAATTTTCAGTTTGTTGGCTCATTCATATACAAACACACAAACACGCACATAAAGAATGAATGAGTTCCCGAAAATGAGATGATACGTGTATCTTAGGGTTAGGTCGCTAGCTCCAAGAGGTTGACTCCATAAATCTATAACCAATATAATGGATTGACACATGACCACAGGCATAGTGAAAACTAAACACATGATCTTAACATATATGTTGTTGGGTTTGTTACATCATGATCTAGTAGGAATAGTTAAAACCCCAAAGAACATGGTTATCCCAACTGCAACCTAGAGTTATTACCCATTTTGACCTCGATAACAGACCTCTCTACACTTTTGGTTGACTCTTATCCAACTCAAGGGGGGCTTCCCTAGATAGGATTTTTGAGCTATGACAATGAGGACACAAGGTGATTTGAAGAGTTAGCCTTAGCAAAACTTGAGGTCTTTGTTTGTCATATAGGTGATGGGAGGGTTTTGAAGATAGTGCAAATCCCTAGGGAATTTGGTGTATTGGGATTATTCCCCCTCAAGCCTTGAAGTGTATCTGCTTGGCTGGAACCTTTGCAACAAAAAGCAAGACAGGTCCCTACCCCAAAGATATTGAAGCATCATGCAATATTTTCCCAAGGAAGGGTGGCATATATGGCACATTCCTCTAACCTATATCCTAGCTTGTACCCTAGCTTATGCTACTTGATTTGCAGTTCCTCCTTAGATCATCAAACCACAAGACGTGCAACAAAAATAACATACAAAATATCAAATTCCACTTGAGTAAGACTACCCATCGAAGTGAACTAGGAATATAAAGTTTACAATGGTAAAACATAGCATGTTACCTCAACATTTAAGCATCAAGTAAAAAACCCAAGAGAAGAAAATCCTTTCCCTCCAAAATGCTCCATAAGGTTTAACAATTAGGCTCCAACGAGAGAAATATCTCATAATCCAACCATGCTAAATGAGGGAGAGAGAAAATCCTTATATAGCTTTAACCTCCTCAACCTCTTATAATAAAAATAATAAATTAACCTAGGGTGGAGTAAGCCATGAACAACTCCATTAACCCTAACAAATCTCTAGCCAACTGCTAACAAATTCTTTATAAAATATGGTCAATGCCACAAATACAATTTTCAAGGGATAATAAGGCCCAATGTCCATAAATATTCCTCAACCCTAAAAAATGCACACTACAGTTTTAAAGTGGACAACACCAAGGTGATCAAATATCATCTTAAACAAAGTATAGGCGTCCTCCAAAAATAACAAGGGATGCCAAGTCAAAAAGATTTCATGATGAATGACCCATTACAAGTCTAAAAAGGATCCTCTAAGGTAGCTATAGTACTAAAAAAATTAACAAATAAAGCCATTATTAATTCTCCATGTGTCATCACTAATGACCTTTGTCTATTGTGGACATGGAGCATCATGTGTAGCATAACCCACATTCCTAGGCCAAAGGTCACTCTAGTAGGAAATGACATGCCATAGATAATTCACCTCTTCACAATAGCAAGAACTCCATGTTCATCAACAAGTTTGACTCATGGATGAGGTATCCTTGGAGCCTTTCTGAGTATGTCTCATATTTCATCAGTGGAAATCTTATCCCTCTCTAGCTGATTGTCTCCATTGGTCTCTATTGTAGAACGATGCTCTTTTGATACTTATTCAAAACAGAAGAACATCATGGCAAATCAAATATATTCATCCCCTTAGCACTTCTATCTTCGAACCAAGATGCACCATTGTCGGGCGTTTAGGAGGCAAACGCACGCATGCCAGACGGCTGCCACATTGGTTATGGTAGTTTGGAAGACTTGTTACTTGCACACCTACTTCCTTTTCCCTTGAAACCGGAGTACCACTAGGGTCACTGAGCATGAGAAAGATGAAATATTGCTCTGTATTGTGCAAATAAGGCTCTATCCTCATTCATAAATCTGCCAGATTTGTATTTCTTTGTATTTCAATATCTGTTTCAACTTCCTCGAGGCTTCCTTGGATGTTTCTCACTTCACATACACATCACACTTCTCTTTCTGATCTTCTTGGATTTGTTCTTTAATTCCTATCATCTGTTCAGTTTGGCCAATTCTATGAGGCAGTCCTAGTTCCAATGAGTGAAAACTAGGCTATGCTGGATTGACATCTATCAATGTAGGAATTTGGGTGTCCATATTTGAAAGATTCTGGCATTGATAATCCTTTCTTGGTCACTCTGGGTGGCGTCCTCCTTGAAGATCTGAAATGTTGTTTCTTACTTCCATCAGGTGAAGGGCTCAATGAGATCACTTTAGATTCTCGAGGAGAGATTGTTTTCAGTATTGGTAATTGTTACTATTGGATCCCAAAATAAATCACTGAAATATGTACTTCTAATCTCTCTCTCTCTCTCTCTCTCTCTCTCTCTCTCTCTCTCTCTCTCTCTCTCTCCCACACACACACCCACGCACATATGTACATGTCAATCAAGTTGCGGTCTAGTCACTAGTGGCATCTTCGAGTGGTTGCTTTGAAGAAGACCCATGTTCAAATCATGGCAGGGTTGCTCCTAAATTACAACATTTGAAACCTTTCTATATGGAGGGTTTGATTTTTCAGGATATCTACAAATATTTCCCAAATTCAGGAAATTTTGAACCATTTTATAGGCAGGACATTGTGTATGCATTTGCAGTAATAGTTTGAGAAAGTTTGAACCATTTTATAGGCAGGACATTGTGTACGCATTTGCAGTAATAGTGTTGTGGATACAATATTGTGATCAAGGTCTATGACAATTAGTGTGAGGCTTCTTTCCTCTAGTAGTATCTATTTTGTAGTTGATGAATTTGGTAAGCTAATGACTTCCTAGATCAAGATTTGTATGGATTGAATTGATATTTATGAACTGACTCATGAAAAATTCATACCATCATTTCATTCTTTATTTTCACATACATTTGAAGTATGAATGTTGGTTTACATAATGTTCTGTTACTGCAAGAGTATTGATATACGTTTTGGTCAATATTCTTGTCCAATTTTGTTTATTGAGACTAGGATGTTGTAAATCTAGTGGGTCATATCTGTCTTATTTCTTTTCTAGCTAAGATTGAGAGATATCTTCGATTATTTCAAAATATGAAAAGAATAAGAATAAAAAAATATAGTTCTTTCAACAATTTTTTCATTTAATTTGGAATAGTTTTTCCAATTTATGAAAGTCGAATTAAATAATATGGTTTCATAAGGTCAAGAATAGGGATGCAATTTATTGTTAGCATTCTGGTGTAATTTTTTGGATGTCATTATATATAGGATGTGTGAAAGCTTGAGTTCATTTTTCTTCATTTCCCCACTAACATTAGCTTGACTGTCTTTCAATGCTCATTCCTTTTTGGCTTCAGATTGTCATAGAGCCGGTCCACAAAGATTATTTTCCACACTAGGAAATCACATGATTTTCCTCATTCTAGTTCTGGAAGAGACTATTGTTTCTAATATCTATTGATAGTTCTACCTTGATCCAAGAAGATGCGCCAGCCTCTACGAACAACGAATCTCTACTGCTGGTAGATAAGGATATGAAGGAAAGTTTTTGATGTATCTTAGAGCTGATACAAATATCCATGACTTTTTGGAAGGGGTGTGTCTCAGCTAAAGCCAATGGAAGATGGTTTTTCAACTATGTTCAGTGGGGTTCAACCCAAGACTCACCATCCTATGCATGCATGTGATGAAATCCTTATGTAGTAAGTTAGTAACCTGATCTTAGACTTGGGACTCGAGCATTGTCTTCAAACATGGCTATGTCACCTTCTAATACCCCATGCAGATCCCCCACTAAATCAGCGATAGAAAATTATAAAACTCAGCCTGAACCCCAGAGAGACTTTAATTTTTTTTCATGAACAAAAATAAGGAAGATGGAAAAAAAAGGAAGATTCTTGGGCTTCAATGAATTATATTTTACTTTTTGTGCAAACTGCCTGATGAGGACACAATCAATAAATTGTGTATTTTGAATTGGGAAGCTAAGGGGATCTCATTGAATTCATATCAGGATCTCATATCTAAATACCTGTGCCCTCTATTTAACTGTGACTCTATTGTTTGAGATGTGCTTCAATATGTCACTTGGAATTTTGTCGGTAACACATGTTTTAGCCCTCAAGGATAAAACATGTCCTTTCTATTCAGACTATTGATTTGCTGCCTTCAAGGGGTGTGTCTCAACTGAAGCCAATGGAAGATGGTATTTCAACTGTGTTCAGTGAGATTCAACCCAAGACTCACTATCCTATGCATGCATGTGATGAAATCCTTATGTAGTAAGTTAGTAACCTGATCCTGGACTTGGGACTCAAGAATTGTCTTCAAACATGGCTCTGTCGCCCTGTAATACCCCATGCAGATCCCCTGCTAAATCAGGGACAAAAAATTGTAAAACTCAACCTGAACCCCAAAGAGACTTTAATTTTTTTTCACGAACAACAATAAGGAATATGGACAAAAAAAGGAAGACTATTGGGCTTAGAGGAATTATATTTTACTTTTTGTGCAAACTCCCTGATGAGGACACATTCAATAAATTGTGTATTTTGAACCGGGAAGCTAAGGGGATCTCATTGAATTCATATCAGGATCTTAGATCTATATGCCCGTGCCCTCTGTTTAATTGTGACTCTATTGTTCGACATGTGCTTTAATATGTCACTTGGAATATTGTAGGTAGCACATGTTTTAGCCCTCAAGGCTACACTTCACATCCCCAATGACAGATTTCAAGTGAACTATCCTCTCTGGGTTGAATCCTGGACTACAAGTTGATCTCCATTGTTTTGTTGACCTATTTTCTCTGAGGTACAGTAAAATTCTAATCCCTAAGTGATAAGAAATATGACCGTTGAAGGTTGTATTCCCTTTTTCATCAATGACATGAGTTAGTGCCAGTCCTCAATGCACATTAGGTGTCCTCAAATTTTGAGGACACATGTTTTCTCCAGTTGCATAATGTGGAGTCCTCCCTTGCATCACACACACGCACAATCACACATATACATGTCCATCAAGCTGTTGGCTGGTGGCTACTTGGTGTGGTTACTGTGAACAAGACGCGGGTTCAAATCATGGCAAGATTGCTCCTCCCTTGCATGGGATCTATGGTTGTGGCTTACAGCTGGGCCATCTCTTTTTGGGCACATGCCTTATAATATGTCACCAGAATACGTGCCTTGTTGGGCTTTGTGCTAGATCATTGATGTAGGATGTGGGAAGTTAATTTGTAATTTGTGCTAGCTTAATACCCACGACCCGATCTTCACTAATAAAACATTCTAGAGGGTGGGGCCATGATTTTGAGGGATTTCAGTCCATTGGGTTGTTTTCCTTCAAATATATATATGCTCCAAATAGTGGTTTAAGATGATTGAACTACTGTATTTATTTTCTTGATGACCATGTAACTAACAAATCAACTTGGATGATGAAAAATGGGAAAGAAAAAGAGAAAGTTCCAAATGATTTTGTATGAATGATTATACAATTAAACATCTAGTGGTTCTACTTCTCTGGAGGATTACACTCTGCCATAATTGCAAGCAAGTTAAAATTCCAAAGTGTTGCTAATGTTTGTCATATTGTAAGCAGCTGGCAAAAACATTTCATTGCTATGAGGGAAGTACTTCACTAATGATTATCTAATTATATGATCTTAAATTGTATGAAAACATTGATAAAAGTTTGATTATTTTATTTGTTGTGATATTTCAAAAATATTAAAGTGGCTTATCAATTTCTTGCCCATGCAGGTTCCATTACTTTCAGGCATGGTTGATGGGATAGGTTCTCAACTTATGCAACTAAGGCAAGTTATATAATGGGCCAATGTCAAAACTCAAGATGCTGATGATTTGTCGTATGGATAAGACAGAAGAGGTTTTGATTGTAGAAGATGAGAATGGCAATATTGTTAGATAAACTATGAAAGATAATGATGTCCTTGTACAATAAAAGGTATGGATACCTTCTAATTTATAAATCGTCCCCACATAGATGAGTGATTCATGTGTTCTAAATATTTTGAAGTAACCAAGTATATTGTCTTTCTATTTGATTCACTTTCCTAGGTTCAAGGGGTATAAAGTTATAAAAAAAACATATTCATATGTTTTCCTACTCTTTTGCTTAGCAATGTTGTCAAGCACATTGGGATCCTTTTATTGTCAAATTCCAAATAGGGAAATAGTGTCATAAATCATGAGGTCCATGTACCCAGCTGACAAGAACTTCCTAATGATGTCTTCGTAATGACTAATACATGGCTTAACTCATTTGTCATGACCCACACAGTAATAAAATGATTGTGTCATAACACATCTGCCAATCACATGTGCATTCACTAAATACAATATAGACAATAAGATAAGATAAGATGAGACACATTAGTTTCCAACAGATGGCTACAAAGATGGCTGCAAATAGGTCAATGTGACTATTAAGTACAACAGTGAAGAGTGCAAAGACAACTCCTATAAAAAGATGATAAAAGCATATATATTCTATTCCAATTAATACCTTGAGGCTAAGATGAAGGAACTTGTTTGTGTCAGTTGCTGCAAATGCAAATAGATTTTTTTGTTTTTTATATATGTTTTGAGGTTGACAATATTGATCCGTGACCTTGTGGTCTGTATTTGTCTCACTCTACTCTAAATGGGTCATAGCATCAACTGAATGGATATTTAGTTTTGACATTGAGAAGCTGAGGTAGGTATTTCTTCAAAGATTGAGGGGGGCTGATTAAGATCTCATCAGAGATTGATTGAGATTGAGACAAAGGGAAGAATTTCAAGGATAAAGGGCACACTCCAAAGTTGGGGCACACTTTTGTGGCAAAGGGGCACATTTCTTCAATAGTTTGAGCAAAGCAGTGAAGAGGGGAAGAGGGAGCACTTCTTCAGGGAGAGAGAGGGAGTTGGATTGAGATTGAGACAAAGGGCACACTTTCAAGGGTAAAGGGTGCACTCCAGATTTGGGGTGCACTTTTGTGGCAAAGGGGTGCATTTCTTCATTATTTTGAGCAGAGCAGTGAAGAGGGGAAGAGGGAGCACTTCTTTAGGGAGAGAGAGGGAGTTTCCTTTTTAGGGAGAGAGAGGGGTAGAGGTAGTTCATCAGAGATTCAGAGAAGAGTAGAGCAGAGGGCACATTCCTTAGAGCTACAGTTGCAGCTGCATGCAGAGCCAAGGTTTGTACCACCAGGTTTCCCTACTTGTAAAATTTCTAATTGTATAATCGTTTATATTTTCTCTCTGGCTCGAGATTGAAGAAATCCCTAGTTGTTGGTTTTCCCCATCAGGTTTTCTAGGGTAAATCATTGTGTTAAACTATTTATGTGATTGATTTCCAGTTCCACTGTGCATGGTAGACAAGTTAATGAGTTTATTGTATTGTTATCTATAAAAAAAAATTGGGATTATTTATGTATATGCATCTGGTAATTTATTGAAAGTTGTATATTAGAATCAAGCTCAAGAGTAAAAATTAACAATAAAACACTATGGTGTATCTTCATTCTGATGCAACTAATGGCACCAATTTGTTAGAGAATGGGCATAGCTAAAAATAAGGAATGATCAAAGTGAAATTTTGGAGCGCACAACTATTAGTCACTGTATAAGATAATCTGTTCTATTGTAAAATATGACATATTTCTAGAAAAATTAAATAGGAATATGCATTTTAAAGCATTCTCATATGATGATACTATGGGGAAAAGTCAATGACTAAGAGGTAACTACCATGAGTCCATCAATGCAAAAACCAAAGAGGGTTTCTTTTCTTGTAAATACCACAAGTCTCTCATGGGTTTTTATTGTAGTTCTTTATCATGATCTGAGCTTGTAACACAAATATGTTACCATGTCCTCTAGCTTCTAATCAATAGAAACGGTGAGATATTCTCAGTTCCATGAAAGAATATTTATGAATTTTAAATTAATCCCAGCTCAAAAATGTCACTTAAGATTGGCATAAACTAAGTTTGAAATAGTGAAGCTTTAATAGAAAATAGAAAAGAACTTCTTTAATTACTTAGTAGTGTTCCAATGTGGTTAAGTCAATTGTGAAATGTCTGTATGTAGCATTTGAAATGTGTCTTAAAATGAATGTTTGGCATGTCATTCTGACAAGGAATTCTTTATTTGTCCTAAAGCCTAAAATAGCTAGCATGCTAAATTTGTGATATAAAGGGAATATTGTGAGACAACTATTTTCTACTTCATTTGCTTTAGATTTATGATAGTTGTCTTTGTTTTGTTTAGCAGGTCCTCTTCAGTTTGGATTATTCCTATGCAATAGATCGGCTAAAAGAGGAAGTAGGGTCTAGCTCATTTACAGGAAGTAGATTGAGAAAAGCCATAAATTTTGCAGAAGTTTTGTGCTCGGCAATGGATCCTACACTACCCAATGTGAAAATCATCCTTAGGAAAGATGAAGATGAAGCTTCAAAAAATGATGCACTGTACTATGACCAGCCGTCAGGTGGTACTGAAAGCAAAGTGTCCCATGAGTTGTTGGCCATATTGAACCAAACTAAGCCATTCAAGAGCTCCTCTGAGTATAGACTTGGGGGTTTGAAATGGGTTCTGCCTGGTGTTGCAGCTATAACTTTTTTCCCAAAATTCAAAAAATTTCGGGACCCTCCTTTTGCTTATCTTGGTTTGACTTTTGTTTTGGTTTGATGATTCTGTAGGAAAAAAATTTCCTAATGCCAAAAATGTTTCACTACTTGTTTAAGTTTACCTTGCCCTCGAAACGCATTGTTGAGTATTTGAGTCGGAGGCTTAGTCATTGGCGCTTCCACCGTTGTGGAAAAGTAATAAGCAACCAGGTGCGATTGTTTTATCCGACGCTTTTATTCGCTTTAATCTCAATCAGCTATCGTTTGGTTTTCCGTCAGAGCATATTGTCTCTAGGTTTTTCCGCAGTGGCGGATGGCGCATCACCTTAATTTTTCCAATCCCATTGACTTGTCCTTAAGTTTTTGGCATACGCCATTGCGGCTCTGAAAAGCGCTATCTTTCCGGTCATTTAGTTGGTTTTTCCTTCGATCTATATTTTTCCCATTGCAGAATGTGATGTCTCTTATGTTTCCACCGTTGCTGCTCCTCATCTTCTATTGCTCCGACGCTTAGTCTTGCGAGCTCCGATATTTTGGTTATTTGGTCTCTTCTCGATGCCTCGGCGGCTCTCCCAATTGTTTTACCACCCGACGTTATGGGAGAAGATGTCCATTTGATCTCTGATCCTTGCGTTTTCACCGTCCGATGTTTTCTTCCGCCGCTCTTGGTTGACCGGTTATATATATATATATGAGGTTGGGTAAGTTGATTATTCTATTTCTATTTTGGACTATCGTGCATTGTCATTTTCGTGTGCTGTCATTTTCGATTGAGCCTACCAGTACCACCGCTGTAGGTGTACCCACGTTCCCAGGTGACTCAACCGTGGAAGCTTAACGGCCTTCCTCCCACCAGTCACGCAGCAGTGCCAGGTAGGCTCTTATCCGCATATTTACATGTATATATGTTGGGAAAGTCTTGGTACTGTTAGTGGGAGATTTTTGTTGCCCACGAGGTAGTCTTCTTACGTGGCCATTATGGTTTTGACCCTACACTTGATGGTTGGGGAAACTGGTGCAGACGGCCGTTACGTTGTCTGCACCAGTCTGTCCCATTTTTACGATGGGCCGTTCGGGGAAGGTTTTTCATGGCCTCCCTATGGAATTTCGAACTGGTTGCCCCCACTCAGGTTCCCTGCATCCTTCAAACCAGGGCCGCGTTTTTTTTTTCACTGTTTCGAGCGACCTAGTTCACGGTCAGATTCGAACCCGAGCCAGTCTGGAGTAGTATAGCACCACACAGCATTAGACAAACCATAGATGGCACATAGATTGTGTGTTTCCTGAAATGCCCCATTGAGTGGCTTGAATAAGTGTCTCCATTGTTCCGTGTAGCGTAGTAGTCATGGCGCACACAGGGAGCCCGAGATTTCTTCATTTTAACGTAGACTATGTTTCCCACCTAAGCTTTGTTGATTGAGCTGATTTCAGTGTTAGACAGGAATATAAGCGTGAACATATTTGCTTCATTTAATTAACTATCGTCATGTTAAAAACAGACGAGGTAAAACATTTTACATTGTTTTCTCAATCTCTGCAATTTATTCGGAAATAGCCTAACAATCACAATTTTATACGTGACAGGAAGATTCCTCCGAACTCAAAATGTCGAAGTGTCAAAAGAAGAAGGCCCCTTTGGTCGAAGAGGATCCTGATGTAGAATTCATCACCAAGACCGAATATATTTATGAAGACACCAAATGCACAACTGATGTAGAGCCTGAGTATCAGTGGGGAGAAATCTATAGGTTGATCACGTGCCGAGAGGTGCCTGATATAGGTTTTGAGGAGGAAAGCATATACACCAACATAGAAAGGTCTTCATTGATGAAGATTGATACTAGACCAGAGCTCTTTCCATGCTCTGAAGTGATTGGGTGGATTCTGCCTAGGGTAGATGTAACCACTGTGATTCTTGAGAATGTTGACAAACAAGGCTATGTTGCCTATAGCCTAGGATATGTAGCCCTAGCCTACCACCTGCCAGAAGAACAAATATTTTTAACTGAAGATTGGCTGAGAAACATTAGAATGGACCTCGTTGAGACCCTCAAGAGGATGCCCATGCCTGGAAGAAACTTTAGAACCAGGCCAACGGGAGAATATGATACTGCGAGCTTAAGGACCCCTTATAGGTTCATTGCCTTAATGCTCAAAATAATTTTTGGGAGAGCTCATGGAAAAAGCTTCAAATTGGAGTGGATGCCGATTATTTTTTATGTTGTGACAAAGGGGACCATTTTCAACTGGGCCAACATAGTGTCGAATAGTCTTTCATCCTGTATGGCCTCATCTTTGGGAGGAGTATCGAAAAAAGAGGTCAGAATTTTACATGAGCGCCATACTCATTGATTGCATACTGTGTAATCAGCCTTTCTCGAGCCTAAGGTGCATCTGGGACCGGGAAAGGATACCTGTTTACTCCGCATACAAGCCACTGTGGGCTCACAAGTACCACAGTCACTACAGGGAGGTCTATGAACATTTTATCATGCCATTATATACTCTTGTTTTCTTAAAAGAGTGTGATTGCATGTCTGAGGAGCCACTACAGGTGATCGAGGAATATGCTGATTATTACCTGACTAAGGAGGGGCTCTATTTTAGAATGTTTGGAGGCTCTAGAGCACCCTCCCTACTGCCTAAGTATGCAACAAACTATATAATTCACAAGGATTCAGTTAGGCAAGTCTTCCTAGATGGCATATGAAGCTTTTATTTGAACACAAAAAGGCCGCATATCCTCCTTTGCCTTTCAGGTTGGGGAGTTATAAGTTTACTAGAGTTAAGAAGGCCGATGAATTTGTGGAGGAGTTGGAAAAGTTTCATTTTGGGGAAATGTCCTTCCACAGGAATGACTCCCACAACAAGGTTGTTGAACACTATAAAGAGGCCAATGTCCATTTTGAATACACTCACCATTGGGATAGAGAAGAGTCCGTCTTCCGCAGTGCATTGAACATAATGGCCTTGAGGAAAAGGTTTAAAAAGAAGATCACCACCAAAGGTGGAAAGGGGCAGGATGAGCAGGCAAAGGCCGATGAAGAAACTAGAAGAAGAAATGAAGAATCCCAAAGGTTAGCCCAAGAAGTCGAAGGGTGGCTGAAGGGGGAAGAGGAAGAGAAAAGAAGAGTTGCACAAGAGGAATCTAGAAAAGCAGAAGAAGATTCCAGAATTGAAGAAGAACAAAGAAAAAGGAAGCTAGATGAGGAGCTTCAGAAACAGGAGGCAGAGAGGATGAAGCTGACCCAGACAGTGACAGAATAGTCAGACTCTGACATAGCAGACATTCATAACTAGGACATGGAGAACCCCGATGTTCAAGACCCTGAATTACCTACTGTCAGCACACCTGGACAATCTATGGCCCCCACCCTTAGACTAGTCCCATTTGAACAAAAGATAGGGGAAGAGGTCCCTGATTTTAATACTATCTTCTATGATAAAGAAAGAAAAAGGATAGTAAAAAGAACTGAAAAGAAGGTTGAAACAGGGGGTCTATCTGGTAAGATGATAACTAATACGACCATTGTATACAGGACAGACAGAGAACCCAGATTCACTATCAAAGCAGGGGCTGTGTTGATCCGTGCTTCAGAGGACAACGTAGATAAAATAATGACTGATCTAGAGCAGTCTAAGAAGTCTTCTTCTCAACTAAAAGACACACTAAGAAAGGAAAGAGAAGAAAACAACAAGTTGAAGAGAAAATTTGAAGACATGCAAAAGGAGATAAAGTCTTCAAAGGCTGAATTGCAGGTTCTCCAAGAAGAGAGAAGATCTATGGAGACTTCCCAGGAATGTCTGGAGAAGATACAACAGGAATATCAAGAATTGCGAGAGGAGAAAGAACAACTTCTAGGAAAGATAGAGGATCTAGAGCTGCAAAAGACCATTTTGGAGACGAATGAGAGGCAATCTTGAGAACAAGAGGAAAAAATTCAAGAGCAGATTACCTCTCTGACAGCAGCTTTGGAGGAAGCCAAAGAACAATAGGTTAACCTCCAAGCTTTCAAGGAACATGTGCTGGCACAAAAATCCAAGATGCTACGGTTGCAGACGACCATAGAAGAAGAAAGATGCAGGGTTTTTCAAGTAGATGGTCGGTTGGAGGAGATTTTGGAGACCTCCTCATATTTTGTTGATAGATCTCAGGACATCCTGGAGGTCCTGACAGCAAGGATGGAAATACTAGAGAATGATGAATAAGCTCCTGCAGAGCTGCCCTTGAAAGATCAACAGGCCCTTAAGCAGGACTACGACTTATTAGAGTTTGCCATCAACACGGTCGAGGAATTCAAAAAGGATTTTAGAAAGATGAAAGGGGCATGTATAGAATTCTTCAGAAGGCTCCTGATTACCTATAACCAATGCCAAGTAGAAGCTGAGCAGAGACTGGATGCTTTTCAGGACCACAACTTGTTTGTGGAAATTTTGCAGAAAAGGTACTAAGAAGAGGAAAGCAAAATACAGCACATCAAAGCTCTCGATGACCAGACCTTAAGGAATGAAGTAGATCATTCCACAGTCAGTGTGCAGCTATTAGAAGATCAACTTCGTTTAAGTGCAGCCATAATTGAGGCCATCAAGAACCGGGCTGCAAAATTTGAGATAAATATTCATTTTTTGGAACCTTCTGAGTTTGAAGGCATCGCCTCAGAGGCTTCGGCTTGGAAGAAATTTCTAAATAATCAAGCGGGGCCCTCTTGGGAGGAGAAGAGTTGGGGAAGCCCAATAGTTATTCGTAGGAAACCCAATAGTCTTATTCTTTTTGTATAAATATAGAGGACTTAGAAGAAAGAAGGGGCTTTTGCCCCAGTTAGACAAGAAAAGAGATATTGTAAGAAGAACTACTTTTTTTTGCAATAAAGAATTATTGTTTTCCTGTTAGAGAAATTTTGGTGGGACGTTCAAATTTTATGCTATGGATTGGTGGAAGATGAACTATTTCATTTTTTAGCTTTTTGTCCATTAACTATGATATTGTTCTAACTCTTAGGGCCTAGGTTCTTGTTTGAATGATTTCTGGTTTATTCTGTGAAATTACCACCATGAGTAATGAATGCTGTTCATAAACAATTGGCTATCTGTTTGTCTAAATATCTCTAATCATTCATGTGTTGTGGGAAGGAATATCAACTATCTATAATTTCTCTTTATAATGCATATACAATATACATTACTCATTAATCAGTTACATTTTGGCTCCCCGGGGATAGGTAGATAATTAGATTTACTTTATTACGATGTATGTGATTTAGATGCTTGTGAGTCTAAGATGAAAGGTAAGAACCTGCACATCACTTTGTGACTACTCCTTGCATCCTTTATCACCCTGCATGTTAATTAGGCACGTGCATATCATACTTTAAGTCAAAAATACATAAATATATACGATGGACCGGGCCGTAACCGGTGAAACCTTTAGTTTTGTTACTTGACCTACGGTAGCCGGACTGCAAACCAGACAGATTCCCTACATCAAACAGTCATGGGCTATTTGGGAACGTTGACTGGGAAGAATCCCTTGCTGTTGCCGCCTGCGATTTTCCTAGCCTCAACACCTAGATATCAGAAAATGGAAGACTATATGCTTGTTTGGATTGGTCAGGAAGTTCCAGCATTTTCAAATGTCATGCTTACATACAATGCATGCAAAGCAAGTATCATTTGTCACCTCTATCACAACTGTATATTATCTTTTTAGATTGTCCTCTTTTATCTTTGGAAGTCACATCAGTGGTCTATGATCCGAGTTCTTATCTCTTGAAGCTTTGGTGCATATTTTGCATTGCATTTTGCATTTTGTAATTTGTTTTGCTCTTCTTTTCTATCTCACTGCCCTTTATTCTCTCTTTGTTGTCGTGATATATATTAGTTGGATTCTCTATTCTCTTCTCTTTAGATATGTTTCTTTATGGTTATACTTAGTGTAGATACTTATCTCGGGAGATGCATCAAGCACTCCCTCTTTTTTATCAGAAAATTGTTTCTTATTTATATGAGAACTTTCATTCATGAGAACATTAAGTACATCCATAAGATCCAAAATGAGATTCAAACCAGGACAATTCTAATATTATATGTCCATCCTGAACAGAATAAAAATGGTTCATACACCAAGTCCCATTGTCTATATATCAATCATTTTAAGGATACTACATAAATCAGAAACTAACGCAATAACTTGACTTCTGCAAATTGGCTTGTCATATGTACTGAAGATTCAAGGGTTCAGTTAAGGCTTCACCTCTATAGCGGGAGGCACTTCTTCCACTAATACCAGAGGCTGGTGTTTGAACATATCAACCATGCGAATAATTTTGTTACTGAACTCATCCTCTTCCTTCTTTTTCTCTAAGCTGTTGCAAAGTATATTCACCTTTTGTTGCTAAATTTGTAATATAAAGGAAATATTGCGAGACAACTATTTTCTACTTCATTTGCTTTAGATTTCTGATAGTTGTCTTTGTTTTGTTTAGCAGGTCCTCTTCAGTTTGGATCATGCCTATGCAATAGATCAGCTGAAAGAGGAAGTAGGGTCTATCTCATTTACAGGAAGTATATTGAGCAAAGCCATAAATTTTGCAGAAGTTTTGTGCTCAGCAATGGATCCTACATTACCCAATGTGAAAAGCATCCTTAAGCAGGATGAAGATGAAGCTTCAGAAAATGATGCACTGTATGGTGACCAGCCATCAGGTGGTACTGAAAGCAAAGTGTCTCATGAGTTGCTGGCCATATTGAACCAAACTGAGCCATTCAAAAGCTCCTCTGCGTATACATTTGGGGGTTTGAAATGGGTTCTACCTGGATATCATAAAATGGAGGACTATATGCTTGTTTGGATTGGTTAGGAAGGTCCAGCATTTTCAAATGTCATGCTTACATATAATGCATGCGAAGTAGGTATCATTTGCCACCTCTGTCACAACTGTATATTATCTTTTTAGATTGTCCTTTTTTCTCTTTGGAAGTCACATCAGTGGTCTATGATCCGAGTTCTTATCTCCTGAAGCTTTGGTGCATATTTTTCTTTACATTTTGCATTTTGTAATTTTTTTTGCTCTTCTTTTCTGTCTTACCGCCCTTTATTCTCTCTTTGTTGGAGTGATATATATTAGTTGGCTTCTCTGTTCTCTTCTCTTTAGTTATGTTTCTTTATGGTTATACTTAGTGTAGATACTTATCTCGGGAGATGCATCAAGCACTCCCTCTTTTTTATCAGAAAAATGTTTCTTATTTATATGAGAACTTTCATTCATTAGAACACCAAGTACATCCATAAGATCCAAAATGAGATTCAAACCAGGACAATTCTAATATTAGATGTCCATCCTAAACAGAATGACAATGGTTCATACACCGAGGCCCATTGTCTATATCTCAATCATTTTAAGGATACTACATAAATCAGAAACTAACACAATAACTTGACTTCTGCAAACTGGCTTGTCATATGTACTGACAATTCAAGGGTTCAGTGAAGGCTTCACCTCTATAGCGGGAGGCACTTCTTCCACTAATACCAGAGGCTAGTGTTTGAACATATCAACCATGCGAATAATTTTGTTACTGAACTCATCCTCTTCCTTATTTTTCTCTAAGCTATTGCAAAGTATATTCAACTTTTGTTGCTAGATTTGTGATATAAAGGAAATATTGCCAGACAGTTGTTTTCTACTTCATTTGGTTTAGATTTCTGATAGTTGTCTTTGTTTTGTTTAGCAGGTCCTCTTCAGTTTGGATTATGCCTATGCAATAGATTGGTTGAAAGAGGAAGTAGGGTCTAGCTCATTTCCAGGAAGTAGATTGAGCAAAGCCATAAATTTTTCAAAAGTTTTGTGCTCGGAAATGTATCCTACATTACCCAGTGTGAAAAGCATCCTTAGGCAGGATGAAGATGAAGCTTCAGAAAATGATGCACTGTACTGTGACCAGTCGTCAGGTGGTACTGAAAGAAAAGTGTCCCATGAGTTGCTGGCCATATTGAACCAAACTGAGCCATTCAAGAGCTCCTCTGAGTATAGACTTGGGGGTTTGAAATGGGTTCTGCATGGATATCTGAAAATGGAGGACTATATGCTTGTTTGGATTGGTCAGGAAGGTCTAGTATTTTCAAATGTCATGCTTACATACAATGCATGCAGAGCAGGTGTCATTTGCCACCTCTATCACAACTGTATATTATATTTTTAGATTTTCCTCTTTTCTCTTTGGAAGTAACATCAGTGGTCTATGATCTGAGTTCTTATCTCCTGAAGCTTTGGTGCATATTTTGCTTTGCATTTTGCATTTTGTAATTTTTTTTGCTCTTCTTTTCTGTCTTACTACCCTTTATTCTCTCTTTGTTGTAGTGATATATATTAGTTGGCTTCTCTGTTCTCTTCTCTTTAGTTATGTTGCTTTATGGTTATACTTAGTGTAGATACTTATCTTGGGATATGCATCAAGCACTCCCTCTTTTTTATCAGAAAAATGTTTCTTATTTATATGAGAACTTTCATTCATGAGAACACCAAGTACATCCATAAGATCCAAAATGAGATTCAAACCAGGACAATTCTAATGTTAGATGTCCATCCTGAATAGAATAAAAATGGTTCATACACCGAGGTCCATTGTCTATATATCAATCATTTTAAGGATACTACATAAATCAGAAACTAACACAATAACTTGACTTCTACAAACTGGCTTGTCATATGTACTGAAGATTCAAGGGTTCAGTGAAGGCTTCAACTCTATAGCGGGAGGCACTTCTTCCACTAATACCAGAGGCTGGTGTTTGAACATATCAACCATGCGAATAATTTTGTTACTCACCTCATCCTCTTCCTTCTTTTTCTCTAAGAGGATAAGATCCAGCCTTGTTGTGGATCCATTCACAATATGCTCTATATCATTATTCAAGGTTGAAGCCTTTGTATCAGTATTTTCTAATTATTAGTGGCTTGTGCAAATTTTGGTGCATGTATTTTGTGCTTTGTATGTGTGTATATTCTTACAAGGATCAGATTTATTTGTAGGAGCTACATGATCACAAAAAGAGACAAGTTTGCATAGAAACTGGTGAAGATAATATCAACTATCTGCTAGATTATTTAAGGTCCTTGGAACAAGATATGGTAAGATTCTGGCTGGGGAAGTAGTACCAAGTATGTGCATTGGATTTTGTGTATTTTTAATGAGGACTCATTCTGATTTCATATTGATGCATTGGAATTTGTTTGTGATGATCTCCATCCCATTAGGTGACTCAATTATCACATCCTCCATCAATAGAAGTTGAAGTAGTTAGTCAACAACTTGTGCAGAATGTATTGAAGATATTTTTCCCAGATGATATATTTTTTAAAATAAAATTTGGAGCAATCGATAACATCACAAAGGATGAAAATTTGGGTGAGATGGAGAGTAGTTGGTCCCCTTTTCAAAGAGCAGTGCCTACCTCTCATGACTACCTTGCAAGATTGATTTTCTGGTGTGTATTCTCTACTAACACATGTAGATACACCAAATTCAGTTGCTAGTCTCCTGTTTGTTTGATGTTTCTTTTGTCCTCTATATCATGCTATTAAAAATCAGATAAATTATCTTTCTTACAACAAAATATTTTTATTTATTTATACGATTCTCAAATGTCTAAAGACTAACATTTGAAATATGAAAATGCAGCTCCCTTTCCTGTGGGCACATGTTTGGAATATCCTGTATTAGAGAGTGGCTTCAATGACACAAGAAAAATATTGGAAAGGTAAGAATATGAAACCTCACAAATTGTTGTTTTCCATGGTGTCCTGTTAAATGAATTGGTAAGACTATAAAGTTCATGAAAAAGATTAAATATATATTTATCATTTTTGTTGAAACAAATCTTCGAGATTATAATTTTGTATTTATGTAAATAATGTGTAGTGTCCACAATGCGATAATAAGGCTAAGCTGGGTGACATCAAAATTATTTATGTGCCAGTTATAGTTGTAAATGGTCAACAATAGCGACAGATCAGTTGTCTTTGTTGCAATACCCACAGTTTTCGTCATCCTTAGAGCTTCATTCTTCATATTTGAATGAGTAGGTGATGGATTTACCATTGATGAAGAATTATAAAACAATTGCAAATTGATATTATTAGTCCTTAATCAAGTATCCACTAGATCAGTTTGACCAACTACCATGATTGGATAGGACTAATCCATGATTGCAAAATTCAGCTAAAGAGAATTTTTTGAAGGTATTAAAAGGCCACTTTTTCTCCATTTTCTCCAATTAGAAGTGACATTTTGTTCAGAAAGCTGTTAGTAGCATAGTGTTAGAAATTTAAAATGGCTAAAGCAAAACTATATAGCTAGGTAATAAAAAAAGTAGATAGTATTCTAGGAGTGAGCACCAAATCTTAAATTCTCACAAGGATTTTAAAACAGAGATTAAATTTTCAAAGTAAACTAGAGAGCTCCTACTAGTATATATCTAATAGAAGTACCTAATACAAAAAGGATTTTACATATCATGCTTTAGTGAAAAATATCCTGGCTATAGGATCTTCTAATTTCTACGTGGACAACCTGTATCCTTGGGTTCTCAAGCTCGATATCTTCAAACTATTGTGAAACAGTTTCATCTTCTTTGGTATAAATATGTTGTAGTGGAACCCCAAGTCTTCCTATGATTTGATGATGTAGTCTAAGTGAATTTGATGAGATTTTTTAGTCCTGGATTTAAGGTTCAAGCACTCAGACTCCAAGGCTTGTATTTTCCTCCTTTGCTGCATGACTATATCTAGGATTTCCAAGTTCTGTGAGATGATGACATGCTCCTTCTTTGTATAGTATTTTTTAGAGAAAGCATGGTAAAATTGTTTTCATTGATGTAGTCCTATCTCTGAAGGATTTTCTTGATATCAAGGATGTCCTACAGAGTTCCCATGAAAACATGAGCAACCCATGTCTTAGACTACCCAAGAATACTCAATTCAAAATAGGGGAGAACCCAGTCTCCATTTAGTCTAGTGAGATATGCAGTAGCAGAGTCACCATATTTCTGCCACAGAATGTCCTTTAATCCACTGTTGTCTAGGGTTCTGAGCACAGGACCACAATTGCATATATACCACAATTGCTTGAGGTGGGTCAATTGAAGGCCATAATTACCATTGAAATACCACCATCCAACTGTAATAATTAGAATATGACTGTATGTAACATAATGTATAACAAAAATGCACACACTGGGTGTACAACCTTGGTATCATAAAATTGCCTCCTGGTGATGTCAAACTCACTCCAAAGACAGTTCAAAGGCTCAAATATAGGACACAACCACAAAGGAATGATACCAAGGGTAGAATTTACACCAGACAAAGAATGGCTAGTACTAAGCCCTGAACCAAGGAGATAATACCACCGTCCTAAAAAATAGTATAGAACACTAATACACACAAAATGTGCCACCATGAACATAGAGATATGTCTCCTGATGATGACAGGTTCAAACCAACTTCTAAAATGACAGTCATAGGACTCAAATGGAATACACAACAACAAAATACACCAAGAATTTTGAAGACTGTTCCCCAACAGACCTCCAGTTTATAACGTGTCTTGAATTCTAAAAAATATGCCATTCCCATTTGAAATTCATCTAAATACTTCATCGATGAGCACCTGCCTATGCAAAACCAGTGTTGCTATCATTGAGAGTGTTGTCCTGCTCCATTCGATGTCAGAACATGATTCTCATTTTCCCACCTTTGATAACAAATATGGGCAGAGAGCATTCAAAACTGAATATTAGAGTTGGGAATGGCATGTGTGGTGCCATCCCACACTCATCTGGAGTATAAATGCACTATTAACTTGAGGCCCTAATCTTACAGAGGAGATACTTCTTGATGTTGGAGTAGTTTGGAAGCAGAAGTTTGACTTATGAACAAGTCACTTTCAAGGGTAGATCCTATTGTAAGATTGGTCACCTAGCCACTTCTTGTCATAAGCGAGTTTTTGAGGCTGCCCTACAAATAAACTGATCAAGAATAAGAAGAAATCTAAGCCTGCCTAGTGGAAACACCCAGTATTACATCATCATATAATTGGCTCAAAGCCCTTAG
This sequence comes from Pseudotsuga menziesii, assembly GCA_001517045.1. Lineage (NCBI taxonomy): Eukaryota > Viridiplantae > Streptophyta > Pinopsida > Pinales > Pinaceae > Pseudotsuga > Pseudotsuga menziesii. The sequence goes on along the minus strand of LPNX011191250.1, from coordinate 58,221 downwards.
ATAAAGAGAATGGAACAGTGTAGGTAGTTCAAATGGGGAATATGAACCTCATCATGATTTTCTCTATCCTTTGCTTCATCATAAATGTGCATTTCATGGTCAAGTAAATTCCTTCATTTTGAAAGTTGTAAATCTTGATAGGAATATGCCTTTATGCAACTATGCATTATAAGAACATTGTAGAATACTAGTCTCTCCAACCTTTTCGATAGGTTTAGTCAATCTCAAAAGCTTACTAGAATCTAAATTTTAGTGGTCTTATTTTAGGTGAGCATACATTCTAAGGAAAGTTCAGTTCTTATCAATGGTTATTTCTCTCTGTGAACTATTGTCCAATCATCATGGAAGCTGTTTCAGATCCTGTACATCTCAACATAGAGCTGATATATATTTTGTTATACCTAATAGTTTACAAGTTTTTCAAGTTTAATTCCTGCTTAACCAGTTGTCCTGCCTTTCAAATAAATGGTATCATCACCTAGAATCCAAATATACAACCTATTAAAGGTTTATCTAAAGACGCAATGTTGTAGGAGCAGGGTATTTCTGTTTATATTTGCAACATGACTCTTTAATTATTGAATCCACTATTAGGTTCCCTTATAGCCAGGGAATGATGATTCACAAAGCATAACTCCTCCATACAAAATGGTACCTTTGAAATAGTAAATGATTCAATGCTAAATAATTGCAATTCCCCAAGTCAAAATGCTTGCAATTCTTTGAATTCTAGGTCTAGAGATCATTTTTGCAAGACATTAAGGTGCATAGGGAGTCAAGTCTCTAATTTTGCAAATGATAATCATCGAGAATCCATTAGCAATAAGTTTATGAATATGCCTAGCTCTTAGAATGTTTATCACTTGATTTAAAGCTAAAATAGGCTTCACAATAAGAGAATAAACCTTCTGTAGTTTGATCACAACCATAGACCTGCTTATTATAGAACCTTCTCAAAGAAAAGGTGAATATACTTTGCATAATTTTAAGTTTATTAATTATCAAAGCAACAGGTTGTGTTTTAATTTTGATAGCCCATGATGAGGAACATCTGAAACACCTTGAAGCTCATGGATTCTTAATATTGCAGTAGACAAGAGGGAAAGTTTTGTTTCTGACTCTTTGTTTTTTTTGCAGTGATGGCATTGGGCTTCGAAATCCTTTCAAGAAGGACTTTTCTTTGGACTATGATAATGATAGTGATGAAGAATGGGAAGAGGTACTCATCACTAAATATCTTTGGTAAGATTATTTGTAGTATTTTTATTAGCTTTAGTTGTAGGGAAAATTGTACATAGCTCTCAGGAATTAGTTTATCATAAATACTAGTTACTGATAAGTTCTAATAGTAATAATTATGTAGTTTGTAGATTGATATCTATCATAAATTTTTTTGAATATCATCATTGTCAAGCAATAACAACTTCTTAAAGGGTTCTAGCTCAATGGTAGAGCGCCTACCTAATTATAGGCAGGAGGTTGGTGGTTCAATTCCTCTATGCCCTATCATAAATTTGTGACTACAAAAACGACTAAATTTGCATATATATGACTATTAGTAGCTAATTTCTTGTATCTTAGTCGTATTTAGCTTAGTCATTAATATGTTAACATCTAGTAGTTTATTTAGTCATATATTTGGTCATTAATGGTTGCAATCAGTGACTAAATCAGCGACTAAATCAATGACTCGCTTAGTGACTAAATCAATGACTAAATCCATGGCTAAATCAATGACTAAATCATTAACTATCAATGACTAAAACAATGACTAAATCAATGACTAACTCATTGACTATCAATGACTAAAGCATTGTCTATCAATGACAACTAAGTCAAGCTATTAATGACTAGTGAAATACGACTAGCTATAAGATAGTGGAAATTTGCTACTATTAGTCACCGACTCAAAAATAGTCGTTTATAGCCTGATTTAAGTCATTTTTTTAGTCATTAATTTCTCATTTTCTACTAGTGATATATATATATATATATATATATATATATATATATATATATATTATCTCTGTTGATAGATTTCATATTGCCAGCAGGATTATGTTAAATAGAAATAAACCCAAACTATTATCCATAATATTATCCTAATATTTATGTAGAATATTATAACATAAAATATAAAGAGTTAAACCTTTAGTTAATTATAAATAAAACAAAACTATAAACAAATCATTCTCATTCTTATAAACAACCAAACAACGAATGCTAAGATAAGTGATCGAAACCTCTAAAGGTATGTAGGCATAATATAATTAAAACATGACTATGTTAATATTTCTGCCAACCACACAAAGAATCAACCATAGCTTAAATACGAAATACTTCCTAACATAAACATAAAATACAATTATCCAAATCTTATATCATAAGAGAGAATTCCACATAATAAGTCAACCACAAATTTAATCACAAAATTCATTAACACATGTCAAAGGGTCATGTGATTGTATCCTGTGGGCATTCTTGCCAAACCCAAGATATTTCACACACATATCCTTTACAACCATCATGGCCCAGGATCGAATCCTGTGAAGCTCACAACTTCTAAACCCAAGTTACTTTCAAAGCATGGCTAACATCGAATCCTTTAGGATTCATTAGCAGCGTTCTAACACTGTATTAATGCCTAAATCATCTACACAGTAAAGCTATAAAAATCGAATGCCATAAATGTTAAACACAGAACGAAATAGTTTCCCTGTCAACATTTCCCATATCATTTACCAAATCAAATATACAAGATGTAAAACATTATAACATAACTCCATAAAGTAATAAAACCCCAAGTTAAAATTACACGTTGTATCCATTTCATGGCTCACGACCATTTGTATACAAAACATGAAACCCTTAACATAAATCAAGTTAAACCCTATTCAACACTAAGCCATAGCAACAACATTTCATTCACAGGGTAAACCCCATAGTCACAGTCATTTCAAATAAATACACAGGTAATATTTGAAAACTACAAATAACCATAATCGACGCTACATGGAAAGAGTTCCATTTCCAGTGATGGCATGACTCTAAAACCCAAGCAACGCTGCTAATATACCCACATTAAGAACTTAAAATATAAATACAAGTTTACACAGAGCTAAACAGTGCCAAGTTAAGAATCATAACCATGATACACACACTATAGTGAATACTGTACAAATTAACCACCATAAAATATATAACAAATACACAGTCGCGTTTACAAGCCAAATGCACCATTACAAGAAATGGTGTTGTCAGCATTACCAAAACCCAACATCTTTAACAAAAAATGCACATTCTATAATATTAACCATGTCCAAACCAAAGTATTCTTTTACAGAGTTGAACCACACCAATCTTGGCTCGAATTCGCCAACCCAACGAAAAAACCCCAAACTATAAACGCATCTCTGGATGCTTTATAATAATTACAGACAGACCATTACAATCGTAACCCCTTAAACCCAAACCATGTATTCATCTAAACTATGAGCTTCACACTCTATCAAAACACCACATACAGAGGAATGAGTTTTATACCTGTTTCATAATAGGGCTTACCCATGAAGGGTAATGCGTCGGCCACTTGGGAGATCCACGACCCACGCTGTAAGGACCTTGTAGCCTGCAACAAACCAGAACGAAGGATGAGGAGCTATATTCCAAGCCTCCCAACTGAAACAAAAAAAAGTGCAGTAAAACCAGATCGAAGGGCATACCTTTGAAGCGCAACCAAACTCTAAACTTCACGCCATAGTGCAAACCAGAGAGCCGAGCAGAGCTCACACAACAAAAACACAAATGACCCATACCTTTGTGCTAGTCCAAGCTTACATATTGAGACCCTTGTTTCCCAAGGTGCATTAACTCCACCACCCTGTCCTCCATTACGTGATTTACGAACCCAAAGTCTATAGTTCATGCAATTAATAAATCGTGTTGTGACAATTGAAACACATATAATTCATAAACCCCAATATTGGTATCATAGACTTAGGATAAGCCATAATTCGTATATGTAATATGCCATGAATGGCTTACATTATTCCTTTGACATTATACACAAGAACCTTAATTAACATAGGGTTGTGATTTAAATTTCATAAGCCTCATACAAATAACAAATAAACCACGTAAATGTTAAGTGCAGGCTCAAACTAAATCAAGGTCTTAAGACCTTAAGTAATAGTGGTAACGAGTACAACCATATGCATAATTAAACCTAGCCTTGTGTGAACAACAATGCTAAAGACCGTAATAATAATCACTAAGATAGGACTGTAGTTATGTTCGTCATCCAAGCTGGGAGGTAGTTGAACATAGGCGATATGTCTATGTTTCACTATTATAGTCAACTTTCCATGATCAAGTGCACCTGCACAAAACAAAGAAAGAAATGAATTAGTTCAATAAAGAACTAAGTAAACCCTGTAGTGACAAGTAAAATTAGTTACCTCTTTAGGGGTTTATACAAAGGAAACAACTCCCTCCACTCCACCCACTGACAATACAAGTTAAGTCAGGTTTATATATAAAATAATAATCAAACATTATAACCAATAAGTAAGAAAATACCGGTACACACATACATGTAAATACATGATAAGAAGCATTCAATAAATAGCATAACCAACTAACTCAGATTCAAGTAACATAACGACAAACATAGAATTACACTAAAAACCACATTGGGGTAAACATCTAGAAGAAGGTAAGAACAACTTACGGCAATTCAGATCAGTGAACAAAGTACGACACATTCCGCATAAGTTAAGATAATGTCCAGTTTAGGTAGTAATTGTTAGGAACCCCTGTCAATCCTTCTCCTTACCGTGTTAGTATAGTGTTGTTGGATGCATATGCTTTGTAAGTCGTCCCATAGTAATTGTTGATCCATAGTTTGTGTTATTGTTGTTGTGCGCATATGCTTTGTAAGCCACCTATAGTATTTTTTGGTCCATAGTTTATATTGGCCCATGGTTTTGACCCATAGTATTGGCGCCTATTGTTAGTATATAAGTGTGTGTTGAGGCCAAGGAAGGCACCGTGAAGTTATTTTGTATTGAGCTTGCTCAAAGGAGGTTGCCCCCTCGAAGTGGCCTGTGATTAATATAAAAGTGATTTTGAGTTCTGCTGCTATATCATGTATTTTCATTAATTATTTGCTGCAAGGTCCTCACATCTGGTATCAGAGCACTTTCTTGGGCTCGTTGGGTGAAATTTCTGCCCAATTTTTTTTTCGCTTCTGTTGTAGGTTTGGATCTGGGAATAATCCCTATCCGCTTAACTGTGGGAAGTACTTGGGCATAAGCCCTAAAACTCATTGTGAGGAGTACCACAGGAACCCCGAAGTAGCTGGCCCATTAAGAGGACATGACAGTGAAAAGGGCAATGACCCCTACCTAATTGACTAGTTCCCAACCGTGAGGTAAACCAAGAGCCGTCGTTTGTGGCCAAGCGGTTATCAGTTTTACCTGAGCCGTGGAGTGAGGGGTACTGCCCCAATACGCAAGCCGTTAGACAGTATTGTTGGCCGAGTGATTCCCTTGAACCGATAGGAAGCCGCACATACCTGGGGTCCATATCTTTTTTCAGTTGCACAATCACAGATTTCCTCTGTCCAGAACTGTTGCCGGTTAGTTCCACGCCATTACAGATCCATTTGTTGCCGATCACTTCCGCACCGTTGCAGATTCCACTGTTTTTGATCACTTTTGTGCCATTGCATATAAAATTTTGTTTTTCAGCCATATCTCCTTGGTTTCAACTCTTTTTTCCCTGAAAATTCACTCACACCTCTGCAATTCCATTCTTCATATTTCATTCCTGAAGACCCTATCCCAAATTCCACTTCCCAAGACCTGAAATCCCACATTTGTCTATTTTTAGGGTTTTCCAAAACTCCTTCGATTTTCACCCAAACACCTTCAAATTTTGCCACCGTATTCCTTTCCTAATTTTGCTTCTTTGTCCCTCTCTACCAAATTTTCTCATTCTTTCCCCCCACTCCTAAAATCCCCATTTTTTGCTTCCCTGTCCTTTCAACAATGTCCAAAACTTACTCAAACCCAAATTACCCTTCCGATTTTTTCCCAAATCCAGATTTTCCTCTACTGAAACAGTTTCTGTTTTTGTTTTTCTACCCACTCCCCCCGAAAAAAAAAAAAAAAACTCCTGGTTATGTTTGTCACCCGCACAGGAGCAAAAGCCATGGAGGAAGCACTTGCAGCCATTCAAGCCAAACTGCAAGACCTGGATGAAAAATTTCTCGGTCTCCATCTTGAGCATTCAGCTATGAACACCAGACGACAATACGAGTCTTCATCAGACAATGGGTTCTCTTCTTCCAGCAATTTTTGCGGTCCGAAGCTAGATTTTCCTCGCTTCAATGGTATTGATCCGACTAGATGGATCTATCGTGCAGTATAGTATTTTAGTCTTCATAATACTTTTGATGTCAACAAAGTTCCACTTGCCTCCTTTCATTTGGAATAGGAAGCTCTTCAATGGTATCGTTGGTACATCAAGGCTCATGAAGAGCCAAAATGGCCTGATTTTTGCCAGCTCCTTTTGCAATGATTTGGTCCTAGTGCTTTTGATGACTTCACAGGAGCTCTCACTAAAATTCGCCAAACTGGCACTGTGAAAGAGTATCAAACTGAATTTGAGAAACTAGCTAATCACACTGAAGGATTACCTGATGACTTCTACCAGAGTTGTTTTATCAGTGTTCTAAAGGATGCAGTTCGCTCTGAGGTCAAAATGTTCAGTCCCAACACACTGATGGAAGCCCTGGGGTTGGCTAAGTTGGCAAAAGACAAGATGGCAGCCCAATAGCGCTCCAAATCCTCTTTTGTTCCCTTTCGAAATATGGGTTCTCAACGACCTCCCATTCCGCCAGCTCCTCGCTCACCTCCAATCAAGCATTTGTCTGAAACAGAGATGCAGGCACGTAGAGAAAAAGGGCTTTGTTATAATTGTGATGAGAAATTCACTCGGGGACATCGATGTGTTCAACAAAATCTCTATCTCTTGGATGTGGATTCTCCACCTGCCTCTGAAATTGGTGAAGAAGCTCCCGATCCAATGGATGCTCTAGTTGACATTTAGGAGCCGCCTACTGACCCTTCATCTCAAGAAGACCATCCCGAGATATCCCTCCATGCTTTAGCTGGAGTCACTGCCCCCCAAATAATGCAGGTACGTAGTTACTTCAAGAAGTATCCTCTTACCA
>LPNX011191250.1:0-50431 GCA_001517045.1 Pseudotsuga menziesii | reverse complement strand
CATTGACTTCCGAGCACTTAATCACCTCACCATCAAGGATAAGTTTCCAATTCTTGTTGTTGATGAGCTTCATGGTGCTCAATTTTTCTCCAAGTTGGATCTTCGCTCTCGGTATCATCAAATTCGGGTTCATGAGGATGATATCCCTAAAATAGCTTTCCGCACACATGATGGCCACTATGAGTTTTTGGTCATGCCCCTTGGTCTCACTAATGCTCCTTCCACATTCCAGGCCTTGATGAATACATTATTCCGACCCTATTTGCGGAAATTCATTCTGGTATTTTTTTATGATATCCTCATCTACAGTAAAACATGGGCTGAACATCTCCAGCATTTGGCTCTTGTAATGCAACTTTTCTCTCATCATCATCTCCATGCCAAAAAGTCTAAATGTGTTTTTGGACAAAAGGAAGTTGAGTATCTCGAGCACATTATCTCAGCACAAGGGGTTCGTGTGGATCCTGCCAAAATCGCTGCCATGAACAATTGGCCGCCTCCTAAGACACTCAAGAGCCTTCGTGGTTTTTTGGGGTTGACTGGCTACTACCACAAGTTTTTCAAGGATTATGGGAAGATTGCAGCTCCATTAACTGCTCTGTTGAAAAAGGATGCTTTTACATGGACACATGTTACTGAGTGTGCATTTGACAAGCTGAAACAAGCTATGTGTACTACACCTGTTCTAGCTATGCCTGATTTTTCCAAGCCCTTCACTATTGAGAGTGATGCTTGCGGCAATGGACTTGTTGTTGTTCTCCTTCAAGATGAACACCCCATTGCGTTCACCAGCAAAGCCCTTTCCGGTAAGAATTTAGCTGCCTCTACATATGAGAAGGAAATGATGGCTATTTTGCATGCAGTACAAAAGTGGCGACCCTACATCTCAGGGAATCATTTCTGCATCAAGACTGATCACCAGAGTCTGAAATATTTCCTAGAACAACATGTATCCTCCCCAGCACAATAGAAATGGGTTAGCAAACTCATGGGTTATGATTATGAGATCACTTATAAGAAGGGTAAGGACAATATTGTGGCGGAGGCCCTTTCTCGCACATTTGATGACCAAGGTTCTCTTTCCATGATTTCTATGCCTGTTCCAAATTGGTTGCAATCGATTCAACAGGGTTATGTCAATGACTCTTCATTATCTCAAATCATCCAACGCTTGGACAAAAACCCTTCTGCTATCCCACATTACTCTTGGGATGGTGCTTCACTGAGATACAAGGGTCTTCTGGTGCTTCCCCAGAACACAGCTCTTCAACAAGCTATCTTCTATGAACTCCATGCTTCTCCGTCAGCTGGGCACTCTGGTTTTCTCAAAACGTATGAACGGGCACGACGCAACTTCTTTTGGCATGGCATGAAAAGGACAATTCAACAGATGGTGGCTAAATGTGATACCTTCCAGTGCAATAAGGGTGAAACAACACCCCTTCCGGGATTGCTAGAACCCTTGCCCATACCTACCCAGATATGGACAGATATTTCTATGGATTTCATTGAAGGGCTCCCTAAATCTAGAGGGAAGACTGTGATTTTGGTTTTGGTTGATCGCCTCTCCAAATATAGCCATTTTTGTGCTCTCAGCCATCCCTATACAGCCTCCTCTGTTGCTCAAATTTTCCTGGACCAGATCTTTCTTCTTCATGGAATGCCTTCTTCCATTATCTCGGATCATGATGCAACTTTCACCAATCATTTTTGGACAGAACTCTTTCACCACACTGGCACCAAACTGAAGATGAGTTCAGGTTATCACCCCCAAATGGATGGTCAGACTGAAATTATCAATAAATGCTTGGAAACTTATCTTCGTTGCTTCTCCTCTGAGCAACAACATCAGTGGGAAAAGTGGCTCCCTCTCGCTGAATGGTGGTACAATACCTCTTACCACACTGCCTCTAAAATGACTCCATATAAAGCCATTTATGGTCAGGCACCGCCAGTTCTTCTTCCTTACACCCCCAGCAGTTCTCCAGTTCAAGCAGTTGACGCGGTCCTTCGAAACCGCGATGAGGTTCTTCGCATTTTGCGTGAAAATATTCACATGGCAAGAAATCGCATGAAGCAACAAGCTGATCAGCACCGTTCTGAGCACACTTTTGAAGCCGGTGATATGGTTTTTCTTCGTCTCCAGCCTTACAAGCAATCCTCCCTAAAACTCAAGGGGTGTCATAAGCTCACTCCAAAGTTCTATGGGCCATATAGGATTCTTCAAAAGATTGGGTCTGTTGCTTATAAATTGGAACTTCCGCCTTCTTCCCGCATTCATCCAATATTTCATGTCTCTTGTCTGAAGAAAGTTCTTGGCACCAACATCCAAGGACAAACTATTTTACCAGAACTGGATAATGAAGGATCCATCTTTTTGGAACCGGAGGCTGTCCTCAATAAGCACACTCGTCAGCTTCGCTCTCGCTCTATCATAGAGGTCTTAATTCAATGGCACGAAATGCAGCCTGAGGATGCTACGTGGGAACCACTCCTTCAGATTCAGCGACAATTTCCACATCTAAAGCTTTGAGGACAAAGCTTTTTCTAAGGGGGAGGGGATGTTAGGAACCCATGTCAATCCTTCTCCTTACCGTGTTAGTATATTGTTGTTGGACGCATATGCTTTGTAAGCCGCCTGTAGTATTTGTTGGTCCATAGTTTATATTGGCCCATGGTTTTGACCCATAGTATTGGCGCCTATTGTTAGTATATAAGTGTGTGTTGAGGCCAAGGAAGGCACCGTGAAGTTATTTTGTATTGAGCTTGCTCAAAGGAGGTTGCCCCCTCGAAGTGGCATGCGATTAATATAAAAGTGATTTTGAGTTCTACTGCTATATCATGTATTTTGATTAATTATTTGCTGTAGGGTCCTCACAGTAATTGACTAGCCTAATTAAAAAAAAAAATTCAAATTTTGGGGACATTACAGAGTTCCTTTTATTCTGGTTATTGTTGAAACAAATCAACCCAAAATGGGGTTTTATGTTGTTCATGTAATTAATAATCTAGTTTGTTGTAATGTTGAATGTTGCCATATAATTTTTTGTAAATCATGTAGAAAAAATGAGGCAAAGTGATCAGCCTCAAGTGGAGTAGTGAGCTTGATTGGGATGTTTGTAAATCTCCTTTGTTGAGTAATAAGGATGTTGTTGCCTCGCTCGTGAATGTTTTCCCTTCAAGGAGTTTTACCAGGTGAATGACTTGTTATTATGTGATTGTTATGTGTTTTCCTGTTTGGTTCTTTGTTATGTGTAAATTATCCTTTCTGAGCTTTTGCTCCTTATATATATATAAGAGTTAGTTAAAAGAAAAAGGTTAAATAATCGAATAAAAGTATCATATGAGTAGTGCATTCACCTCTCCAAGGAAGAAATAAATGGGGAATTGATACAATTTATTACTTAAATTCAAATTGATTGTTAAGTTTTAGTAAATTAAGTCCCATGACTTCTTCCTCAACCATGACTAAGAATTTGAAAATAATTCTTGATGTACAAAATGTAGTAATGGTATGCATGTCCCACTCGAAGGAAAATGATCCTTATAGAGGACATGTTATACGAGTTGTCAATTTTGTTATGTCCTTTGATCTCTAAAGAGTTCATCTAAGGATACAAGGCCCTCTTTTTCTCCCTTGACCATGGTCAATGCTTAAAAACCCATCACTAATTTGCAAGACATCATAACGATATCCATATTCCACTTGGAGGACAAATATGTCTTCTATGATAACTTGGATTATTTTATAGTATTAATAAAATGATGAAAGCTAGAGTGATTCAAGTATTAAGATCTTTTATATTGTATTTCTCTTATAACTATTAAAGGTTAATTTCCATGTTTTATCTTAATAAAAAATATACAGTTGTGTATATTTCCAAAGTAATCTAGTGATACTATTTGAGATAAAGTGACAAACTTGGTAAAAATACCCAAATCATAATCCTTATTTTGTAAGCAAATAAAAATATATATTATTTGATATAATAATAATTTATTTATTTTTTTAATCAATTTTAAAATATTAATTACATAATCACATAATAATATAAATATACATATAAAAATAAGATATTTAAACTAATATAGTTCCACAATTTCTAAATTAAATATATAGACAAATATAAATTAAACCATTACATTTTTAAATTTAAAATTAAAATTTTAAAAAGTAAAAAACCACATTTTACTGTGAAAAACATTTTTTCACACCATACATACTTATCTATATTACACTTTTGAAGAGAAACTTTAAATCTGTGTCTTATAAAAAAACAATTAAAAATGGCAATACAAATTACAATTTAATATTTGAAACTTTTGTTATAATTGAATCCAAGAACAATTATAGAAATTCTAAATAATTATTTTAAATTAATAATTATATTTAAATTTAAGAATTATAATTTTTAAAATTTTTATATATTATAAAATATATTTAATGCTTAAAATTTGACTTAATTCTATCTAATGTTATTGTGTCCATAGGCTCTCTATACCCCAATAAGAGGGAGATCTTGTAACTTTTCTCAATATTATTTTGTAATGTTTGTTACTAACAAAAAAATAAAAAATAAATTTTAATTATCTGCCAAAATAAACGTTGGTCACAAAAACAACCTAATATGAGGAAGATGTTGTAATGTTTCTACCTAACAAAACAATAAAAAATTAAGCATTCAATTATCCACAAAAAAATTGTAGGTAAAAAAAGACACAATATAAGGGAGATGTTGTAAAGTTCCTAATTAATAAAATAATAAAAAATAAAAAATTGAATTATTCGCTCAAAAATGTTGACCATGTGGAAGGCCTCCAATAAAAGCCATGATTTTATTGTACATGGTTTAGGAGGGCCTTGCAAATGGTTTTAATACCATGTGCAAGGCCTTTTAAATAACCCATGGATTTAGGAGGGCCTTGCACACGGTTTTAAAACCATGTATGGGGAAGATGACATTGTAATGTTCGTTCCTAACAAAATAAAAAATAATAATAAATTTTATATGTTGATCATAAATAATATTAAATATTAATAATAAAAATATTATATGTCGACCTTGAATAAAAAGATGTGTCTTGGTTTGAATCGAATTAATGGCTATATATAGAACACACCAAAGTTGATAACTCCTTGAGTGCAATACCTAAGAAGAGGTTTGCACCTCTAGAGATTTGATCCCTCTAGGAACTTGATAGAGCCTAAGATTTGGATCTAGTTAATATTCACATAAAATTATATAACATTCAAAAAAATCCACTTTAAAAAATCATTTGGAAAACGAATTTTTTACATGATACATTAAGTATTAACCTACATTAAAATAAACTTAAAATATTAGCTTAAAATTTAAATTATAATTTATAACAAAGAAAATAGTTATACAAAATTACAATAAACTTTGTAACTTTCATTATAATTGAAACTATGAAATTTCATTATAATTGAATCCTAAAACTTTGCAAATTTCATTATGATTGCAAGCATGACACGTATTAATTTTAAATTTAAATTTAATAATAATAAATTTATATAACTTTTTTATGCTTTAAAATGTGTTTGAATGATTACAATTCTCTCAGTCTATCATCCTTTCCTTTTATAACATTTAGTTTTAATAAAAAAAAATTAAACTACAAAAAAATCAGGATAGAAACAACAAAATGATTAGTGAAAAACACAAATATTCACATAAAATTATTTGACATTATCTTTCACAACTAGCTACTCTGAATCAGGAGAATCGTTGGACCCAATCCTAGAAATCGGCTAGGGATTTTGAGCTATTAAAACCTAATGAAAGGTTGTTGGCTCAATTTATTGGGGTTCTGAACCAGACTCAAGTTCAGCTCATGGACAAGGAGGATGTACTGATTTGGGATCTAGATCAGGGTGGGAAAGATACCCCAAAGGCAGGTTATATAAAGCTTAGTGCGGATGGTTTTCAAAGGGTGTTTTCCTGGTGGTGGAAGAAACTGTGGAAAATCAAGATCCCACCAAATACCAAGATTTTTATGTGGTTTGTGTTGGAAAACAAGGTCCCTACTTGGGAAAACTTGTAAAAAATATGTTTCCAGGGTCCGGGATGGTGCGCTCTGTGCAAAGCTGAAGGAGAGTCTATGACACATCTTTTTCTTCATTTCCCCTACATCAAGTGTGGAAGGAATGCTCAAAGGCCTTGGGATTGATTTGCAGGTGGGAAGGTGTCTCGGTTCTTATGGCCTGGGAGAACTGGAGGAGGTCTAAAACTCAAGAAGCTATGACAACACTACCTTTATTGGTGATTTGGGGTGTTTGGTTGGATAGAAATAATATTATCTTCGTAGATAAAGTATGCACTCCAAATATCACTACTAGTCTGGCTTGTGGGATTTTACATGTTTTTCCACAACACATCAAGGCTACTAAACAGAGGGAAGTTCTGGATTTGGAAGTTGACAGATCAGTTCCATGGGGTTTTTTTGATGAGGCATCTCAAAACAATCTCTGTGGGGGTGGGGCTATTCTTTTCTTGTCAGAAAATCACTCCTTTGAGCTGATGGTTGGGCTGGGGGAACGTAGTAACAATTTTGCAAAGTTACTAAGCTTAAAACTTTTACTCATTTTTGCAGTAGAAAAAGGGTGTAGAACTCTAAATGTTTATGGTGACTCGATGAATGTGATAAATTGGATCAAGGGGTTTCAACATTTCCAAAATATGAGACTTGACAACATTTTATCTTCCATTCTAGCAGTATTAGACTCATATGATGTTTTTTCATGCGAACATGTCTATAGGGAAAACAATAGGAAGACGGACTTTTCCTTGAAGGCGGGGCTCCAGTTGGCTCTTGGCCAGTGGAATATTAGAGAAAAGTTAGAAAATTTGATCCATGAATACTATCACATGCCATTTATTGAGGGTGCAGCTCCTCAATAAATTTTTGATACTATCACTATAGACTCTGGTTTTTGGTTACAAACTTTTTATTTGGACACCATTTTGAGATCAGGTTGTTGAACAATATGTGAGTGACTAGAAATTCTCTCAGACTTTCCAATATGTGCAGCTATGGACTAATTTATTACAATTGATATTTTGTGGACAGTTTCGGGATGAAACTGCATGGTCACTTTTTTTTCATGTATGAATAGGTTATCAGACAGGTTATATGTTGATTTCTTTGTATGGTATGGGATTTGGATATCTAGGGTATCCACTAGGGTCAACCATATTTTTTCTGCTCATAATTTTTTCTACTAAATTATGCAGAAATGTGTATCTACAAACTGTAATTTTGTTCTCTACAGATGATATAAAATTATGTTTTTTTTCCAAGGAAAAAAAATTATTTGACATTCAAATTACAATTATTTAGTTTTATAATATTTGAACTATTTCTGTAATATTTTATAGTCCTTAAGTTTTCCAAACGTGAGGATGGGATCTCCAAGTCATAAAAATTATAAAATTATAATTATATTATAAATATTGGCAATACCAATTCATACTATATAAATATAGTTTAAACCTTTTCTGTAAATACACTCTAATTCTTCAATGATTCAACATACTTCAACATTGTGTAAATCCATGGCATAGATGTTGTAATGGGGATATGTGACGAGAGGAACCTATTTTTTCATGATTCTAGAGGGCATCACATTATTTGAGGATTTCAAGTACAACATACAATTATGCAAAGAGTGAACTATTAATACTATATTGGGATCTTATTCATCAATAACACCCTATGCCTAACTCCTCTAGGATTGTAGTCCTTGCCTCTACCTTAAATATTGAAGTTGATCCTCAAAGTACATTACTCAACACCCTACAATTTTGATGAAAATTCTTAAACCCAACATTAAAATAAGGTAGATTTAGAAAACAAATCATTCTTAATAAATGATTTTGGTCAAGACTAAATAGTACAATTTGCTTAAGGTCATGATAAAGGAGTTTAACAATCAGCAGCACCAATGTAATGTCCCCAAAATTTGAAAAAAAAATATATTATTATGCTAGTTAGTTACTACTTGAACTGGACATTAGCTTATCTTCTATGGAATGTGTCACACTTCATTTGCGAAACTGAAATGTCGTAAGTTGTTCTTACCCTTTCTAGATGTTTTCCCCAATGTGATTATTAATGCAAATCTGTAATGTATTTAAGTTACTTGTTCTGGTTTAGATGGTTACGTTGTTCATTGATTACTTCTTATCATGCATTTATGTGTATGTGTGTTCAATTTATAACTTATTTACTGGTTATAAGTTTTGTTTATGGGTTTATGGAAAGTCCTGACTTAACTTGTAATTGTTAAGGGGTGTAGTGGCGGGACTGGTATCCCTTATAGGATTACTTGGAGAGGTAACTGGTTTTACTTGACGTTATAGGGTTTACTTAGTTCATGTTGAACTAATGCAGCTCTTCTTTATCTTGTGCAGGTTCGTTAGGTAGGTGACAACAAACCTGTTACGACAACTAAACAATGACATTTTACCTATGCTAAACGATTTCATTACCTTTGAAGATGAAAAGAACCAAAGTCTTATCTAGCATCTCTTATTACAGTTGTTAGCATTATTGTTTACACATGACTGAGTTTATTATACCTACGTCTAAATTGTTTACCATTATTACTTATGGTTCCAAGACCTTAAATAAGCTTCAAACATATGCTTAACATTTATATGGTTTAATTTTTATGTGAAAGGCTTAAGATATCAAACCTTAGCCATATGGTGTTTTAAATTTTATATACTATATGTTAAAGGTATGCTCTAAGTCATTCATGGCATATTCCATATGCCATTAATCTTGGATTTACCCTAAGTCCATGATGCAAACATGGGGTTTTAATGCACAAGGAATTTCAATATCAAATCGTGTTTTGGTGTTTAAGAACTATATGCATGGGGATAAAAATTGACGTTGTGGTGGACAGGGTGGTGGAGTAAATGCTCCTCGGGAGTTGGGGAACTCCATCCCTAAGCTTGGTCTATCATGGATGAATGAGTCCTTCGGTATTTTTATGGTGGAGCTCTGTTCGGCTTTCTGGTTTATATCATGGCGTGAGGTATGGCTTGTATCTGCGCTTTGGGGAAGGTATGCCCTTCACCTGGTTTGCAACGTTGTTTATTTTTTGTTTTGGCTGAAGGATTGGTATACTTCTCACGGTTCTCTATCTCTTTGTTTGTAGGTGGCAGGCTTCCATTGCATGGGTCGTGGGTCTCTCATGTTGCCAATGCATACCCTTCACGGGTAAGACCTGTACCAACAAGATCTGAGCTTGTTACCTCTGTGTAGAGTTATTTGACAGAGCTTTGAGCTTGGTGTTGGTAATGTTAAATGAATACTTATGTCGGTTAGGAGTTTTGACTGTGTATAGGTCTGTTTATATTTTGAATAGCATCCAGAGATGCGTATGATGGTATTTGGGATTTATGTTACTTGAGTTTGGCACCTTCGGGCAAAGGCTATTATGACACATCTATGTAAATGAATATTGGGTTGGTAGTTTGAACTTGTGACCTTGCTGGTTAATGAAGACTCTGCGTTTTTGGTTTTAATGATGGTTTTTGAATGGTGGCAGCACCATTGCTTGCAATGGTGCTTTGGTTTTGAATCACGAGTGTGTAGTTTTTATGTTTAAATTATTAGGGTTATAAATGTATGCATTCACTATTGTGTATCAATCGTGGATACAGTTCCTTGCTTGGAAAGGTTTTGACTCTATGTAAATTGATGTCTGTAATTTAAATTCTCGTTTTGGGTATTTAATAGAGTTGATTTTGGATTTAGAGCAGTGCCATTGCTGGCAATGGCACTCTTGCCAAATATCTTAGCGACTATGTAATGAAATGGTGAACTGTTGATTTATGGTGATTCGTGGTGTTGTTTACTTACTTGTGCATTAACTTGGGAATGGTTGTGAGCTCTGTTTTAATAATGCGAAGAGAATGTCGTTGCTATGATAGCATAGACAATGGTTAATTGTTTATAGTTTATGTTAATGGGTTTCCTCTTTTTCTCGGACGTGAGCCTCAAAATGATTACAACGTATAAATTGGGTTTACATTACTGTGTGGAAATGTTTCAATACGATTTACAACGTGTATATTTTGTTGGTATTTAATGTGTGGAAATGTTGATAGGGAAACGATCTCGTTTTAGGGTTAAACCTTCTTACATTTTAATGTTGTTAGTGTAGACTGTGTGGAATAATTGTAAGTTGTTACAACATTGATACAATGTTGTGAATCGGGCCCTATGTGATTCGATGCTGGTCGTGGTTGGAAATTAACCCTTGGTTTTAAACAGTGAGCTCGCAGAATTCGATCCTGGTCCATGTGGGTTGTAAATGATGTGTGTGTAGTTTTTGTTTTGGGATGAAAGCCAACCGGATTTGATTCTGTAACCTCTTGATTTATACGATATGTGTTAATCTATTTTGTATTAGGTTATAGTTGATTTCTTTATGGTATTGGTATATGGTATAGCTATGAAATATGATGCACTCGTTCCTACAAACCTTAGAGGTCTCGATAGCTTGGCATTCAATGTTGTTGTTTAAAAAATGGAAATGATTTGTTTATAGTTTTGTTTTATGATATTTCATTTAAAGTGTTTAGGAATTGATATAGTAAGTTATAATCTTCTGCATAGAGATTAGGCTATGATTATAGATAATATTTTAGTTTATTGTGAATAATATAAGCATTCTGGCAATATGAAGTCTACCAACAGAGATGAGATACATGCTTGTTTTTAAATACTTCTAGGTTTTGAACTTGAATTTATAGACAAGAAATAATAAAGACCAAACACCCCTATAGATAGCACTAAAGGTGCTTAATCCATCATGAATACAATTGATTAGAATAGCCTATTTAAAATAAAAAGATAACCTAACCTTTGATAAAAGAAATGAATCTACTAATAAACAATGAGTTTAACCTATAAGTGAAGAAAGAAGTAATGCAGAAAAATATAACCTAGTTATAGCAGACAGATACTAGATATTCATTCATAATTCAATATACTCTTTTAATAATAAAACCTATGTAGTTTACAAGGGAAAAATCAAGAACCTCATACCTGCAAGATGAAGTTGTTTTAATAGTTGAAAATCCTACACACTCGAATACCGAGCATTAAAAAATTCATAGACATATCTAACCTCTATTTAGATAACCGAATAACTTGGAAGCTACCACATTCCAGCCAACCATGACCCAAAACCGTTCATGGTTTCAATCCGGATCCCCTCGAGATGGTTCCAACATGCAAGTATTTTAGAGCTCCTAAGGTAAGGCTTCCCTATCTGGGATATTGGGTTCTATATAAATTCTCCTTTTTCCTTTTAGAAAAAATGTTGTCTAAGAACTCTCTTGATAATAAACTGGTAGAATTATGGAATAATAAAAGGATCCCCAATCCTCACTTTAGCTTGGGTTTTTATATGCAGACTTTTCAGTCAAAGCGGTGGTTAAATCAATAATCACTTGATTTCTTGAATTAACCCTTTTTATTTAATTTGGGTGATTTTAATATTTAACTTAGGAATTTTTTTACTAGTTCCTATTTTGACTCTTGTAGATATTTTAATATTTAATTATCATTAGTAATAATAGTAACATATGGATCCTTTATTTATTTATTATGGATATTAGTATTATTACTATGCTTACTCTTTACACACACACACACACACACACACACACACACACACACACACACATATATTATTTGTTAACATTTTATGCCACTTTTCTTTTAGCTTAGCCACTTTCTTTAATAATCTCTTTAGGTAGGGGTTAGGTCAATTAGGTTAGGAAACTCTAAACCTCCTTACATGTTGGATTCCCTAATATAGCATGGTAGTTCTTCAATACTTGATGAGATACAGAAATTCAAAATTTCATTTAATCACTTAAAAATAAGTAAGATGAGATCAATGTTTTATCCAGGTCGTTTTCACTCGACATAATTAATTCGTTTCAGTAACTCCTAGCGCTTATCCAGAGCCCATACTCAATGCTAAAAACAGGGAGTTACAAACTTAGTGCAATTCCAGAGCTCTCTGCTCAACACTAATTCTAGGATGTACTTGTAGGATACACCTAGGGATCACGGGGTGTTCACTTAGTGAACCTCTCACATAGCACATACGATCGTGGGATATTAAAGAATACCCTTAATTTCGAGAGATATTGACCCAAACTCTTTTTGTTGAAACCCACTCCCAATACTTAAAACCTCCTCCCCACCCCTTTTTATACCTCAATCCTTATAAACCTCCCTACCCGGCCCCACCTTAAACCCCTCATCCCCCCAATACCTAGAATATATTGGTTCGATTTTTTATAATTTTAAAACCCACAATAAGAAATAACGTGATATGATATTGGTCAACAAGTGAAGCCCCTGTGCTAGGGATACAATGGCCAAGGATCCAATGTTCCAGAGCTTATGCTCAACATCAACTTGGAAGGCTCTAG
The DNA here is from genome assembly GCA_001517045.1 of Pseudotsuga menziesii. NCBI lineage: Eukaryota > Viridiplantae > Streptophyta > Pinopsida > Pinales > Pinaceae > Pseudotsuga > Pseudotsuga menziesii. Next base: position 37,940 of record LPNX011191250.1, on the reverse strand, counting down.
GTCTTATGCCCAACACATCCAATTATATCTTTTCATGTGCTTCAGATATTCATACTCGACACAAATGTCTCATAAATCATGTGTTCTACAACTTCTCACTCAACACAAATATAAATACTCATGTGCTCTAGATCTTCTCGCTCAACACAAAACATCTCATCAATTATGTGCTTCAGGGTCCACGTCCAACATATATAAAACATATGCAATTGGCTTACGCCCAATATATAAAACAATCATAATGTTCATATGCAGTGGGGTCTTATACCCAATTTACCAATTAAACATCAAAGAAACATCATAATCAATGGGGATTATGCCCATAAGTGTTAGGTCAAAATTTAGGATATTACATCCCTCCCCGCTTAGAACAACACCGTCCCTAGTGTTCTAGGGACTCAAAATGAAATCATGAAACAAGGTGGGATAATCCTTTCTTATGGTGGCTTCACTAGTACAAAATGAGGAATTAACTACTATGTGACTAAAAATTCTAGTCACCACAGGTTTTTCAAGTGATTTACTACTAAATATGAACAATTTTGATTGACCCAACTATAAACAACTAAAATTAACGACTAATTTAGTCACGAGTTAACAAATATGACTAGATAATAAGTGATAGAGTTAAAAAGGACTAAGATAAATGACTAATTTAGTCACGACATAAAAATGACTAGCTAGAAGAATATGAATTAGTAATTTTTAATTATGTCATGGAGAATTGCAATTTTGGCAATGAAGTGTAAATTTTGTAAATTGTCTACCTTCTATTAGTAATATTGGTGCCATGCACCTCGATCTTCAAAGATCCAACAAAGCAATTGGATGAATTTTCTCTCGACCATCTTTATCCCTACTGCACCATTGAAGCAAACCCAGTTAAGCATGTGCCAAAGGAAAATTAGGTTCTTTATATTACATCAAGTATGAATTAGGTACTAGAACAAGTACCATATCGACACCTAGAATCATCATAGCTAATTGTTGGTCATATGTGTCATCCATGACCCTGTTCCACTAATTACATATTTTGGGTCAATGATATTTCTTATGCCAAAGGTAATTATGATAAAATGATGACAATGTCAATAAACATTATGATGACGATAATGAAGACGATCATGATGATGCCATGAATGATTATTATGATGATAATGACAATGATGATGACAACATCAATGATGGTTATGATGGCAATGATGACATTTTTGATCATGTGATTATATGATGAGAGTGAGTGATCACAATTGCAAGAGACGATTTTCCTCTTGTAGTGAAAATTCTAGATCTCAGTTGCAAATTATAAGTTTTTCCAGGAAAGAGTCACTTATTTTTTGTCTATTGGATCCAAGATGGATCTAGGGTTTCCCTTTCTAGTTTGCAGAGAGAATTTGAATCATTTTCAGGTGTGTTTTGATCTAGATCCAAAGGGTTTATCTAAAGGATTATTGTAGTTTTGTTGTAATCAAATCCAGCAACAAGAAGAAGGCACACATTTGTTGGTTTTCCCCAGTTGGGGTTTCTAGGGTAAATCCTTGTGTCTATTTTGTGTGGTTGCATTTTGTTGTTTTGTTGTGCATTTATGGTTTCTTATGCAGTTGTATTCTTAGTCATTAATGTTTAATAGTTAACTGAAGAACACATTAATAGTTGTTGCTAATCAAGAACTGTATAAGGGTATAAAAGTTAAGATTGAGCATAAATTGAAGTCAGGTTTTTATATGAAGAGTTTAACAAAATTTTGTTAGGAAAACATTTCTTCAAACACTTTTCATGCAAGTATGTCATCAAACACTTGGATTGCACTCTCTAAATTATGGACATAAACAACTTTAGAGTTTACCCATTTTGAACACAACATTCAGAAATAGGTCTTAGAGGGTCGATTTCCCTTAACAAATGCCAACTTCTCTCATCACTACAAGGGTTGTCTCTCAAAAGAGAATTAGCGGGATCACTCCTACCAATAATCAAAAGATCATATTCACTATAAGGCACTTGGCGACAAAGACAAGATCCTCAAAACAACCATCTCTCTCATTTATGGTTAAGTGCCAATACAAAGCACCCATTATCTATGCTCTAACATACTAATAATTAGAAGCATATAAAGCATGATCCATTTAATTAGCCATGTTTAATAGGTCAATTCATTTTGGAGTCTTAATCTTACAAGTCTATTTGAGATATTTGGAAAAAGATATAATGAAATTGCCAAAAATATCATTTTTAACTACACACCCCACTACCATGATTCAAACCTAAAGAACCTTAACATGAAGCCACCTCAATACTCATGTATTTTTTCAATCATTCCAATAAATTGAGAAAATTTTATTTTAAATTGTATTCCTTAAGAATATTTATCTCTAAACAAAACCTAATCTTAAAGGTTTTATTCTCATACTCACACCATTCAATCTTTAAAACTTATATATAAAATAATAATATTAAAAAAAGAAATAACATTAATCTAAATTCAATATATAAAATAATGATATAAAAAATGAAATAACACTATTCTAAATTCATTTCATTTCATTTTTATATGGTTCAAGAACACATTTGTGTAATTACAATTTTCACACCTTTTCAAAATATGCCTCATGTCGTTTCCATGTATCTGAAGGCTTTTCGAGATTGTATGAGAAAGAAAAAGTAAAGTTTGATGAGGCCAAAAGAAATAATAAAGCAGAACCACTTTTTATTCGTCCCTCTGCACAGTGGTATATATGTGAAGAGTGGGAAGGTGTAGGATCTGAATTCATTTCTTTGATAGTTCTTCACAAGAAGGAATAAACAATCACTTTCAAAAGAAGCAGAAAAAGATCAGTTTGGTGTTTGGCATGTTTGTTATTCTATACATTCATCCTAAAAGAAACTAGAGGAGGATTTAGCAGTTTTGAATCCCAAAGAACTCATCTCAACCACTCCCAACTGCAGAGCAGCTAAGCTACCCTATATTAGAGATAAAATTAGCAATGCTAGAATTTGGTTAGAAAATGATTTGGGTTTTAAATTAAGGGCTAGGAAAGCCTGGTCCTGAGCTGGTTCAATGTCACGGATCAGTCATGATATGGTCATTCAGTCAACCATGTCTAGTGTTGCAGAAAAGGAAAATGGTTTATGGTTTTAGAGATATACATCATCTTAGTGTTACGGGGATCTAAATTTATCTTAATTAAATGACTTTGTAAATATTTGATCCCGCTATGTTGATCGCACTTTGTTGAGTATAAAGAACCCTAACACGAAGCACAAAAGTTACACAAACACAACCCTAGACAGCACAGGAAAAACGAAGACACCCACAAATGTGCAGGACATGAAATACTGAAACGTAGAAACAAACTGAAGTAGTCCATGAAAAATCAAAGGAGTCGTGAATAATTAATGAGCAGAAGAATAGAAGCTGTCACGAACACCCAAGCTCCCAGGTAGCGAGGATGTCTGGTCATATTTCATTGAGATAAAGGTGCACCATTTTTTTCTTGCCTCCTATTTGAATTATTATCAAGAAACAGTAGATAGATCCCTATATTTAACAAATAGAGACAAGTTTTAGGAAGAATTTATTCTTTAAAATAAATTTTAAATTTCTGTAGAAAGGGGAAGATTATTTTTGATGTATTTGGAAACTTTATAATTTTCATCTCCTTCAGAAATCCTTAACGTAGACAGAGAAAAACATTTATCTGTGAACAATCCTCTTTAGGAACTTGGGGCAAATATACACATAGATGTTTTCGTTTCAGAAGTTATTTTACTTCCAAAGTTCCATATTTTTTTAAATGAAGCAAAATCAGTTATCCCTCAAAAGAATGAAATAGAAATTGTTATCCCAATTTAACAAAGGAGGTGATTGTGAATGGTGTGGTGTAGGAATCCACTGAATCACAGAGTAAACACAACAATCATCCCTGAGCACAATAATATTTCACAGAAAAATTAGAAGAATGCACATAAATAAATGGGATATCCATAAGCATAGATCCATCTTAAATTTGGATCTATCCAATCCGAGAGGGATCCAATTTATTTGTTTTTTGGTATGTAAAAAATTCAAGATAAAAGAATTTACACCTAAAGAAATTGCATCCCTCTCTTAGAGCTTGGTAGATCTGGGTTTAAGATGGATCTATGTTGGTTTTAAATTTTAATTTTATGAGATGACATGTTTTTCCTTTGTGATGTCGTTTATAGTATCCATGTCAACGTTACCCACATTACGTTACAACATCTCCCCATACTGGGCTGTAGAGCACCTCGATACTCTTGGTGCAGTTGCAAATATCCATTTTTTTAGCAACTTCACAAAACCTTATTCCATTAACAAGATTTTACAATCCCAACAAGCAACAAATGGTTCCAATAGGAGCAATACATTTCAGTTAATAGACTCCATAATCGATATGAATACCATCACATGATTGAATCCCTTTTATTAATGTACAAATTCTTACACTTCCATAACCCAAGTAAATACCGAATGTTAACAACAATACATAGCCAACTCAAACACAATCATTCAAATTTCTTCTCAACCTATTCCTGAATCTATTCCCATAATTGTAAATGCTCCCATTCTATCAAGCTATCAGAGCCAGGGATGATTTTAAGAGCCCCCCTAGATTTATATGTATAAAAATTGGGCGAATCTCTCCGATATATAGGAAAATTTGAAGGTGATTTTATCAATAATATAATATGTATATATAAAAAATTTGGCGAATCTTTCATTTTATTATATAATGTTGTAAAATCTGGCGAATCTTTCATTTTATTATATAATGTTGTAAAATCTGGCGAATCTTTCATTTTATTATATAATGTTGTAAAAACTTGGCGAATATTTAACTTCATTATAAAAAATTGTAAAAATTGGTGAATCTTTCACTTATTTATAGAATATTGTCAAAATAAAAGAATAACAACATTAGTCAAATAACATGAATCACATCATCAACAATAGAACATGTAGACTCACAAGTCACAATAGGAAGGTGTTAGTGAAACACAACTGCACTGACTAGATTCAGGGCAAGTGGGGACTCCACTTGTTATCTCGTCCCTTAATGGTCCAACGGACATGTGGGGACCTGAATCTTGACAAACTAATAAACTCATAGAATCATACATTATGCTCGATCTTGGCCTCCACTAGCCAATTATGGTCATGGAGGCTAATACAATTATGCATTCTAATTATGCCAATTGATTATTGCATTAGATGAATGTTGGTCTTGTGCCAATAGGTATCCTACAATCAATGCATAGAAACCTAGTGCATAGACCATTTTTCTCTCCGCTTAGATATGTAGAGCTTGTTTATTTTTTTGAATAACAATAAGTATTTACAAAGAAAATATATAGTTAGCGTAAAAGAATTGAAAAACTGAAGAAAATTAATTCATGCAACTAAAAGTTAATAAAAGAATATTTTCTCAAATCCTAAAACCAAGCTTGATTCAAGATACAACAAACAGTTAAATCAAGCATCGAATGAGAACTAGAATCATTCAAAGGAATTAACACAATATTTAACCAAAATACACACAAACTTCAAAAATTGACAAAATGCTTCAAACAAAAGCAATAAACAAACCATAAAAATTTGTCAATATATTTGTGCTAAACACCAACATGGTTTCATGTGCTTGAATGAGCCCATTCCTTCTTAGCGAAAGTGTTGTGAAATTAGTTATTTATCATTTAATGTTAGGAAACTATCTACGTGAATAGATAGATCCTTGGCCTAGCTTTCTCAAATTCCAGTGTCATTTCCTATCAGATACAAGAAAGAGACAATGTAAGAGATAAATAGCAAACCATCAATCTTAAAATAAGCTGCATGAAGGTAATGTAGCTCAAATCATCAATGTTACAACAAAAAAGTATAATGTAGAATCTATTTTTACCTAAAACATAACCTCAAATTCATATATGGAGTTGGGGTTAGGTTTGAGTTCTGCTTTTAGCTTTTTATAGGAGCTACTTTTGGGATCCCACTTTGTATTGTTATCATGGTACTGCACAGTCTTGTTGACCTACTTTTGGGATCATTTGTTGGACATTAATAAAATAATCTTATCTTATCATAATTCTTTTCATTACCTTCATCATATGCTTAATGTGTTACTTTCATTATATGCTTAATGTACATATTGTGTGCCATTCAGCTATTAGATTACCACAAGGTTAGTTAAGCACACAAAGTCTACACCACCAGTTTTAGATTGGGTACCATCATCAAAATGGGGGCAAGTGCCCAAACGTTTCCCAAGGATTTATTTCCAATGAAAAAAAACACCAATGTTCCACCAAGTTTCTGGGATGTGCAAATTTGGGAGCAAGGGAACACATCCAAGGAGACATGTGGAATCACCCTACAAAATCTATGGAACATTGAAGTCTCCAACATAGGAGGCCAACCCAAATACTAAAAAAATTTAAAATATGAGAATTGAAACGTTAACCATTAAAACTATTACATAACAGCAGTTTAAGCTTATCCAATTGGAAAAAGCACACCCAACTACTAATATCCAACACACAATAGCAAGAGAACAAGTCTAGAAGTACCCTATTCTGAGCATTTTCTTCCAGCAGTGCTAGACCCTGTTCTGAGTATTTTCTCCCAGTTGCAATGTCACAACCAACAGCCACGTAATAGTAAATGTTTGAGGTATTTATTGTCCAGCAGTAGAAAATAATTAATTATTTACTATTCACTGTACCCACAATATCCAACAAGGGACTATGGCAAATACTTGAAATATTAAGTTTTAACTTTTAAATATGGCCACAACAATAAATATCCAGCAGCAAGGTTTCTACGATTCCAATATTCCACAGCATCCAGCAACAAGAATTATGTTTCACAGCATCTGGGAGTCATAGGCCGAAGGTCTCAACTCTCCCTCACATGGTCTCCCTCGCACTGCCATGCCCACATAGCCTCACTACTCACACAAGTTAAAATACAATGCACAGAAATCACTCAACCACAGTCTCTTTCACGACACCACAGCAGCACAAGACCCCTAACATAGTAGAAACTTAGAAATCTCATGTTGACAGCAGAGGTGAATGATGGGTAGTAGCAGAGAACTCACAGGAGGGTAAAAGAATTAAACATTATGTTAAAATGTATAATTTATACATTGTCAAAATTGGTCAATACGAATGCAGGAGCAAGGCTTTTTAGGTAGGAATATTTATGTTTTTGGAAGCATTCCCCTCAAAAGGGAAGGTGGGGTACATCCCCCTTGGTGTATCCCCATGCTGTGAGCGTGGGAAGCATGTCCCCTATCCTTGGGGACACATCCCCGTGTAACACTGAGAGGCACTAATCTAAAAACACCTTATACTACAGAATTTATTAGGACAGTCAGTGAAATGTTTGCAGTATATATCCAAGACAAGACAATATATATCTACCTTGTAATATATCCATTCAGAACTTCACTTGCATGACAAAAACTTTAAAAAATGGGATTTGTTCAACACCTGGTCCTAGAACACGAACAATAGCACCTGAACCTTCCTGAATTGATTTTATTGTTGCTCCCTGCCTTCCAATTAAACTACCCGCCTATGTGCTAGCCACAAGCAACTGAGTTGAAGTCATTCCACTACCACCCTGCTGAGCTTGAACCAATTCCCCTATGCCATCTGGACCTCCTTCTATAATTCTCTTATGAACCTTGAGTATCCCATCCATAGATAAAGAAATTGGTGCTTCTGGTTCTTCTTTTACCGAAACCATAACCTGTGACAAGAGATAATAATGAAGTTATTTAAGGTGAAATCAGAATAAAATATTTTGAATCATAGAATTAGAAAAACAAAAAACCCAAGAACATACAAAATTTTGAAGCCAACAATCTATGTAAAGATACAATCCCTCATTGTTGAAATACAAAAACAACACATCTGTGCAAGAATGTACAATAATCATATTGTTATCATATGCCAGCCACAATAGGAGAAATGCTTGGAAACTTCTTTTTTGAAAAAACACAGAGTACTGTAGGAAACACCTCCAAGGTTTAGCAATAGAAGTTCTAAGCATTTTGAAAACGTTTGATGCAATGGAAAACTCGAATTCCCTTGATTGGATCAAATAACACCTCTATGATCCTCTTTGTAGGATAATGGATAGGTTCGTCAAATATAAACTTTGATTTAGCATCAATTTGGCAGTTCCCATTACTTGGAAAGACTAGATGATCTGCATCCAGACCTGAACAGTTCTTAAGTGGCATTTTTGATAAAGTATTCCATTTATTTTAGCAAATAAAGAACACAATTTAACAAGAATACCAAACATCAAGGATTCAAATAAAGCTTACAGTGCATTCAAGAGTGCCTTGAATTCCTTCTAGAATCTTAATGCATGATTTGGTCTCTTCACACATCTTTTTCACAATTTCTCCCTTGCAACTAATAATTCCACCAACCTTCTGAACAGGAACAAGCAGCCGAAATACATTATCCCTAGGCCATCCTGGCCATTTCTTATATGTTAATCCAGCACCAATTTCATCTTCTCAACCCCTTTTCTGAGGAAGGCTAGTATTTCTGGCCATTCCAATCATGTCTGATTGCTCTTGCATGGTTTCCATTGATGCCATTGCCATGTTTCCTGGCTGACCTAAATCAAACAATGTAAACAATCAATCCAGTAGATCTTGTTTTGTGTGAGATAGAATGGCCATACAATGCATGTATCCTTCTTTTTTCTTTTTCTTTTTCCTATTTCTTTCTTTCTTCCATTTTTTAGTACTGGTTGTGATGGCTAGGTTGGCTAGGAAGGGATGGTGTATGGGAAAAGAAGGGAAAATAATTAACAATTGAAGAACATATCACTGTAGAATTGACGGGAAATATAAACAAAAACAAAAATACTGATTTGTGCTAAATAATAAACTTCCAACTAGCCTATGTTAGGAACAAAGGATATAACTCAAAGGTGCAGAGCACAAAATCAATTAGCTAAACATCTGACAGAAGCAGGATATATAGTCACAAAATGCAAAATAAATCATATTCTAGAACTTCTTAAATAATTGACATTAAAGCTCATATTTACCACCAACAGCAATCCATGTACATAAGCACTTCAAAGACACTACTGGGCTCAAAGCAGAGATGAAAAACTTGAAGTAGAAAAATGCCTCTAGCAAAAGACTAAAAGTGCAAAACTAGTCTACATAATCCTAGATTTCATCTGTTCTATAGACCTGTGAAGATGAAGGCTTATGGGGGCTGAGAAGGAGAAAGAAAATTAAACAGCCAATACACAAGCAATGACAACCAACATAGAATATGTGCATCCAATGAGCAGCCAAATTCATACAGAGTGTTGGGCTTTGCTAGAGATTAGGGTTTCTTATGTTATAAAATTTATTGAGCCCCAACAGTTGTTATGCTGAATTCATTGGCTGTCTTTTCATCTTCTCATTTGTCGTTATTGGACCGTGTGGTAGTTGCACTGGTGGAATTACCAGCTCTCCTAGCCTCCCATAACACATGCAGAGGGGAGCATGATAATAGCCACCACACAATATTGTCATTTTGACTAATTCTCAAGGAGGAACCATGCAAGGATCAAGTCCTAGCAATCATGATGTTCAAATTTAAATTCATGTCCATGTGGGTTGTTGAGTCTTCTCTCCTTGCAATCCAAGCAAAATTAACAACTCATTTTATAGCCCATAATGCACATGGATATAAACACCACTCATATATAATCTCAGTAGCACTATTGTCACCATTACAATCAAAACAACTTATGTTTGCTCTCAGCAACAAACTCATTCATTGGCAACATCTGTGTTCTCACTGCCTTCCACATCACACCAGTGCCCAAAACAATATCATATTTCCATGCCATTGTTAAACTTTACATCATAGTTCATATCTGCACTCACAAATGAAACCTACGGGTCCTAAATTTTGGAGCTTAGTTTACACCTATCAAAGCCTAGATCTGTATATACTAAAACTTCTTTAAATTAAGTTTAGAAGGGAAAACAATGTACTCTGTGTTAATTTAAAATAGCAGATAGAAGGAAGCTAAATATATATTTGTGCAATATGGAAATTACAAACAGTAATACAAACTCTAACAGCAATCACAACTACTCACTATTATTCAGAAAAGAATATTACAACATCTAGTACACATGTTGCTTACACTTGCTCTCACTGCAACACACACTAAAATTGTCTCTCAGGATGCTTATTAATGCACCCCTCATTATTTTATTGACTAAGGAAAAGAGTTACCAAATGGGACATAAATGACTCTCGTGGAGCACCCCACTTGAACTCATACATAGATCCCACTATCCAGCAATAAAGCGCACCTAGTTTCCTAGAGGAATGCGCCTCACTTGACTTGGAGTGAATGCCTAGGTAAGTGGAGACCAGGGTTTCAAATCTGCTAGTTTGTTAGGTGAATGCCTAGGTAAGTGGAGACCAAGGTTTCATTGGAAACTAGTATTTTAATATTCTACATTTGGAATCGAGAGATTGATTAACACTTGGAAATGATTTCTTTACATAAGGTCATGTCAAGAAGTCCATTGGAATAAAACATCAGGTTTTACCAATATTATAACATGGCTTGGAAGTACTTGGAAGCTAGAGGGAACTTGTAAAGGATAGAATAAAACATAAGTACCAATATTGTAACATGACTTGGAAGTACTTAACAGTTGCAGGGGACTTTACAATTGATAAAGAATAAGATAAAATATCAGGTACCAATATTCTAACATGGTTTGGAAGTACTAAGCAGTTACTAGGGACTTATAAAGGATGCCTTGACTTGGGAGGTCTAGTTTCCTATGAATTCATCGAAGTCTATGGACACATCAATAACTATGTACTTCAATCTGGGTGGACTGGGTACCCTCCAAGTCACCCTTCACCCCACCCTCCTTCAAAGTGGATCCATTAATTCACCTATGCGTGTCCTCCAAGTCCCCATCCACTCCACCCTCCAAAGAGTATGCATTAATCCACGTGTGTCATAAAGATAGGAAATGATTTACCATACAAGTGTTAGATCACACCAATGGAGGTTTGTTTTTATGTTGAATGGGCTAAAGATAAGTACATTCATAAAGTCTATTCAGTTGAGTCCTAATGGACTGGGAACCCTCCAAGTTAGTCGACTATAATTCCATTCATAGTCTATCAACTCCAGTTTGAGTGAGAGACTATGCACCCTACAAGTCACCCTCCCCCAACCTTCCAAATAGCATCCATTAATCCTCATGTTTGTCCTAATGACAGGGCATGCATTATCATACAAGTGTTGGCTCAACGGTGGATTTTTTTTAGGTAAAAGGGATAAGAAAGCTAACTCCCACTTACATCACAATTTTCTGACAACTAAAAATCCATTAATCCAATTGTTTGTCCTAAATACGAGCATATGTTATGTGTTGGCTCATAGGAATGGGGGCTACTTTTTTAGGTGAAAAGGCTAAGAAATTTAACTCCCATAACAAAATTCTCTATAAAATAAAAGACTAAATGGATTTTTGATGATCCATTACTTTGTACTCGATAATAATAAAACCAATAGCGCTAGGACACCTTGGAAATTGTATCTTATTACACTCCTGTAGATAATTTTGGTGCCTTTGTTTGATAATTTTGGTGTCTATTGAAATGGGTTGTAACAAATTCTCTTATTAGATTTGGTGCAGATAAGGTGTCAAGAATAAGTTTCATAGACAAATAGAGTAAGCTTCATTTTAAGGTCTTAATGGATATGCCAAGAAATGGACTCTTTGTCTCCTGGTAATAGATAAATTTTTCTTAGACTTGTTCATGGATGAGATATGGGACATGTATAGGATTCCAATGACAATAAGCATGATGAAAGGAAAAACAAGAAAGAGGGGCAAGCACCATAAAGACAAGTTTCAGATAAACATGAACAACCTACAATAGATCCAAGGTGATGTTCAATATCAATATGGACATACAGGTTGTTTATTTTTCACGACACCTTAGAAAAAGACATCAATGCTTTCCACATAAGAGCAAGGGAATGGTATTTGTGGCATTTTCCTGAGCAAGTTAAGATCATTAATGATAACTATATATATCCATGAGTTGCAAAGTTTATGAAGAATATGCCACTTTTCCCTATGATGCTTTACCTTGACTAATATAAATAGTTGAAGATGAAAACAAAGCCGAGGATATCATAGAAGTTGCTAAAGCTTCCCTGGATCAAGACATATATGCCATTCATGTGATAAATATAGAGCAATTTGCATAGAGGTTATAAAACTTTTTGAGTATTGGAAGAAGCTCAATTCTTATCTTATGTAATACCATCACATATAGGATAATTGGAGATATTTAGGACAATGTTATAAGGTCGTTTAAGTCTCTTTCATACAGCAAGTAGGCGAGCGATTAACACTCCAGGTGTGGAATTCCTTTAGAATTTTAAACAAGACAGCAGAGAGGCCACATTAACAATAGTAGTCACAAGTGTTTGTGTGGCTTTTTTAGGCATTTTTGGAAAATGTCAGTAGCAGAATTGTAAGTAGACTTTCTAGCATATCATGTAGAAGATGCAAACTGTGTTGGATACCATTCCTGAAGGATTTTGCACAATGTCTTTGCTGAAAATTGGAATTGAGCACTCTCATCGCACCAAAAACATGCACCTCTAGGAAACAAGAAAATATGTTGTAGAATCTATGGAAATAAGAAAATCAGGTTTACACTTAGTGTATTTTCTGAGTTCTCCAAATCTACATACATAGTATAAACTCAAGAGAGAATATGAAATATATGCAGTTGTAATATTTATAGTAGAGACCAGCTATGTGCATGGCTAAAGAGTGAAAGAGAAAGAAATAAACAAGTTGATTTACCTTATGGAGAATGGTCCATGTTCCATGGTATTACAAGGCTGAGAATATTGATAGCAGGAGCAGGTTCGTACCTCTTCCAATGAGTATATACATCTCAATTATAAAGTAATGCAATATTACAAGGGTGTATCCAACTTTCACGAGTGAATAGTGTGAAGACTAATTTTATATGGGAGTATTCCCATTTTCATGAGAGAATAGTGAAAGGCCTAGTTTGCATGGGTGTATCCCAATTTGCATGATTAGTGGAAGACCCAGTATGCACAGGAATATTCCAGTTTGCATGAGAGATGAGAGTGAAAACCTAGTTTGCATGGGAATACCTTACAAGTCGATGATATGGAATATGGAAGATTGCAAGCAGTCTCAGAATTTCCATTAAGATTCTTCGTTCCTCTACTCGAGACAGCATGCACATGCAATCACACCTAGGACACAAATATTTGATTTCAAGCTTTTCTCTGCTTGGGTTTTCTTTGTCAAGGTTAAAGGTGCCTAAAGTGAGACCATTTAGACCTATACAAGTTTCAACCAAGAGTGCAGGAAATTTCATTTTAAATTGTGTTTCCTGAATATATATATATATAGTTTGTAACTCTCTCTCAAACCCTCTTTATCCATTTATCTTGAAATGAGTCTGAAATTGGCATTCCATTATCTTTGTACAAATGAAGCTCTTGCCAACTTACAAACAACAAGATAAAATTTAATGGGGCTTTTCAAGAAAAGGATTAGTGAAGGAACTTGGAATCAATCTTTTCAAAATGTCCCTAAAACTAAAATAAATCAAAACCCTGGGGAGAATGGTTCATGGATTTTTGGCACAGTATCAAAACGCTAGTGTTTATAACTTGATTGAAGAAATAATAGTATCTTGCACTAGTAGCCAATATTTGACAAAAGAATAAATGTCGTTAAATTGATATAGCTACCCAACTATTGCAGCCCCCCAAATATCATCCATATGAAAGGTAATACAAGGATGTGCCAACAAATATACCTTTGACTCACAAAGTATAGCTCTCAAGATGGAGTTAATAATCAGCTGGATTCATAGCTGGTATGAAAACATTGTAAAAGGCTTGGACAAATGTAGGTGTAAGTAGCTCTATTGACCAAATGTTATGCCCTTGAGCTCCACGGTGTTAACTACCACATGGCACAATGCAAGTAAAATCATTTTTAGTGGAGCAATGTGTAGAACATGTTAATAGGCATCCTAAGCACTATGTAATCTTTTTTAGTCACTTTTTTTCTAGTAATGTTCCATTGATTTTGGGAATGGAAACCAAATGGGATTCACTTTGGTAACCAAATGAAAGTACTTATTGATTGTACCCATAAATATTAAACTTGTGCGTCTTAACTGAAATTAATGAAGGCACAAAAGAAGAAAATTTGGAATGGGATTCACTTCGGTAACCAAATGAAACCACTTATTGATTGTACTCACAAATATTAAACTTGTGTGGCTTGGCTGAAATTAATGAAGGCACAAAAGAAAAAAAATGCATGGATCCCCATGTACAAAGCGTGCACTCTTTCAGATGAAGTTTTCATGTTGGAGAGTTTGGATCGATGTTTTCATGTTGGGGTTATTTCTCAAGAAGTTTTAGCAACATCTAAATTGTTGTTTTCTTGCATGAACTCAACACTCATTTAACTGTTTTTTGAGACATTATGAGTGGAAGATGGTTTGTGACATCATAAAGCATAACATGCAATATATAATTTCAGCATTAGATTAGTACTAACAGTTGCAATTCCACCATTTGGCATTAGCAATAGATGATTCAATACTACTCAGAAATAATTTGACAGCAGATATTTTTAGAACCATGACAGATTTTCAGAGTTTACTAACCACAACAAAAACTATACAAGGGGTGTATAGGATTCCACAAACATATTTATGGAAATGAATTGATGTTGTGAGCCTCTAAGAGAACGAAATATCATGCTAACTTTAATAAGGTGAATTGCTTTTCTCTTCTTCAAAATATTATTCTTCCTTCTCATGCATTTTAATCCTGGATGTTGAAAGGAATATGTGCCAATTGCATCCACCCTTCTGATCTGGTACAACTAGAACCATGAATATGGAGAGAGCCACCACAAGAACTCCATTTCCCATGTCATGCCATGCCATGCCATGAATCTGTATGTAGCAGAATCCCACATGTAGTAAAAGTGGCACCCTGTATTTACCTGATAACTCCATTGATTGAATAGGTACACTCTAGAATTTGACAATGCTCTCCCACTAGTATAACTGTACAGATGATGTCTTCTTTTAAATTTGTACAAAGACAGATACATTTTCAGCAGATTCATCTTTTCAAACTTTGTGGTATTTATAAGGCCAAATCAAATATAGCCCAAAGAAACATCTTGTTTTGTAGGCATGACAACTGGCCAGCTATCATTTACTGGCAAGTTGTCCATGGGCGTGATGGATTCAATTTTGACTGGAATAGTCTTCACCGTGGATTAACCTTGAACTAATCTTACTTTTTCCCATGAAATGTCATTGGAATTGGATGAGACAAAGTGATGAATCGGCTCTAGATTATAAAGAATCTAAGTATTGAACTATATATTAAACTCGGTCCCAGTTCAGTGCCACACACAATTGACAAAAACACCACCATAGATAGGAAACCTATGATAGCCCTACAGCAAGATCCTTAGAAAACATATACCTGAAATTGCTATTATATTGCAACCATTCTATACAATGGGTTGGTGTCTTGTGGGGTTTTCTTTCAACACATTTTTTTATAGCCTCCCTCTGTATCTCATCCACATTTTGGCACACCCAACCAAGCAGGCTTCCTGAGCCAATTGTTGTCTCCTTTGCATACCATTTGAGAAGTTTTGGTAGAAGGACCTTCCTATTATTCTGGATGCCGATGCTTGCTAGAAGAAAATCCTTTTTAGCCATTTCCAGCTCATTGTACACATTTTTTTCTGTATAGACACGGACCTGTATATAAAACTGTGTTAGTGTACTTGGTGATAATACAAACACTTGATGAAAGCTGAAGGAATCAAGACTATGTTGTTCTTGAAATGGTAGCTGGTAATTTTGTTGTAGATAACATTAAGGAGTCATTGGCAGCATGTTGATAGAGAACAAAAATGTGTTAATGAAGTTACATATGGTAAAAATATGAGCTTGTATGACATCTTTTAAGACCTCGGATTTTGCAAGTATATTATTCAATATTTTTACAAACTAGCCTCTGAATACTTTGTACTATGTAGACATGATTGGAAAGCACAAAAGGAAAACCAGTAAAATAAGATCATGTTTCAGCTCATAATAAAATGCCATATACCGCAGGATCTGAGAATCCTCCACTGCAAAGAGCAAAGCAAACAAGTGGTCCAGAACCATCAAGACCAAATGTTCGTCCAAATGTGCGACGCTCCTCTCTTGTTTTTAACCTTGTCCCAGTAGAAAGAAGTGCTTGGAGCCACTGAAAACAGGACATGGCCATAAATTAGTGTTTTGACATTTATTTGATGTACAAAGTTACAAACAATCTTAAGGTACTGGTCACCGTAGATGTTCTTTGGTCTTAAATAATTGTGCATAAACTGAGCAAACCCATCATGCATAAGCCAAATGGGGCTATAGAGTCTAGAAACGATAAATACTCAAAATCGAGGTGAATGGGACTCTAAAAAATGCCAAATACAGGAGGAACGAGAGATTTAGAAGCCAAATCAGGGCGAATGAGGGTCCAAAAACTGTCATTACCTGATTTCAAGGACGAACAGGGGCTCCGAAACCAAATGGAGGCTGAATATGACTAAAAAACGACCATTTCCTGAAATTAAGGGCAAACATGAACTCCATCTTAAACCCATGCTGGAAATCGCTGGTGAACATGACGTCCATCTGAAACCCATGTTGGAAATGGCTAGCGAACAGAATCTCTATCTGAAACCCATGGTGGAAATCACGGGCAAAAGATGGATCCAAAGCAAATTTCAAAGGGCGAAAATGGTTTTTGCAATAATTTCCAACCAAATATCGTTGGGCAAACTATGTTTTTAATTTTTTTTTTGAAAATAAAAAATGGGCTATTTAATATTAACCCTAAAAAATTTTTAATATAATAAATTCAACCAAGGAAAATTTGAAACTCCTTTAATTTCACCAATGGGCTAAATTTCGCCCCTAAAATCATCCCTGATCAGAGCTCTCAATCTAAGGGTTTATCTTCATAAGCATAATAATTGTAATAATCTAATCAATTCCCACACCTGATTGCTCCTATGATTTGAGAAAAAATTCATCTAAAATATTAACCCTTTTCCACTCAAATAAAGTGGCAAGGAGAACTCCGACGAAAATATGATTAGTGTGAAACATGAGAATCCATCCATGGTGAATAATAGTACTAATAAACAAACTTGCTTCTTTAATGATCTAATAATAAATAAAATAACTCATACAACATGTTAATGGAACCACGAAATTTCGAAATATTACTGTATACTCAGTAGATGGATGCCAAATAAAGGAATCTAAGCTTGGTACAACGATTTGAGAAATGGCTCATTATAATTTTGTATATGAATTTGGGTGACAACTTGTTGAGTAAAATTGTTTGTATGAAATCAAATCTCTTGCCAACAGAGTGTTCACTACTAATTATGCCAAGATTGTAATGCAATGGCTCATTATAATTTTGTATATGAATTTGGGTGGCAATTTGTTGAGTAAATTTGTTCGTATGAAATCAAATCTCTTGCCAACAAAGTGTTCACTACTAATTACGCCAAGGTTGTAATGTAATGGCTTTACCACAACATAAACTTCAACAATTCATTAGGAACAATCGTCGAAATGGAAAACTTAGACATTTACCATATGTATATATTGCACAGGGATTATGGGCATACAGAGTACAGACATGCAATAATGATTGTATCATTTAATATGGACTATCGATTTAGTATCAATGCCAGATAATCAATCCAGGTTTTCCTATCATGACAATTAGATGAGAGATCATTTTCATGTAATTAGGATCAAATTTAGCTTTTAGCTTTTACCTTTGTTACATGTATATAATGAATAGGATTCATGAAAAAGATAAAAGCATACAAGGATGCTCTCTTCATTAATCAAAACAGAGTACGATTTCCTTCAATCAAATGACTAAATTTGTTGACCTTCAATATTACTGAGGTTTGATTGATGGTTATAGATTACTAAGGGAGAAAAGAGTTCTCTGAGTATGATCTACAATAAGTATACATCAAAATAGAGTGATCTCTAATCTTTTACGAGGCATTCCAAAATAACATGGACCTGTAGCTTAAGGACTTGAAGTTGATTATCACTTTTCTAAATTGTAAAGCTGAGTGTAAGGTTCCCAAAAGGTTGAGTTCAAAATACAATATTTTGACCACTATTTCATATATCAATTTTGATATTTAAGCTTGGCTGACAATCCTATTAGATTACAGATCTGGACCACTAAATAAAACCTTAATATGAGTGAAAAACAATGTTTTTAAAACATTTCCTTGATCATGATCCAATAAATCCTAAAGGGTGCTATCCCTATAAAAATGCTAGAAGAAGGAGCAAAATAGAAAGCGTTGGGGCTTTACAAGCCTTCTTCAACATAAACCAAAATTTACCAATATGTTAAACCCTTAAATAGAAACTAAGCCAATCTTTGAGCCTAAGTTAGAAGTAGCGATGAATGGCCTTAGTGATGCCAACATATATTCTTTGTAATGTGCACAAATAAGAGGAAAGTCTGAAATTGTTGAACCTTATTTATCCTTTACAAGTGTAATCAATCATAAAACAAGTTACAAGCCTCCATAGTTAATCATACTCTTCATACAAAATCTGAGTTGTTTGTAATAATTTAACATTTTGTTTGATTTGCTGCCAAAATCTGAGTTGTTTCTTTGCTTGGAGGGTTGCTCCTTCAAGAAAAAGTTGTCATTCAGACCCAGGATTAAGAACACTTGTTAATTAGGGTTGTTTAAATACCTAAACATGCCTAGATTTGTCCTACTTGTGCCCATAATTTCTTAGAATTAGTCCATCCTTGGATATAAACCTCGTTATTGCAAATTCATCCAGAGTGAGTCTCATAGATCATATAACTCATGCTTTATAACATGGTATTAGAGTGAGTGTGGATTTTTCTTCCTCTATCCAAATCTCTTTAAGTTTTTTAAGATTTGAAATTATAGTTCTCAACAACCTATTTCTTGTACGACATCTGCGTTTTAGGGGGTTTTACCCTTATCTTCACCAACACATCCCATACTTGGTAGTTTTTTCTTAGGATTTTGGAAAATATAAGGAAGCTATGATTTTGACCCCTTTATAAGGGTAGGTCTATAGCCTGCCAAAGATGTAAGAAGACTTGAGCAGCAAAAATCAAAAGTCATGCTGTAAGTGCATTTGAAAATAATGTTGTAGACAGGGGTATTTGTAGGCCTAGATTCTTCCATTAATAATTAAGCTAAACCTCTCCCAAGTGGGATGGATTCTCCAAAAGCATGAACAAGTGCACCAACAACCTGAAATGATGGAGTGCTCCTCTAAATTTGACAATAAATGGGGTCAAGAAGGTGATCGCTCCATCAAAATAGCAATTACATACCCTTGATCCAGGGTTAGAAGCTCTAACTAGTAACATCTCTCCAAAATGAGCCTAGACATGAGTACAAAGTTACAAACCCTCCTCCATGTGGATTGTTGGCCTTTGATGAATCTGAAATACTATTTTTCTGTAGGCTGATTTAGGTGAATAGTGGGGAGTTAAACCTCATTTACTGCCAAGCTGCCACGGGTCTATAGGCTGCCGAAGATGTAAGAAGACTTGAGTAGCAAAATTCAATAGTCATGTTGTAAATGCATTTGAAAATAATGTTGTAGACAGGGGTATTTTCTGACCTACATTCTTCCATTAATCATGGCACACAAGGCACTCCTTTAACTGATGAATATCTCGAGTTTACACAAGAGACCTTGGCATTCGAGTTTTGACAATCTCTAGGTGCATATTAGACTGAAGTTTAGAGGGTCTGTGCTATGCTAGTGTTCATATTCAGTGCTGGCAATGCACCGTCTAGATTCAATGTACAATTAAACACATTGGTATATACACAAAGAGTTGGTGGATTAGCCCACCCCACCTTGCTGGGGCTCTAGAATGTGCCTTGCAACTCTCAGTGCATTTATCTTTAGTCCACTTTAGCTGAAATTTGAGGGAATTTAGACTCCAAACCAAGGCTAAGATAAGGGAAGAGAGCCACATGTGTGAGGAATAGAGGGTACGACTCACATGTGTGGGATTTGGGAGGGATTTTTTGAATGCTATAGGAGGGATTTGGGAGATTTAAGGGTGTATATGGGTATAGGAATATCCAAGGGTTAGGATAGACATAAAAGGAAGGGGGGTGCTAGCCTGGAAGGCTAGCATAGGTGGATGCATGAGATTTGCATAAAAACATGTTGAGAGTCTCACATTAGAAGGGGGGATTTTGAGTTGTAAAGTTAATCGAAAATTAGAATATTAAACCCAAAGATGGACTTACAGAAGCCATGTCCTACCCCATATTGGAAGACAAGGGCTATTTGAGAGTTAAAAGTACCTAGATCTGCACATTATTGCTTAGACCTTCCTATTTGAGTACAAAATAGGCCCAGAACTGCTATTAATGCTGCTTAGAATCATGAGTACTGATGATTTTTAACTGCTATCTATGACCTCCAAAACCGCTCAGATTGGAAGATTATTATTGTTTGACTGCTGGAATTAGCATAAATCATCACTTTTATGCTCAAAACGGTCCTAGGTTTTCTCTTTACCATTGTTTTGAGGCTAAAAGATGCCCAGAATTGAATATAATCCATCTTACTACTATTTGAAGGCTGCTACAGGTATGATGAGGGATGTTTTAGGTGACTGTTTTATGACTTCCTTGTACCATAAAGTGCCCGAAAATCCTCAAGGCTGCTACATTGCCCAGACTTCAAAACACCTTCTGTTCATCACCTTTCCCTAGATGCTATATGAATTTTGACTGCAGTTGTGGTATATTTATCATCTACTAGAGCTACAACATTCCCAGAATGGCTCCTCCTAAATGGAATGACTTATTATCCCACCAACAACAACTCAGACATCATCAAACTATCATAAAAGATGATGTCACCCTTCTTACCATCAAATGCATAGGACAACCAAAATGGGGGGTAACAGGGTCTACAACTTACTTTGATGAAGTATGCTTGTCAACCCAAGCATCCTCAAGTCATGTGTTCAACCTCAAAGTTGTATATCACATGGTCCCCTGCTCTTAGCGCTAAGTGCTCTCCTCCAAGTTCCTAGCAGTCCTCCAAGGTAGGTATGTCTCCTAATTAAGCAATTGACTCTTCATTGTGTGCATCCAATGGGTTAATCATCATGCTGATTAGGGTAAAAACCTTCTAGGTAAGGGTTCTATGGTATCACTCTACCTTGGGTCAAGAATCCACCCAAAATGATCCATCTAGATGTCCATGAACCATCTCCAAGGGACTAGGAGACCTAGTGCTCTCCTAGCTAGGCTGAAACACTTTTGGAGTAACGCCAAAATATCACACTCAAATGTTGTTTCTTATCTAACAGGTAACCTAAGTTTGATAGATCACCTTCCCCATGATAATGTGTTGGTAGTGTTTTTCCACTTTACCTACCAAGAAAAAAATAAAATTTCCGTTCTTTCTTCTTGTTCACAATGGAACCTACTTATACAACTCACATGAAACATGCATAAATAAAGGGGCGATGACTATTTGTCCACTAAGTTTTTGCCTGAGCTCAATGGTTTTCTAGATGACAACAAACTTAATCAACCTTTTCCAGGGAAATGACATTCTCTTGGTATTTTTAGAAGTTTTTGCTGCAATGATGACTCCCTTTGATTGATGTGACTATTGAAATGATTTATTTATTGCAGATGTTTCTCTGCTAGTGCAATAGCACTGATTCCCACTTTTGCAGGATTTATCTTTGCAAGGTAGTAACTAGTGAGTTTTGAGCAAAGTTTCAAATTGGCATGCCATCTTGGTGAGCTAAGTCAATTCATAAGTGATCATTGTGTTTGACTGGATCATGTTTAACTATCTTGAAAATATAACTCCTACACCCACAAACCCTAATTTGGGACTCCTGAACCCTCATCAAGTCCATACCCATCATAACGTAGCTTTTCAATATATTCCCATGCTTCACTTTACATAGAATATGTGTCTTTTCATTTTTAATAATTAGTTCGCTCAATGTTGAGGGTCCAGGTGCATTTCAAGGTTAACTTTGTTGATTGCTCTCTAGATTTTCTAGACTTTTCCAATTGCTAAACTGTTACTTCTTGTTCTTAGCTTATAATAGAAGCGTTTACTATTTTTGTGTGGTATTGTTCGGAGTGATATTTTTATTTGCTTATTAATATTTTATTTTCAAATATATTCCACCAAAAAATTTATTTTCAGACATCAATGTAGAAAAAATGATTCTAATGTATAAGATAAGTGAAAATGTGTTCCTTGGCCCAAACCCCTCGGGAAACTTTTCATGTAGATTTGAGGGTTTTCTGTTTTTCCTATGGCCATAATTTTAAATCATGCTAATTTTTCTTCTCTCTTAAGAAATAGAGAATGCTCATTAATGATGTTGAAGGAGGCACTCATTTTTTTTGCTTGAAGCATTCTCTCTTAACTTGAACTTTCATTTTGCAGGATGGAATGTAGCTTGAAGACCTTAATCCATGGTTCCTACCAATGCTAGCTGACATATGCACCTTTGTTCCTGGTTCAAATCATGATTTCAAGTCTTCTATTTTCCATGCAGTGATCTCGTCTCATGTGGTACAACTTTGATTTGTACTATTGGTTTTTATTTGACACAAGTAGAAGTTACCTTTGTTTGTTGAGACATCACAGAAGTCACTCTGCCTGGTTAATAGAATGTTTAGGATGGTTGCAAATGTGTAACATTTAACATCACAAAGATGGTAACTTCATTCTGAAAAATATAAAATAAGGTAGAATAAAAATTGCTAATAAATCGTTTGCTAGAAGAATTCCAAACAGAAACAAAATTAGAACATATTTTTTATAGTTAAAATATATATTTTCATGATAGATTGAAAATTTTTAAACTTGATCTATGCTTAAGCCAAGACATGCAAGAAGGTCATAGTTATGATCACTAATGATCTAAATGGCAG
Organism: Pseudotsuga menziesii; assembly: GCA_001517045.1. Classification (NCBI taxonomy): domain Eukaryota; kingdom Viridiplantae; phylum Streptophyta; class Pinopsida; order Pinales; family Pinaceae; genus Pseudotsuga; species Pseudotsuga menziesii. The sequence continues at coordinate 14,760 of LPNX011191250.1, read as the reverse complement.
TAGAAACAGGGAGCATTTCTAAATTTTATAATGTCGCTAGGCTTTCAAATGTTTACATAATGTAAAAAAATATGAATGCATCTTATGAAAATAGTTTAGAAGCATATTTTTGTTTTTTTTCATGTAAAATATATGTGTGAAAGTGCTTGTCAATATTTTATTTTTTTGTTTATGTAAAGTACATAAATATACATTAAGAAGAAGAAGAAGAAGAAAATACATAAATTCAAAGGTCGTAACCTTTAACAATGATAGTGATGATGATAATAATATTTGTAGAAGTTGCACGAGTAGTATATGTATTACATTAAAAAAAACCTAAGGGTCATAACCTTTCACTCACATGACTAGTCAATGAGTATTTATGCCATCATAAGAGCTCTTGTAAATCATCCCATATGATATATGATATGTTAGTATTAATATATACTTACTTATTTTGATATGGATCTTATGGGTTATCTTTTTCATGAATGATGTGATGAGCTAACTGTTAGATGTGCTTCAGGTTGTATAAGTAAAGATAATTTCATTAATGTTCAATAAATGACCACAAAAGTAGGTCAATTGGGCTGAGTGGTACGAGGATGTCAATACAAAGCGGGAGTGCAAAGGTGGCTATTAGGTTTTAATATAGAAATATAACTTCAACCATTATTTGCAGCGGAAAGCAAATAAGGATCATTGAAAGATAACCATGCACAGAAACACAAAGACACAAAGATTTTATCTTGGGAAACCCTTCTACACAAGGGAAGAAAACCCAACAAAATTTCTTATGAGAGAATCGGTTCAAGATACAAAGAAAATCTAGATACAAGAATAATCACATACATAAGATGTAGATAACCCCAAGAGACGAAGAAGGAACTTCTCAAAAAATAGTGAACCAGAAAATGGTCTTCTTCTTGCTTGAGCAAATTTCCTTAGTGTGGACCAAACTTGCTTGAGGTGAGAATTAGAAGGGCGTCCTCTATTTATAGTAGATATGCATGCATTTCAAATTTTATGAACAAACCTTCTCTTCCAGTAGTTAAGCTATGGAATACTCACTGATGGATAGTTTGACTATTAAATTCCAAGCCCGATGATTCATGGATTGAATATTTTTACAACCCTTTGAAATTTGCTATATTGCAGGTAAATTTCGATGCAAAAATAGAGTATGACATGATCCAGAATTACAAATTTCTGCAGGACGTGTTTACAAAGTTGAATATAGACAAGGTAATGAACTTTTGTTGTAAATACTATTTCTGGACCTACCTTATGCATGATTTTCTTTTTATTATACATTAGAAGCACAAGAGATCTGATAAAACTCATTCTGTCTATGAAAAATTATGTGTTAACAAGATGAAACATAACAGACCAAATAGATGTTTGAGGTTAGAAATTCAGTTAAGAGACCTAACATATTGTTGAACAAACTATCTTCTTTGTCTGTACTTGAGATGACATTGTCGAACAAACTATCATCATTGTGTGTACTTAGAGCACAATCCAAGGTGTAATTAAATAACATAGAATGTTGAGCAAGGAATCAACAATGTTGTTTCCAAGTATTGAATATTTTGTGATTGGGTAGATTCTTCAGGTTGAAAATTGTAATAAGCATAAATTATGTTCCACCTTCAACAATACACAGTTTGATCACAATTTGATACGAAACAATGTCTGAGCTTGATAAAGGGTGTAGTATAAATGCATGACTACCATAATCAGCTGTGGTTACTATCTTGTCCTATATTTTTCCTTTCAGTTTTTGTTGGGAATGTTTTTGCTGACTTTGATGGTTCCCATTTCTACTACTCTGTGCCGATTTGAAATAGGCTAGATTGGACTTGCAACAATGAGCATCGAATTCCAATGGTATTTAAATAGAAATATCAGCTAAACTTGAATAATCCCCTTATATCGTTGTCTATAGGTTGCATCCAAATGTTGATAAGCTCCCATTCTCTCTTACCTGCACCTATTTTACCAACTAAAGAGTAAATTTCATACTAGACTCAAAACCATAGGTGAATCCCATGGAAGTTACATACTAGCCTTCATAAATAGATGTCATACTTGACTGCATTTCTATTAACAATGTATTGGATCTGTGGAGATGCCATAAAGGCCAGTTCATTGACCCACTGTCCCTTGCTGACCTATCTGATGCAACATCTCTGGTAGGTGTCTTAGTGCTACTTAATGTTGCTAGTCAAGGTAACCCCGATGTCCAATATCTTATGGCTAACTATAGTGTATCACGGATGATGGTATTCTCGGTTTACAACAAACTTTGCCTATATTTTAGGAGCCCTTTTAATTCTACCTGTATATTGGTATGCGTGGATGGATGTTGGATGTGTGAACCATTTGTAGATTATCTGCAAATAATGGCCCATGTTCCTATCCAAGGGCTTTTGAATGATCAAGTAGTTGTCCAATCAATTTTTGATGTTATTAGCATCCTTGATATCTTTTCCTTTGCTCCTAACACTGCATAACATTTTGTTATGTAGTTGTGCCATGGATTGGATCTATTTTGTGTCGATTACTTTGTAGTTGTCTTAACAATTTCAACTAGGGAGGGGGCACAAGGAAACATGCAAAAGGTGATTGTTGTTGGGAATGATCACAGTCTAGAAGGATGTAGGGCTACAGGAATTTCTTCTAAGATCCCTCTATATTTGATTTCTTATGTTAATATAGTCTAAAATCCTTGTTCACTTGCTATTTTTAGGCTGGACAAATTAAAGAATTTATTTATTTATTAAACTTGTGTAACTGTGATGACATGCAATTGTAGGAGTTTTGTTGATTGCTAGCATCATTTAATTTGCTGGGCAAAGTAAAGAAGTTTGCAAGCATTATTTTTATAGTGCACATTATCAAAACTTCTAATGGTTTAGTGTTGTAGACTTGTGACCAATTGCGAAAATTACTTTTCCTCACCATATACAAACATTTCTTTGGTATAATTTCATCGAGATTACTAGAAACAAATCATAAACAACCACATGCTGATGATTGAATATTGTTAGTGGTTGGTGTGTGCCTACTGAGCCAGGGTGAGATAGCGTGCCTAATAAGCATAGAGTTGCATTTGAGCCCTGAGCTGAGCCCTGAATATTCATCACAACACCCATGATATCACGGTCTACTGGCCACTTTGGGTTGACAATTGGCTCCATATGGTGACTTGTACATTGTTGGAAGGTGCAAGAGAAACTCCAGACAATCTAATAGTTGTTGGCATGCATGATCTACCTGTTGAGAAAAAAGAATGGCAGGAAACATGTTATGTGATGGATCCAAAACTTCACATCTCAATCACACCCAACATACAATCCAAAATATTTTTGTCCAATATACAATGTTTTCAAAAATGGCTCCACAAACAAGGAATGAGCCAAGAGACCAAAGGGAACTTAAATGAAACCTATTTTTCATGAACATCGAGCTTATTCTCCAATGCAACCACTTTATCATCTCATCAACATCATGAGATATTTCCTTGTGTTTGGTAATAAACCAAATCAAGGCTATGTCAAGCATCCTGTCTAGGTTGGAATCTTAGTCAATGCATGGCTGAAAAATGAAGTGACCTCCAAAAGATGGAAGTGAACATCAAACTTGTCCAATAGTAAGCGTGTCCTACTTGCTTGCTCTATCCAATATAGGGTAGGCTAATATAAACTCCGATATGTGAATATGGAATCCCATTACAAGCCATGAAATAGCTCCATGGATCACCATATGCTTCTCCAAACCCCTATCTACATGCTCCAACAGTCAACTTCCTAGATTTGACATGAAAATCATTTTCCATGCCCTCAAGCAACCAATGTTTCAAATACAGCTACAATATAAGCCTACATAGAATTTGTTGTCCTTATTTGTTACCCCTTATCAAATATGCACATGAATTAGGACGTAAAAAATCAAATCTAAAAATCATTTACATATATAAGATAAAAGCATATTCATGCCATAATATTTCTCTAATGCTTTAATTGTTTCCTAACTATATTCCTTGGTTTTCACAGTTAAATGACTTCCATAGGCATTATGGTCCAAATGTTCTTTATTGTTCACAATATTCCATTTTGCAGGGTATCCAATGAACTTGGTGCTAGGAATGTTGAGGCTGCATGCTTTTCAGTTTTTGTTTCAGTGGCTACATATTCAATCATCGACATAATATTTGCAATAGTTTTTCTTCTTTGCAAAAATGTATTGGGTTATCTCTTCACAAGTATCCCAAGTGTCGCAGAAAGAGTCTCAGAGTTGGTTCCATTTCTTACTGCATTTATCCTTCTTAATGGAATATAGGAAGTGCTCTCAGGTAAGTACTTAACATATCCACTAATGATGAAATTTTTTATTTTAATTAACTTTTTGTTCCTTGGTTAATTAAATAACCATGCACATTAGAGGGAAATTATAGAACAAAATGTAAGCTAACTTCTAAACCAATATTTGATCAGGTGTGGATATAAGATCTAGTTCACAATAATATGTTGCTAATGTGAACTTAATATCTTGTTATATGGTTTGATTACTACTAGGAATACTCATATGTTTCAAGTTTGGATTGGGGATAACTGTAACTATTCATGGTCCCTTACTATAGATGAATTTAGTCATTTGTAATTCTATGGATTTTTTGGTCTATGAGACTAGTTACTTGACTAATATTTTTTCTTTTTGACAAAGGTTTTATATATTCATGCTTGGATTTTGTTTAAATTTTTTTTCTATTTTTGCAATTGCTATGGTGAGATAGTTGGAATGCATCAAAATTCAAATCAAGAACATTAAACAGAAGTTTACATAACTGTAGTTTGAATACCTCTGCAGTTTTGTACAAAAGATTGCTGAAACTTTTAGTTCTGACTTTGTCCTTTAATCATATCTATTTTTCCATCAATACTTCTCTTTTTGCAATAAGATTTAAGAGTTCTACATCATGTTGTTCGTTTATTCTCTTTATGTTTTTTGTGTTCATCATACTTTAGTTAGAGTTCTAACATGGTGTGAGAGAAGAGATATTTCCTAAGAGAAATGGTACACTTAATTTCTACATGGAACTAGATACATGGAAAGACCAGAATAAAGATATACTGGGAAGAAAACCTGGTTAATTAAAAATTACTTTAAAAACAAAGTTCTAACTGCCTCAATTGGAAGGTTACAAAAACAAAGGTCGGAAAGATGTTCTATGGAAGAGAATATTTTTCTCAAAAATCTCTCCAATAAAAACCTAATGATTCTTACATAGTTTTCTTATTATGCCATTTAGGAAAAAGGATGTTTGCAAGGTGGAAGTTAAGACTTCCCATTGTTTTATGTTATATTATCTCTACTGTGAGATTTTAAAAGGATTAATAGATTCTACTTACTTTTATCTGTTGCTTTGCAAACAATGTCTCTTTCTAGGAAAAAAAAATATTTGTTCCTTTAATTCACATTATTAGAAGACAACCCAACATATGTAAACAAATAAAGGCTGGGAATGTTTCTTATCAGAGAGCATCATGGCAGCATATTTCTTTAATCGCTGGCATTTGGAACCTAAAATAGAGCATAATAATACTTACATCATCCTCTACCATGTCAGGATCATTTGACTTGTCTTCAAGTACTGGTTCAAATGCAACCAAAGGCTCTTTCATTCAGATGGCCCAATGTCCACATTTTCTGCATCTGCAAGTCTATCAAGATCCATTTGATTGACTGCATTTGCAGATAATGAATTCTTATCAATAACCAACTCGGATGGTTGTTCAATTACTGCCTTAGAATCTAGAGTGACTTCAACCTAGTTACCAGCTATACTAGGCTCTGGCGATGAATGTGGACTTTTCATGGCTAGGAAACCATTCTCGGAACTATTTTTTGGATGTCCATCTTCAGGGTTTTTTGGACTTTGGGAAGCACTTAAAATATTAGCCATAGAATTTATGTTTTCCTGTAATGTAGTAACTATTGGCTTGTTAGATGAAGGGAACCCCATTTGGCTGGATGAGCATGAAGGAACAAGATCTTTCCCTTGCTGACACCCTGAGTCTGATTCGGTCACATTTGTCATCTTAAGGAAATTTTCACTAAAATGATCTTGTGTTACCAAAATACAGGATGATGAAACCACTTCCTGTGATATGTTTCCTTCAACAATACATATGTTCTGAGTTTCCTTTTGTAGAGGTGATCCAGCCGGATGCAGCTCTACTGGGCTAGACTTGACTGTGAACTTCATGGATTTTGTATAAGGTATGTTTGGCAATTTTTCCAGATGAGAATCTATACATACATCTACATATTGGAGTTTAGAATTTGTAGATATCCTAGAAAAATCAGTAGCATGGTATTGCAGAGCCAATGTTACCTGTATCCAAGGAAAATTTGACCTCATCAATGACATCTACAGTTCCAGCCAAGTCCACCTACTTAACAACCATGCCAGGTATTCCTTCCAAACATGCAGAATTTGTATCTAATAAATTCTCAGTCAATTTCAAAATATTATCTATTGGATTGCATACCTTTTCTTGTGTGCTCTGATTACCCATGACAAAGTTAATTTTCTGACATTTAATATTGCATGAATCATCATTGTTTTGCATGTCTGATATATTTTCTTTGTGCTCACTAGAAATAACATGTATATCCAGACTAGAATCTAGCACCAAATCAAGTGAGATGTAAACAGTTTCTCCCAACTGTTCGTTTGATTTAATTTCAGTTTGACTTGTCTGGCCTACTATAATTGTTGTTAGGAGGTAGATTTTAGCTCAGTTTTACCAATTTATATTTGCAAAAGGTATGTCCTCAAGGATGCAAAAGAGTAAGGAAAGTAATCTACATAACCCGTACTATGGATGAAATGTCACAGCAAAAGAAACGCTGCTTAAAATTAACTATGATTCTCTGTAAATTTAGGGTTATATGAAGTTTCATGTTGAGCAAGGTCCAGCACTGGAGGGACATGGTATTTTCTCAAAATGGTAGTGGGGAGAGCAGGGAAAATATGTTTTAAAGTTACATTTAAGAATTCACAAGGACATGCAAGCACAGTTGCAATGCCAATGTATAATGATCCAATACCAACAAGATCAGTTGGTTTACCAACTAGAGGATCAATTGTTAAACAAACTAGCAGGAAGGTGCAAAACATTGTGTGCAAGTTCAACGTTTGGGAAAAAAGGTGATTAATAACATAAAATTTAAATCAAATATTTAGGATTTGTGAAACAAACGACTTAAGAATATTTGAATAGCTTGTGTATTTGCTTCTTAGTTCAATTATTATTATATATCTCCTGAATATTTTCTACAGTCACCCCTAGAATTCCTTGGCCATTTGGAGGAACCTAATATTCTTGTGGGTTGTAGCTACCAGCACAGAACTAGATGAACATAACATCTAGAGTTCCATAGCCAAGTATGGATATGGTATTTAACACTTACTCAGTTCAAGCTACAGGGTTGACAGGAAGCTTGGTTGCAGGTGTTGTATATTTCCCCTAGACTCAAAAAATTTTCCAACAGACTCTTCATTTTCATATGTTGGACTAAATGTATAATCTTGCTTCTTTGTGAATGTAGCACCTAAGAAGGAGCTGCAAATTTCCTCAGTCACCTTCCACAATCGGCTACAACAGATTGGATACAGTGGTGGGAATTTGAAGACGCCAAAAGGGGATGAATTCCATTGTTTACTAGTAACTATCAACCACAATGATCTATAGGTCAAAATATTGTTGTATTTCCACTTGGTTGGAAGCAAATTACTATTGTTTATTTAGCTGAGAATTTAGTCATTTACATTGTATCTACACTTTTGTATGTTGTTGGAACTTGTTTACTATGCCAGATAGGGAAAATTGTACATAGCTCTCAGGAATTGGTTTATCATAAATACTAGTTACCGGTAACTTGTAATAGTAATAATTATGTAGTTTGTAGATTTCTATCTATCATAAATTTGTTTGAATATCATCATTGTCAAATAATAACAACTTCTTAAAGGGTGTTAGTTCAATGGTAGAGCACCCGCCTAATTATAGGTAGGAGGTTGGTGGTTCAATTCCTCTGTTCCCTATCAAAAATTTGTGACTACAAAAACGACTAAATTCGCATATATACGACTATTAGTAGCTAATTTCCAGTATCTTAGTCATTAATATGTTATCATCTAGCAATTTATTTAGTCGTATATTTGGTCATTAATTGTTGCAATTAGTGACTAAATCAGTGACTAAATCTGTGACTAAATCAATGACTATCAATGACTAATAAGTCAAAGATATTAATGACTAAGTGAAATACGAATAGCTATAAGATAGTGAAAATTAGCTACTACTAGTCGTCGACTCAAAAATAGTCGTTTATAGCCTAATTTTAGTCAGTAATTTCTCATTTTGTACTAGTGCTTCATCCTCCCAAGTAGCCTCATCATCCTCGAAGTACCTCCATTGCACTTTCAACTGGACTATGGTGTGCTTCCTAAGTTGTACCTCTCTCTTGTCCAGTATATGAAGGGGTTCAGGTGCAAAATCCCCTTCAGGTTCCACCTGTAACAAGGACCAATCAATCACATGTTTAGTATCAAAAAAATATTTATTTAATAAATATGCATGGAAAACATTATGGAATAGTATGTGAGAAGGTAACGCTAGTTCATATGCCACTAGAACTCTCTTGGCTAGTGTCTCAAAGGGTCCACAAAATATAGGTGCTAACCTACCACCACTTCCCAAGCTCAACGAGCTTCGTTTTGCTTTTACTTTCAAGTAAACATGGTCACCTATTTTATCATCTTTATCTTTTCTTTTCTTATCCATGTATCTTTTATGGTGTTCTTGTGCTTATTTAAGGTTTAGCTAGACCTTGGTAACCAATTGTTCTAAGTCCTTCAGTAAGTCAGGCCTTAACATGAGCCGATCCACCGGGATATCCCAAGTAACTGGTGTTCTACACTTCTATCCATAGAGTACCTCAAAGGGACTCATCCTGGTATCCGTTGTTATATGAAAACTCTGCAAGATGCAAGTAATCTTCCCACTTGGTGGGGTTGTTCATGACATACATCCTAAGTATGTCCTCTACAATCTGCTTTACCCATTTGTTCTACCTGTCTATCTGCGGGTGGTAATAAGTACTAAAGTTCATCTGCATCTCTAATCCAGAGAATAAGGATCTCCAAAAGTTCTCAGTAAACTTAGTATCTTGATCCAAGATAATTTCCTTGGGTATCTCATGCAATCTAAATATATCTTTTAAGAAGATGTCGGCAATGTGTACTTCCTTGTAGGTTGACTTCATTGGAATGGAGTGTGTTTCTTTTGACAATTTGTCAACTACTACAAAGATTGAATCATTTTTCTTCTTATTCTTAGGTAGACCCATGATAAAATACATACTAATGACCTCCCACTTCCATTCTGGCATGGGTAATGGTTGCAGCACCCCCGAAGGATGTTGGTGCTCATCTTTGACTAGTTGACATTCTTGACATTTTCTGATAAACAACGCTATGTCGACCTATAACTTAGGCTAGAAAAAGTGCTTCTTAACTACGGATATCATCTTTTGATATCCAAGATTCCTCGAGCAGGGTGTGTGATGAAATTTTGTGCGGATGTTGGACTAAATTTCCCCTCCTTCTGGAACGTACAATCTCTCCTTTGACCATAGCAGTCCCATTTCGTCTACCTTGTACTCTTTTGTTGCTGAAACAACCTGTCCTCTTGGACCTTCTTGAGGATTTCAACATAGAAAGGGTCAACTCCATTGGTCTTTCCAATCCTCTCATGTAAATATGAATTGGTTTGACTTAAAGTCACCTCAAATATCGTATGAGTTCATCGGCTCAAAGCATCAACAATTTTGTTCTATTTTCTCTTTATATGATTTAGTTCAAAATGGTACTCGCTAAGGAAATCCAACCATCTAGCTGTCAGGAATTTAGATATGGTTGTTCAAATAAATAATTCAAACTCATATTGTCTATTTTGAGAAGGAATTTCTTTCCCATGAGGTAGTTCCTCCACATCATCAAGGCGTGGATGATGGCTGCTAACTCAAGATCATAGGCAGGGTAGTTCTGCTCATGTTCTTTTAACTCTTGTGATTCATAATAGATCACGTATCATTCCTCAAGAGGAATCCTCTGAGCCCTTCCTTGCTTTCATGCATGCCAACAATGAAATCCCCATCAGGATTGGCAATTTGTAGTACCGGTGCAGTTGTCAAAATTTGTTTAAGCTTTTGAAAACTTTCCTCACATTTGGTGGTCCATAAGAACTTGTTTTCCTTCTTTTGCAAAGCGGTCATGGGACAAGCTATCCTCGAGAAGTTCTCAATGAAATTCCGGTAATAACCAGCTAATCCAAAAAAGGATCTAATGTCAATGACACTAGTAGGGGTAGGCCAATACTCTATGGATTTAATCTTTCATAGGTCCATGGCTATCCCCTTCTTGGAGATGATGTGACCCAAGTACTGTATCTGTGGTTTGTAAAAATCACATTTACTATAAACTTGGCATAGAACTGGTGTTCCCGTAACACCTGTAGCACTATGTGGAGGTGTTCCTTGTGTTCCTCTTTACTCTTAGAGTAAACTAGGATGTCATCTATAAAGAAAAAAACAAATTTATCTAAGTATCTACTAAATATATTGTTCATCGTACACATAAATTTTGCAGGTGCATTGGTAAACCCGAATGGCATCATGACAAACTTGTAGTGGTCGTACCTCATACGAAAGGTGGTTTTGTGAATATCCTCGTCGTGAATCCATACCTGATGGTACTCGGATCGCAGGTTGATCTTTGAAAAGATATTGACTCCTCCTACTTAATCGAGTAAGTCATCGATCCTAGGGAGTGGGTATCAGTTCTTGATAGTCATTTTGTTAAGCTGACAGTAATGAATGCACATCTGCATCGTACCATCCTTCTTCTTTATGAAAAGTATCGGTGCTCCCCAAGGGGACACACTTGGTTGGATATATCCCTTCTCAATCAACTCCTACAACTGCAGTTTGAGTTCCACCAATTCTGGTGTGCTCATGCAATAAGGGGATTTTGAAGCTGGAACTAATCCTAGTGTTAGTTCTATGGAAAAAAAAAAAGTCTCGTTTCAGTGGTAATCCTGGGATTTCCTTAGGAAATATGTCCTTGAATTCTATGAGAATTGGGAAGTCTTCTATGTGTTGTTCTCTTTCAGCCTCTATGTCCTCGATCTTTACTGCAAATAGTTTGCATCCTTTCCTAATGCACTTCTTTGCTTGTAAAGAGGATATCGGTCTTACGAAAACTTTCTTAGGTATGCCTTGAATTTGTACTTGATTCCCTTGGCTATTTGTGTTATATTTTTATCATTCAATCAATATAATCTAGGATCTTATATGAGAGAATAACATGCACATCAATAATCACAAGAGACAAGAGACACAAAGAGTTTTCCTTGGGGAAACCATAAAGGAGAAAACCCTGCAACTTCCTCAGAGATAGAATGAGCACCAAAGAAAAAGTAAAATCCAAAAACACAAAGATGATCTTTGACATTCGTTCTCTCTCTCACTTTTGCGAGCTCCTCTTCTCTCACTCATGCGCTACAGTTGAGTGAGTGTGTGTTTCAAATAGAGACTCTCACTCTCTATTTATACTTATTTTCCACTTGACATTTACTCTATAGGTCCGACTTCTCTAGGAGAGTCTAATAACCCTAATACCCCTCAACTGTGGGGACTATTTCCCTGAATTACAATGGAGGGTTAAACTCAATGAATTTACATCTTTATTATATTAATGACTCTCATGATCGGAATAACAAACATATCCATCGGGGTACAATGAAATACAATATAAAATATACAAGTGAATACATTCTGAAGTTACAAATACATCAACACTCCCTCTTAACTAGGAAGGTATTCTCTTGACACAGTTCATCAGCACAAGTCTTCATTACTGGATCATCATCAAGGTTGGATCATCATCAAATCTAGATCATCTGATATCTCGAGCAAATAGTGTTATCTCTCAATTCTACTCTTCATAGGAAGTTCTACAGAGCCGACCTTGCTAGATGTATGCCTAGCCTCCACGTAGGTCTTCACATCTTCAGCACTTATATTTGACCATGGGAGGAACCAATCCTGCCACCATGTCAGAAAGGCACAACACTTATTATGACCATGATAGGAACCAATCCTGCCACCATGTCAGAAAGGCACAGCTCTTACATCTGACCATGGGAGGAACCAATCCTACCACAATGTCAGAAAGGCATGACACTTACATATGAACATGGGAGGAACCAATCCTTCCACCATATCAGAAAGGAACAACACTTACATCTGACCATGGGAGGAACAATTCCTGCCACCATGTCAGAAAGGCACATCACTTACATATGACCATGGGAGTAACTAATCCTGCCACCATGTCATAAAGTCACATCACTTACATCTGAACATGGGAGGAACTAATCCTACCACCATGTCAGAAAGGAACAGCACTTAAATTTGGCCATGGGAGGAACCAATCCTACCAGCATGTCAGAAAGACACATCAGTTACATCTGACAATGGGAGGAACCAATCCTACCACCATGTCAGAAATGCACAGCACTTACATCTGACCATGGGAGGAACCAATCCTGCCACCATGTCAGAAAGGCACAACACTTGCATCTGACCATGGTAGGAACCAATCCTGCCACCATGTCAGAAAGGAACAACACTTACATCTGACCATGGGAGGAACCAATCCTACCATCATGTCAGAAAGAATTCTGGACTCATCACTTCCCCTTGGAAGGAACCTCGATCCGATGAACACCAAGCTTCTCTCTGAAGTACTCAAACTTCACTCTGGCTAACAGCTTGTTTAACACATCAGTTATTTGCCCGTCCATCGCAACATACTCGAGCTTCACTTCTCCTCTCTGCACCATATCCCTAATATAGTGATATTTGATCTCGATGTGCTTCCACTTGTCATGGAACATCGGGCTCTCTGACAACTTTACATAACTCTGGTTGTCGCAATATATACAAGTAGCATCCAACTGGAGATCAAACAAATCAGATAGTAGCTTCATTAGCCACACTGCCTCACAACTAGCTGAACAAGCTATGACATACTCTACTTTGGTTGTACTCAGTTCCATGCAAGACTGCTTCCTACCAAACCAAGAGATCACACCTGATCCCACACTGAAGCAACGCGCCAAAGTTCTCTTGCTATCAATGGCACTTCTTTCCCAATCCGAATCCACATAACCCTCTAGGTTCATCTTCTTATTTGCTTCATATTTGATCCCATAGTCAATTGTATCATTCAGATACCTCATTATATGCTTTGCAGTAATCAGGTGAACATGTCTCAGATCTGTCAGGAACTAGCTCAATGTGTTCACAACAAAGCAAATATATGGTCTTGTGTTTTTCAAGTACATCAAAGACCCAATCATTTGATGATACATCATAGCATCAACCGACTCTGATGAAGCATCACTCAATAGCTTCAGGTTCGATGCCATAGGTGTGGTCATGGCCTTACATTCCATTATCCTGAACCTCTTTAGGATCTCTATTGCATACTTCCCTTGTCCCAGGGAGATTCCATATGCATTTTTCCACAACTCCATGCCTAGAAAGTAGTGCATCATACCCAAGTCTTTCATCTTGAACTTAGCAACAAGATTCCTCTTCATGTCAGAAATCAACCCATCCTCACCTGTCACAAACAAGTCATCCACATACAGTAGGAATATCACTAGGTTCCCTTCCTAAACCTTATAGTAAAGGTTGGAATTCGCTTTACTCTTGCTAAATCCCAATCTAGTCATGAAGCTATCAATTCTGTCATACCATGTCATGGGTTATTGTTTTAAACCATACAGGGCCTTCTTCAATTTGCACACATGAGTCTCCCTTTCATGTGTCTCAAAACTAAGTGGCTGCTCCACATACACTTCCTCTTCTACTACACCATTCAAGAACGTTGTCTTGACATCCATCTCGTGTATCTTCCATTTCATTACTGTAGCCTAAGAAAGTACTAATCTGATGGAAGTGTATCTAGATACAGGTGCAAAAGTCTACTCATAATCTATCCCTTCTTTCTGTGAGAAGCCACATTCCAAAAATATTGCTTTATATTTCTATATTCTACCATGTGCAGCATGCTTGATCTTGTAGATCCATTTGGAAGTTACAACAGACTTCCCTTCTAGTCTCAGGACCACATCCCAGACATCATCCTTCATGATCGACTGGTACTCCTCGATCATAGCATCCTTCCATTCTTTTTTTTTTGCTACTTCTTCATAGTTGAAAGGTTCTTTATCAATGTTGTCACATAGTAGGGCTACATAACTGGAGTAGGACCTAGTTCTCTTCCTTTCTTTGTGCATTTATTCTGAATCCCCATATCTCTCTACACCTTGGATAGCCTCTCGTACCCATGCAGGTTTCCTCTTGTAGGGATTCTTCTCCTGGGGTGGATCTATAGGTTCCTGAGGTTCTTCCATTTCTTGATCTTCTTCTAGAGTTGCATCGTTCATAGTTGTATCTTGGATTCTGGGTACTTATGTTTCTTCAATGTCTTCAACATGTCTCTGTCTGGATTTTTTGTAAGTTGAGTCTTCCTCAAGGGTGAGTGCAAGAAGATGATGGACCTTTTTGGCGCGTTAGATGCAATAGAAACCTGAAAAATCAGGCATCCCTCAACTTACTTGGATTTTTTGA
>LPNX011191242.1:0-10290 GCA_001517045.1 Pseudotsuga menziesii | reverse complement strand
GGGGAAGAGAGAAGGGGAGATAAAGCGAGGGAGATGGGGGTAGGGGTAGGTGTATGGAGGGTGATGATTGGAGTAGGAGAGGGAGAGAGAGATGCAATGCGAGAGGAGGAGGGCTGAGAGGATGGGGATGGAGAGGGACAGGGAGACAGTGGGATGGAGAGAGTGGGAGGGGGATTTAGAGAGTGGGAGGGAGGGTTCCGAGGGGTTGTAGATCGGTGAGAGAAGGGCTATAGGTAGGGAGGCGATGGGAAAGGGAGGGAGGGACAAGGACATTGAGATAGAGAGGGGGAGAGGAGAGGGAGAGGTGGGATGGATAGGGATAGGGTGAGAGAGAGAGGAGAGGGATAAGGGCATAGGGTATAGGGTAGGGAGGGCAGAGAGAGAGAGAGGGGGAGAGAGAGACAGAGAGAGTTGGGGATGAGAGGGGAGAGGTGGGATGGACACGGAGAGAGTGAGGGTGAGGAAGGTAGGGGATATGTGGAGGGATATTGTAATATCCCTCTCCTATGCCCTGGAATATTTTGTAATAGTCTTGGTGAGGAGCTCAAGGCCAAGGCCCCACCCAAGACAGCACCTTGTGGCTTATAAAGGTTAATTGTCTAAATGAAAATACCTAGGAGACATAATGCAATGAAACAACTTGAAAAAAGGCTAACTAAACCCTACTCGGGGCTAAAAGCAAACGGTTAAAAGAACCATAATCAATACCGTAGACTTACGTAACATTTGGTTTATAACAGTAAGGTCAGGCCTTATAAAGGACTCCTGGTACGACCCTACCGTTCGGTACTTAATCCTATTATGGAGAAAGTTACAATCCTTTTACGTAGCATAAAAGAGTTAAGAGTAAAGTTAAAAGATTTAAAGAAGGAGTTAATTCTCGAAGGGCTATTAGGCCATAGCCTCCTTAAAGATAATTAATCATCATGAGCCCCCATCAATTATTTACATAAAAGGAATAAAGGGAATTGACGTTGGAGTGTAGGTTGCTCATAATGGTATTTAAAACCCCTTTCTTTTTCTTCCATTATTTTGGAAAGGGTCACGCTCATGGAATAGTCAAAGGAACCTGAAATTATCCTCCCACTCTTTAAAAGCGCCAAGGCTATCATATGAGGTGTCATCCCGGATTTTTGTTATATCATTTCCTGGTGGGAAAAAAAAATAAAAGTAAATATAGTATCATTTTTGAAATGATGGATTTTGAGGGATTCGTTCCTATAACGTCTCCTGGAATTTAGGGATTCATTAATATTTGGGTTAAGTGGTCTCTTGATGGGAAGCAAATTCTATTTTAATTTCAAACAACGGATTTTGAGGGATTCATTCGTATAAAGACACCTAGAATTTAGGGCTTTACGAGGGACTGAATGGCAGAAATAATGGGAATGTTGGTTTCTTTTTGGTGGGTATAAATAAGGAATTTCGGGAACGGTAGAGGGGGATGCGAGGTGAGTTATCAAAACCCTAAAATCAGATTCGAGAGCTTTTGTTTTGCAAAGGAACCAGGTAAATGGGGCATGCGCGGAGGGAGGCACTGCTACACGATGGCATTGTGATGTTTGCTCCGAATAAGGTATCATCTCCTAATACCTTCGACAAAGAATTCATGAGATAGAAAAACGGGTATTTTTATTGCCCATAGATCTGCGTTGAGACCATAAGCATGTAGTAAGATTAGTATTGGTTGTTGTTTCTTTCCCATCTTCTCTACGATTTTTCTTTGCTAGCCAAATCTGTAATAATTTCACATTTCTGCGATTATGCCCTGGAAATTTAGATATAAATTTCTGTAGATTGAAGGTCTGTTTATATTTGTCAGAAAAATAGTGCTTGCGGTGGTTAACATTAAAAAAATGGGCTTTCAGGGTTTATAGAAAATTCTAGGATTCTATTGTATGCTGCTAATGTGACAGGCATTTTTGTAAATTAAATTTATTGTATTTATCTCCCGCAGTTCAACAAACTATGTTGGTTTGTTTTTCTGGAACTTGCTTCCTTCTCTGAGGATAAAGTTAACGCCCAAGATTTTATCGTTAATTTCGAACCTTTGGATTGGGATGTCTTCGGTTTACCTTTTTTAGGGTCAGGTTAAAGCACCCAGAATTAACATTACTGAGAACAATTAACAACATTTATTTTGATGTCATCGATTCCCCCCGTTTTTATCAAGTTAAGCTTAACGCTTCAGCTAAAAAGTCGCTTGTTTATCTTTTCTGTCAAAGTCGTCCAGGATTGGCAAGAACCCAATCACTATTGCTTTCTCTGGCTCACATCCACATGCAATGGCATGTCACTTGGCAGCATGTAACCTATGGTCTTATTTTAGCTAGTTGCTTTTAGTGGGGTGATAATAGCTATCACATTCACCGCTTTGGTTGTTGTTTCGTTCGAGTAAATTGGGGTTTTGTTTGGCGATGTCTTTTTCATTTAAGTAAATTGCAGCGTTTATGGGAATGTTGTTTACTGCCAAAATGTTCCATTTCGATATCCTAAACCACTTTTGGATTAGCATATAATTCATGTCATAGGACCTGAAATAATTACACAAGTCAGCATGGTAAATACTAAGACGGGCCTTTTGAGTCAACCTGATTCGTGTAAGCTCATGCTTTCTTCTGGGCTTTGAGCATGTATTCCATTACATTATTTAGACAAATGCTTGTTGATTAAGAAAGTAGTTATCCCTAGTACATTTTAAAAGGGTTAAAATGTAAGGGTTCAATATGAATAAAAATTACCATAGTGCTTCAGCAGCTGAGAGTTACTTCTTGAGAGAGATCTATTAAGAACACACTAAGGCTGTTTAATTGAATGAACAAGAAATGCTACGACCTCGACAGCTTAATGACTACGTTAAAGTCTATTTTTACTAACTGAGTGAAAGTCTATTTTTTGTAAAACATAAGAACCGTTATGACTGCGTTACCTTTTGTAAACTCTATTTTTACTGCTACGTTAATACCTTTGTATAGGTCTGAGTACCTTCCGAAAAGCTAGGGGCATTTGGGTTATGAAATACCTCCACCAGAGAGAGGCTATGTAAATAAATTTGCAGCTTGAGTACTGTAGTATTGTAAACCTTTGACAGACAAAGAAATAAAAGAACAAATAATTTGGTGGACGTAGCCTCGTGGACGAGGTGAACCACGTGAAGATGGTTGGCCCTTTTCGGTTATTTTGTTGTGCTGGTTATTTCTTTGGTACATGATGGTTAAGAATGAAATATAAATGTTTTTATTTGGTGAATAGATTGCTAAAGTTTCATTTTACAGACTTCTTGAATGGTTTGTAGCTCCATGGTTTCAGAGGTATTTTACATATGGTATCAGAGCGAGGTTACAACTCTGGAGCTGTTGGGCCTTCTACAGATTTGTAACTTTGCAATTAGTATTTTGTATTTTATTGAATTATTTGACTAAGCAATAACGTGGAAAGTTTGATTAATGATTACAGATCCTTTTTTTTTTCATTTGTGGAAATGAGAGCATTGGCACACCTCTGCGTTTACTTGGGGAGCAAATACACCTCTGCATAGTGCTCGGATCGTAGGCAGCCTGGTGTTAACAAATACAAAAAAGGATAATTCTTACAGCAGTCATCCTTGCTCCCATTCTGATTGTGACTCTCGTTATCAGCAGCCAGTGGATGGGCGTCCGGGGGCAGAAGTGTTTTGCAATGGAGGGACGCATTCCATAAACGATGATTACTATATGTGCCTTTAGAAGTGTTATTGAAATAAAATGAGTGGAGCTTCAAGGTTTGGTTCAGGTAAAATGCATATGGTAAGCATTTGAACCATCACAAATAGCACTTTTATTTCTTTTGGTGTGATATTGGGGTTTTGCGTTTCTAATAGAAAACGCAAGAAGATGAAGAGATCCGACGAGTCTTAATCCAATTGATGGTATATGTGTTTCTATGATGCAATGGAAGAGGTCTTTGTTTGCATGGATAACCAGATCGTATTGGACACCTACTAGTTAATTATTCCAGATCTTGATGCCCATGACTTAGTTATTCCAAGACTGTACGTATGATGCATTCAAACCCCTAGTAGATTCAATCTGTAAAGGATAGACCGCCTAGGTTTTGGTTTGATGAATGGATATCGGTACAAATCATATTTTCATAAGATGCCAACGCTTTTGTTGAGGAGTGTATTTTTGCATCTGAATGAATAGATTTCTCGTGTAGTGCATTGTGATCTGAATATATAGATTATGCATGATAGTTTGTAATAAATCTGAAGGTTATAAAATTATAGCGTTAGATTTTATCAAGGATTTTGATCCAACATTTGATTGTTAGGGTATTCCATGTGATTTTGTAATAAATATGAGGGATTCCACATTTTGTTTTTTTTATTCACTGCGGTTAATTAGTGTCCACATTTGGATAGATCGATTTCATATATCTGTACGTTGCTAATTGTTGATTCTGCATTTTTATACTCTTCGGTCTGCATATAAACATTTATGCATGAAATTTTGATTTATTACTAAAGATCTGGGCACATTCAATCTTTAAAAGGATTAGAAGTCTTATTAAATAGATGTTGAGCGGATAGGCTTTGACCTTCATTTAAATAATCCCCTACAAATAAAATATATGTAGAAATCATTGTATGATATTCCCCATACGCAAAAGTAGGAAAATTAAATGTATGTTACCATATCAGGTTGAAGTTTGGAAACACAAAGTAGACAGGTCGATGCTTTGCAAAATTGCGAGACTCGTTATCTTTGAAGTGGGTAACATTTGATAAGAGCTATATATATAATAATTATTTTAAGATTTCCTCTTAAAAATAAAAAGGAATAAGTATGAAAAAGGTAAGAAATATTTCCTTTTCAAATAAAGAATACATGTGAATAAAGGTAGGAAATATTTTATAATAATGAGGAACAGACCTTTTATAAGTTTTACAACTTTGAAGTCAATTCTATTATGTAGGAATGGTTTATTCTTTATAGGATATAAGGTTGAGACATTTTTACTAGAATTCAAGAAGTCTATACCTTTTTACCATAAGATAAAGCCTAAGATAAAGACATAGCATGAACATGTTAACAATTGTTTAACATTAATGAAGGATTAACTAAAAGAGGTTTAATCCTGTTTGCAAAAGATGAGAATACAAGACAGATAGTTTGGTATTTAAATTCATTGTTGTTGCAAAATATGAGAATGCAAACCTTGATGTTGGTTTATTTATATTTTCCTTTGTTTTCAAAGGATGAGAATGCAGGCTGTAAAGTGATATTATTTATATTTATTACTTGCAAAAGAGGATAATGCAAACCTAAAATCTTGGTTATTTATATTTATTGTGGTTTGTAGAAGATAAGGATGTGAGCCATAAAGTTTGGTTATTAATCTTTAATTATGTTCGCAAAAGTTGAAAATTTTGGTTATTTAAATATAGTGTTGTTTGCAAAAGATGAGAATGCATTCGCAAGATGTGGTTATTTATATGTATTGTTATTTGCTGTTCCTTAAAAGATCTCTGGAATAATCGATCTGAGTTGGAATGTTATTGAGGAATGTGTGCCTATGCAATTTATGTCTAGTAGTTATATTGAATTCTTTATTTCAAGAAATGTAATAATTCTGCGAATTCTTTTCCGGAATCATTTATTTTGCTCCTTAAGAAAGTATATGTATTGTTTACGCTGAGAGATTCAAAAGATTGCTTTGGGATTTGAGAGATTCACAAAAAAAAAAATTATAACTAAATTGTTGATGAAAACATGCCCCGCATAGGAGCTCATGTGGTGCGACTACATATTTGTGGAGAGAAAACTAATTGTAGGTACTGCATCAACTAGAACTTCGGGTACACATGAAAGGTAGATAACAGAGTTAGTTGAACATAAATGCAGGGTTTTTAAAAAATACTATGATTCATGGTTTTGGTCATGTAAGTCAAAAGGTTTGAAAGGACAATTGAAGGAAGTATCTGTTTTTGTTACAGTAGGAAAATGGCTGGTACCATCACTTAGTAATATCTGTTACACTTAACCCTTGCGACTTTATGTTGAGTTTATTATTGTTAATATGTAAGGTGGCGTTTGCATTGTCAATTTTCTAAGGTTATATGTGGCGTCTTGCGAATTGTGTTGTTGTAAATTGGAAAGGTTTGTGGCTTTGTGTGAATGCCTACTCATCAAAATTCTGGTGTTGAAAGAACTGAAAAGGCTCTTACCAATGAATGAGAAATGGGGTAAGGCATTATTTATACTAAAAGTTTGATGTTCTTTGAATTGATAATATGATAAAACTGACCACCTATAAAGTGCTTGCAGGCATGGGGATTTATGGCCATGAAAGAGGACTGAATCTCATGTGTATAAAGTTATCAACAGAAGAGAAAGTGGTGATGGAGGTAGTGGTTAAAATCTACCTTGTTTTCCCCCAGGCTAGCGAGGGACCATTATGCATTCTGGGGATGCCCAGATGTAAGACATGTGGTTAAGACTCGTTCCGCACACATTAGAGGAATTTCACATGAGTTGGGGGACTCTGTGAACAGAATAACCTCTAGGCGCTGTGGAGGTGTGCGAGAACGAAGTGCCTCAGCTTGGTGAAGCACCCTAAAGGAGATACCTCTAAGAGGGGTACAGGGTATCGTCCTTGTGTTGGGTGGCTTGAATGAAGAATAATGACAAGCACCCTGAATAGCACAGAGGCGATACACGAAGGGTTGGTATCTTCCTTGTGTTGGGTGACTTGGATTGGTACTTGAAGTACTGTTGGCACTTGATGTGCTAGGATGGAGGGCATCCAAGAAATGAACAATGTGGAAAAAGGTATGTGCATTGTAGGTAAACAAGTACCGATGAGGTAATATGCTGATTGACTGACATTATTGATATAATGGGATTTCAATGCTTGTAGTCATGTTTTGTTAATGTATAAATTGCATTATGGAAAATAATTGGGTAATATGACACCCAGGAACATTAGAAAAATTGCAGATTGCAAGAGAATCTGTGACTTTTGTTTAAGTTGAATTGTGATTTGGACATGAATTACTGAAGAGACTAAGTTGTAGTTATGATGCTGCAAAAGACTTGCTAATTACGTTCATGATGAACTGATTTTTATCTATGTGAAATTTGGGTAGACCATATTTTTTTTTGCAGGTCCTACGAACCCACAAGGATCAGAAAGGAAAAACCAGAAGAGAGATCCGAGCAAGGCGAACCAAGAAGAGATGAGTCTAGAAAAGAATAAAACATTTGTCACAGAAACAAGAAACACTGAGGACGGTGTTCTTTCTTTTAGGGGGAAAGGATGTAATATCCCTCTCCTATGCCATGGAATATTTTGTAATAGTCTTGGTGAGGAGCTCAAGGCCAAGGCCCCACCCAAGAAAACACCTTGTGGCTTATAAAGGTTAATTGTCTAAATGAAAATACCTAGGAGACATAATGCAATGAAACAACTTGACAAAAGGCTAACTAAACCCTACCCGGGGCTAAAAGAAAATGGTTAAAAGAACCATAATCAATACCGTAGACTTACGTAACATTTGTTTTATAACGGTAAGGTCAGGCCTTATAAAGGACTCCTGGTACGACCCTACCGTTCAGTACTTAATCCTATTATGGAGAAAGTTACAATCCTTTTACGTAGCATAAAAGATTTAAGAGTAAAGTTAAAAGATTTAAAGAAGGAGTTAATTCTCGAAGGGCTATTAGGTCGTAGCCTCCTTAAAGATAATTAATCATCATGAGCCCCCATCAATTATTTACATAAAAGGAATAAAGGGAATTGACGTTGGAGTGTAGGTTGGTCATAATGGTATTTAAAACCCCTTTATTTTTCTTCCATTATTTTGGAAAGGGTCACGCTCATGGAATAGTCAAAGGACCCTGAAATGATCCTCCCACTCTTTAAAAGCGCCAAGGCTATCATATGAGGTGTCATCCCGGATTTTTGTTATATCATTTCCTGGTGGGAAAAAAAAATAAAAGTAAATATAGTATCATTTTTGAAATGATGGATTTTGAGGGATTTGTTCCTATAACGTCTCCTGGAATTTAGGGATTCATTAATATTTGGGTTAATTCGTCTCTTGATGGGAAGAAAATACTATTTTAATTTCAAACAACGGATTTTGAGGGATTCATTCCTATAACAGCACCTAGAATTTAGGGCTTTACGAGGGACTGAATGGCAGAAATAATGGGAATGTTGGTTTCTTTTTGGTGGGTATAAATAAGGAATTTCAGGAACGGTAGAGGGGGATGCGAGGTGAGTTATCAAAACCCTAAAATCAAATCTGAGAGCTTTTCTTTTGCAAAGGAACCAGGTAAAGGGGGCATGCACGGAGGGAGGCACTGCTACACGATGGCATTGTGATGTTTGCTCCAAATAAGGTATCATCTGCTAATACCTTCGACAAAGAATTCATGAGATAGAAAAACGGTTATTTTTATTGCCCATAGATCTACGTTGAGACCATAAGCATGTAGTAAGATTAGTATTGGTTGTTGTTTCTTTCCCATCTTCTCTACGATTTTTCTTTGCTAGTTAGATCTGTAATAATTTCACATTTCTGCGATTATGCCCTGGAAATTTAGATATAAATTTCTGTAGATTGAAGGTCTGTTTATATCTGTCAGAAAAATAGTGCTTGCGGTGGTTAACATTAAAAAAATGGGATTTCAGGGTTTATAGAAAATTCTAGGATTCTATTGTATGCCGCTAATGTGACATGCATTTTTGTAAATTAAATTTATTGTATTTATCTCCCGCAGTTCAACAAACTATGTTGGTTTGTTTTTCTGGAACTTGCTTCCTTCTCTGAGGATAAAGTTAACGCCCAAGATTTTATCGTTAATTTCGAACGTTTGGATTAGGATGTCTTCAGTTTACCTTTTTTAGGGTCAGGTTAAAGCACCCAGAATTAACATTACTGAGAACCATTAACAACATTTATTTTGATGTCATCGATTCCCCCCGTTTTTATCAAGGTAAGCTTAACGCTTCGGCTAAACAGTCGCTTGTTTATCTTTTCTATCAAAGTCATCCAGGATTGGCAAGAACCCAATCACTATTGCTTTATGTGGCTCACATCCACATGCAATGCCATGTCACTTGGCAGCATGTAACCTATGGTCTTATTTTAGCTAGTTTCTTTTAGTGGGGCGATAATAGCTATCACATTCACCGCTTTGGTTGTTGTTTCATTCGAGTAAATTGGGGTTTTGTTTGGCGATGTCTTTTTCAATTAAGTAAATTGCAGCGTTTATGGGAATGTTGTTTACTACCAAAATGTTCCATTTCGATATCCTAAACCACTTTTGGATTGGCATATAATTCATGTCATAGGACCTGAAATAATTACACAAGTCAGCATGGTAAATACTAAGACGGGCCTTTTGAGTCAACCTGATTCGTGTAAGCTCGTGCTTTCTTCTCGGCTTTGAGCATGTATTCCATTACATTATTTAGACAAATGCTTGTTGATTAAGAAAGTAGTTATCCCTAGTACATTTTAAAAGGGTTAAAATGTAAGGGTTCAATATGAATAAAAATTACCATAGTGCTTCAGCAGTTGAGAGTTACTTCTTGAGAGAGATCTATTAAGAACACAATAAGGCTGTTTAATTGAATGAACAAGAAATGCTACGACCTCGACAGCTTAATGACTACGTTAAAGTCTATTTTTACTGACTGAGTGAAAGTCTGTCTTTTGTAAAACATAATAACCGTTATGACTACGTTACCTTTTGTAAACTCTGTTTTTACTGCTGCGTTAATACCTTTGTATAGGTCTGAGTACCTTCTGAAAAGCTAGGGGCATTTGGGCTATGAAATAACTCCACCAGAGAGAGGCTATGTAAATAAATTTGCAGCTTGAGTACTGTAGTATTGTAAACCTTTGACAGACAAAGAAATAAAAGAACAAATAATTTGGTGGACATAGCCTTGTGGACGAGGTGAACCACGTGAAGATGGTTGTCTCTTTTCGGTTATTTTGTTTTGCTGGTTATTTCTTTGCTACATGATGGTTAAGAATGCAATATAAATGTTTTTATTTGGTGAATAGATTACTAAAGTTTTATTTTGTAGACTTCTTGAATGGTTTGTAGCTCCATGGTTTCAGAGGGACAAGGAGACAGTGGGATGGAGAGAGTGGGAGGGGGATGTAGAGAGTGGGAGGGAGGGTTCTGAGGGGTTGTAGATCGGTGAGAGAAGGGCTATAGGTAGGGAGGCGATGGGAAAGGGAGGGAGGGACAAGGACATTGTGATAGAGAGGGGGAGAGGAGAGGGAGA
>LPNX011191240.1:0-45409 GCA_001517045.1 Pseudotsuga menziesii | reverse complement strand
TCTCTTGCCCCAGGTATGGACTTCCCCATCGAAATGTTGCAAGGCTACATTCAGCTTATCCACCTGGTTGTAAATGCATTGCACCTTGAATGCTAACTTAATCTTTCTTAGCCATGTGCATACTTCAAGCTCAAATGCCAGAATGAACAGGGCCAACTAAAATTCCTTATAAGAACTGTATGTCTAGAAGAAGGATAGAAAACCTCTTGCCAGTCTTATATTTATTTTTCAAATGTTTGTGTAACTTGCTACCATTCCTAAATTTGGATGCAAGTAGCCTTGAACCGGAGTGTAAGCTCTTGAAGTCATTGAATTTGAGACAGAAAATTTCACAGATAGTTTCTGAGATGATAGAATGGTGCCATTCACTATCTGATCCAGTTGTGAGCGCAATTTTTCAAACAATGAATGATGCATCCTATATCTAGACTCTGGAGAATGTGCAACCTCATGCAATTTTATATAATGGCTAAAGTAGTATCCTTTACAAACAGATTTAGGCATTTGTTTGTATGACACATTCTATATATTTATCCTTGCCAAGGAAATATACCAATTAGTGGGATTTTTGGAAGTAATCATAAGAATGATGCCATTAATGGCAGAACAAATTTTATAAAGAGTTTAATAGTGTTCAATAATGATCAATTACCTTGTTTCCAGAATAAATTAATAATCCAGGGAGATGGTAAAGAGTAGAATAGTATAAGGTGGCTGGGTACTTGGTGAATAAATATATGAAAGTTTGCAGTTGTCGTCATATTTTTAAGGAATACATTAATTTTAGAGAACAGTACAAAAGATCTCTAATTTTCCTGGAACAAGCTTAATATAGTGCTTATAATGATTGTGTTTTTGTGCTTGAATGTGTGCTTGTTTGATTATGAAATGTGTTCTAACTTCTGCCCCCAATAATATACAGGATGCTAAATAAACTCTTATTTTATATAAGTTTATGGTTTTCTTGTGTGCTGTGTGTCTACTTCTGTTGTTTAAATTTGGAAATGAAAATTCAGATATGAGATAGAGTAATCATGATTTCCAAAGTTGTCCTCTGTGATATAGTATGCACAATTTCCCAGCTTTTATAGTTCAATGAAATGTATGCCTTTAACATTGCATAATAGGTGAGCCATTGCATTTAACCATTGAATAATTTTATTTTTTGGAGAAGAATATTTTAAAATTTGTATATTACTCTGGATACCGCTTTTTTGCCCCTTCCTTAGACCTTCATGATTGTTGATGTGGGTTGAAGATCAGACATTTCTAACAGGGCAAGGATTCTCTTAGCAAGATGGAGCAAGCTATTTGGGAGAAGTCAGAGTGGAAGGAAAGGTGTCTCGTCAAATAGTCAAGTCCATGTACAGAAAGGAGGTGGAGTGATATTCAAGCATGCATTTATCTCGCTGTCTTGTCTTTTTTTATATTGAAAAAAGTTGTATGCTTCTTAATTTTGGACATAACACTTTCAGGTCATTAGGGACAGAATGATAGTCATATGAACAAAAGGTTGTTATACACATCTAACTAATTGTTACATATATGTGTTTTTATTACTCTATGTATAATTTAGATCTGATAATGTTATTAATTTTGCAGGGCCGGTATATTATTAAGCGAAGAAACTGACAGTAATAACAGACGAACCAATTTAGGAAGCAATGTAAGTCATTCTATTCCTTGTATTTTCTGGTGCACAATATCGATTAACAGATATCTGTTAGTGCTGTGCTAATGTTTTATCATCAAATGCAGAATGCGTTTCAGCCAATTTCAAACAAGTTACAAACATAGATCTCTATCGAATATTTTTGTATTTGAAATGCATTGAAATGATAAGTTAAGATTTTTGGCTTCATGAAATAAATTAGCACAAAGTGTGTTGTGGATGCATTGCATCCTCAATCCTATGATATTGTGGGCAAGTTTATACTGAAACAGAGCTGCCCTTTCCAACTGTATGAATGATATTATCTCTACGGGTTTCTGTAATCAGTGGTTCTTCATAATCCAGTGGTCTGATCGGAGGTTACTGCACTGCACATGCTTTTATATTTTTTTTTTAAAACAGTCATAAGCGTCGCTTAAGCGACGGTTCCCCTGCTGTCGTTTTTCCGACGGTTAGCCTTAAAATCCGTCGCTCTTTCGACGCTTATGTTGTTCTTCGTCGCTTTTCCGACGCTTCTAGCTGTCGCTTTTGCGACGGTTATCCGTCCCTCCGTCGTTTAAGCGACGCCTGTGGGTCTAATAGTTTTTGAAAATTTATGTCATTGTCGCTTAATAAGTGTCGGATAACCGACGAGTTAAATTCAAGCGATGGTTAATTAAGTGTCGCTTAAGCGACGGTTTCTTAAGTGTCGCTTAACTGATGACAAGTTTCCGACGCTTCAAAAAAAACCAAAGTGTCGTACATGTGACAGGGAAGTGTCGAAAATCCGACATGACGGTCGTCGGATTTTTGGTCAAAATGTAGTAGTGCTTGATCGGATATGCTACTACCAAACATCAACATGTGGTGATTTTAGTAGTATTTTAAATATTTTCCAAGATGGCTATTCTTATTCCATGCAAGAACAATAGATCCACATGAGAATATCCTTATCAATGACCTTCAATCCTCAGACAAAAGGATATACAAAAGTTGTGGATCGCTTGATAGTACAACTGCTCTACATCTACAACCACAAGCATTGTCATACATGGTATGAAAGTATCCCATATATACATTACACTTACAATTGTGTTCAACACATATCAACGGGAAAAATTCAATTCAAGATATGTTATGGATTTCAACCCTCAACGCCCGTAGACTTGATTAGTTCCTTGACACATTTGAATGACACCGACTCTAGGCGATGAGAAGTTGAAAAAGAACTGAAGTTTGAAGATACAATACTCAAAATTTAGAAGCAAGCACATGAAATGTTGCAACGAACTAATGAAAAGTTTAAGTCATTCCATGATAAGCATCGTATTCCTCATTCATTTCAAATTGGGGATCAGGTACGGCTGAATCTCAAGAAGGAACACTTCACTATTCCATACCGAAAACTAAAACCATTACGATATGGTCCATACAGTATCCTTAAGAAGATCAGAGAAAATTATTTTCAGTTCGATATTTCTTCATCCTTGGGTCTGCATCAAGTATTTAATGTGGATGTAATTCCACCATACCACGCACCACTATTGGAACAAAATGAATTGCGGCCATTAGAACTCGAAGACATCTATCTAGATGTTCAGGATCCTCTTGCTTATGACACCATTGTGGGACATTGAGTACACCTTAAAAGGGAGAACACAGTTCCCTTGTTTCAGGTGGCTAAATTCAGACAGTTCCCAACACAAGGAAATTGGTACTCTGCTACCAAAATCACCAACAAGTTTCCTCATCTGGATGAGAAAATAATGGAGACCATTGTTTCTTAAGGAACAAGGTATGATCCACCCAATAATTGGTATTGTTTATCAACTCCAACAGGTTAAACATTGACTTCGACAAGTCTGAACCCCGACATAACCTCGACAATATCAACACCTCAACATGCATCATTGACACTAGTGATTAACACAACTATGACATAGTGTCTCTATATATTATAGTGGTTTGTAATGCTTGAACTTATGAACCATTCCAACATGTCTTGTAACTAAATGTAATGAGAAGACAACCCAAGCATTCTCAACACTCTATTTAAGAATGTACATTATTGTAATATACAATGAGAGTAATGTGCATAATACAATAGTAATTAAGTAACATATATTGGTTAGAATTATTGCATTTTGTCTGCGTGTATGTTTTTTGTGTGTAGTGTATTTCCTGCTTTTCTTATTATTATTATGCTTCTGCCATAAGAAGACTTGATTCTTTCAATCAAACTATTATCTCAGTCATGCACCTAGGTAGTCAGATCATTTTTGACATTGAGGAGCATATAAAGGAAATATATTATAGGAATTCATCAGGAGTGTTTTTAGAATTAGAGAATAGAGGGATCGAGAATTTGGAAGCTAAGAAATATAAATTTTATCAGTTGAGATGGAATTCTATAGGTTCAAAAGAAATGCTATCTCGCTTGCCCAAGGTGATTGCTATACAATTTTTTCCATGAATTTTCTAAACATAGGAAAATGGTCAAGTTTGTCTTGGAGGTCAAAGGTTGTAATGAGAAGGTTTTCAAAACACATACGGAGTTCCAAAAGTAGGAATATTTTCATTTTTAGGCCTTTTACTGGGACTCAAGTAAGAATCATATTGGCTAGAACTTAAAGGTAATAGATCATTTTCCCTATTTTTTAACTGTTGAAGAGAATAGGAATATTAGGGTTCCAGTGTCCTTAGAGGAGGTAAAAAAATATCTTATGACTATTTACAAAGGAAAAACGTCCAAGGTTAGATGGTTGGACTGAAAATTTGTTCTTGCATTCTTTTTTTATCTTGTTGGGCTTGGTTGATTAGCTATGGTTAAGGATTGTAGTAACTCAAGAAAAATTATAAGTGCATTAAAATATAACTTCATAGCCTTTATTTTGAAAATTCCTAGTCCATACTCCTTCAATGAGTTCATGCCCATAACCCTTTGTTACCTCATCAACAAATTAAGAGCATTTTTTTTCACAAGGATTAGATTGTATCTATCCAAACATTTGTAGAGAGAACAATTTGGCTTTCTCAACAATAGATAGCTCCTAGATGTTGTTGGTTTGGATCAAGAAGGGATACACTTAATTAAGGTAAGGAATTTAGAAAATTTCAAGGCCTATAATTGTGTGGATTGTGACTATTTTAGATTTATACTCCTTTAAATAGGGATGGGACTAGAGGTTACAAATTGGATCATGACTTATGTGAACTTTGTAAACTATGGAATTTTGGTCAATGGGTCCCCTACATAATTACTCCATAGTAATAGAGGATTGAGATAGGGATGTCCACTGTCTATATTGCTCTTTTTGTTGGTGGTTGAAGGTATAATCCTTTTGATTGCAAACAAGAAGTCTAAAGGTTTGATATTAGTAGTCAATTTCTCTAGAAATCAAGTGCCATATCTCTCTCTAATTGCTGATATGTGCTTCTTTACGAGGAAGATTAAGTGCAGGAATCGGTTTAGTATCAGTATGGTTTGAGTCTATTATGTAATTCTTCAAGTATGGTGTTAGTTTAGAGAATTCAATAATATTTCAAACTGGGCTTAGCTAATCGATTTTTTCTTGGATCACAGATAGTATACCCTATTATATGAGTAATTTGGAGGAGCGGTTTAAATATTTGGGTTAATCATTTGAATAACTAACTACATAAAGGAGGATGGGTACCGGTTTCTTAATTAATTTGTTAAAATTATCAGTAATTTGTTCCTTAGATGGTTTTCACTAATACGAAGAATGGTATTGGTAAAATGTGTATTGGAGTGCATTCTCATCTACTCATTATCCTCGACTAAGGTTCCCAAGTTCATTCTTAAATAAATAAGGCATGAGTGTTTCAGTTTTATTTGGACTTTTAAGAAGGTGAAGAAGAGGATCCATTGTTTTAAGTTGGGTAGAATGTCACAACCCAAGATGGTGGGGATGTGGGGATTTATGAACATTTTAAAATTTAGGATAGCACTTGCATCCAAGTTTCTATGGATTTGTTTGAATGATCAAGGTTAAGGAACAACTTGGTAAGACATAAATATCTAAAACATAAATCGATTGAAGAATGACTAAGATCAAAGCTAAAAGATTCTTCCAATGATTCCAAATTATAGATAGGTGTAGTGAATTAATTTTCGAGTATTGGATAGCAATTGGTGTGGATGATTTTATATGGTGTGAATATTCCAATGGGAATACATTCTTGGATGATAATGTATTTGATAAATTAGGTTTTCCGTGGATCAACTAGAGTCAGGATTGAGTAGAGGAATTAAATACTTGGTTGAAGCTTCCCTTAGGAATGAAAATATGGGCAATGAGGAGAGATGGATGCATAATGACTTATTAGGACTAGTTGTTCCTTTGCATTTACAATGGCACACCTTTCTTCAAGTAGACATTTTCCCGTTTCCCTATTTCAAGAGGAAGACACACTAGCCTAGTCTTGAAATAATGGCAATGGCCAGGTAGTAGTTATTCTTTCTTATGAACATATTATTTTTTCTAATCCCATTGAATATTATTGTTGGTTGTATAAGGTTATATGGAAATGGAATCCCCCCTATAAACTAGATTGTTTCTATGGATGGATTTAGCAAAGAATGTGTTGAATTGGAACAATTTCATGAAAAAAGGATTGGCTCTGGTTTGTGTTCTTTCTTTAGTTGATGGTGAATGTATTAATCATTTATTTCTTCAATTATCCTTTTTAAGCCTATGTTTAAATTTATTAATAATTTTTTAAAGTTTAAAGTATATTATATCTCTATGTCTTTAGTATTCAGTATGGAAAGGTGGATTGAGGGTTAAATTAGTGGGAAGGCTATGAAGCTCCCTAAATACTTATGTTGGAGCATTTGGATCCATAGAAATTAAGTTCCATTTTATTGGACTAATACAAGTGTGAGTCTTGTTACCCAAAATATATTGGGACTTCCTTCCCTTAACCAAAGTGTTAATAGAAAAAAAAATTGGGGAATATACTCCTATTGGATTTTTCGTTGGAGTATGTTAATGGCTCGTAGGTAAGTGTAGTAATGGAATTTTACCAAATATGAATGGGTCTTATGAATTATGGATCAATATGGATGGAGATGTTAGCAGAAACACCTAGGTAGAGATTCTATCTCTTTAGGATGTATTTAAATTTGTTGTTCTTAAGCACACTAATAAGTTGCAAGTGGCTTGTAACTCTAGGGTTATGATAGATTGGACTTTTGGAAAGGGTTCTCTCATAGTTTTTAATATTGATGGGTGGTAGAGGAGGGTTAGACTCCTTTAGGAGGTATTCCATGAACTCATTTTCAAATACTTCAATTGGGAGGCTAAGAGTTTGTCAAAGGATGCACTGGAACTCAATTATAGGATCATATACTTTCAAAAGTTTTTCTCTCTCTGCTATTCATAGAGGGTCAACTAGAATTTTGGATATTTTTCTAGGGCTATTATTGTCTCTCTTTTGGTTTTATTTTCCCATGGTTTCTTATTTCTAGCAAACATGCCTCTCTTTTTTCTCGTATACTTGGTGGAATGGTTGTGTCTATTTTATTTGTAGGTATTGAAATGTATAAAGGATTTTGGGAATGTCATATTCGTATAAGCTATTAGCTAGGAAAATTCTCTATTTGTTTTTGTAAGTTAATATCTTATACTATATTAACAATAAAAGTACAATATTATACATTTAGATATTGCATTGGGATTTCAAAAAAACAGAGAAACACCCATGCATAAATCATAACGACCATTACGTCCTTCATGTCCAAAACTAAATACATATAAATAACATTACAAAGATGACTACAATGACCAACTTTCCATTACAAAGATGACTACAATGACCAAATTTCTGAATTCCATCAAGAAATGACATATAAACAAGCCACTAATAGTTTCTCTTGACCAATAAAGAATTTCGATCATCCCATAGAACTTTAGAACATAACAAAAATTATAGACTAAAAACAAGAAGTTACAAAATGTTTCTGGAGAATGGAAACTTTGACCATGAAGAATTTGATAATAGGATTCCATAGCTACTTCTAATCTAGAGATGTATTGGATTCCATGTGACACGTATGATTTGGTGTCTCATCCTCATGGATAGAGATATTATCCATGTCGCCTTTCAGTGCATGGTCACTTGGCATTTCACGTCCTGTAGAAATTGTAGTCTTCTGATTGTCAATGTGCATGGTTGTAGTCATCTCATTATCCTAGTTAATTGGCTTAGTTAGAGTCTAAATCAATGCCTCCAATACATAAATCTATGGATATTCGATGGTGAAATCTAGAAGAGGGTTGTTAAAAGTTGATGATATCTCCAAGAACTAGTATACAATCATTTTCACTTTGTAAGAAGTATCTTATAGTTTGGTTTTATTTTCATCTCCCAAGCTCAAAATATCATTACAAATATAAAAAAACTTCTCCATTATAGTATCCATTCAGAGTCCCATGTCCCCCGTTGATCGTAGTGTACCTTTTATGGGGTGCTACTTGTTAGATAGCTTGCCATGTGTCCATTTAGCGTGAAGTACGAGCCCATTGCAGTAAGTCAAATTTATATATCTTTATAAACGATGCATGCTTGTGATACTGACGTTGATACAAGTTAAAGCGCGAAGATATTTTCTTTCATATTAGACTGCACTGGACTCTCCCCTCAACACTTGATGAGTTTTTTCTTTCTTGGGATGTTTGGTGGTATGCCACTTGTATGTTCACCTCTTTGCTGTAGCCCATCTCTTGGGAAAGCTCTGTAAGATTCCCTTTGATTCAAATGAATAACAAGGATAGGGTTTTTTCTTTCTGAAAAAAAAGAAAGTTAAAGCATGAAGAATGATGATTCCGACCTAAGATTATGCTCGATCGCTTCTTCACGATATAAATAGAATTTATGAAGATTTTTTGTGTACACAACAATAGTATTTTTATATAAAGTGGCAGAAACAATACGGGGAGGAACATCCATCCATGCTATGAACATATGTATCCCTGCATTCTTAATGGGTTCAGCATAGAATTAGAAATCCTTGTCGAAGTTAAAAAGGACATGCGGAATACAATTCATTAGGTTCATGGGGACATAAATAGGGAATCTACTTCATTGGGTTCCAACATCCATCAATAGTCCAATACATAAATAAATAGGCCTAAACATTTTGGAGATTTATTTAAGGGGCCTCATCAAAGTGTGGTTATCTATACAATATTAATTTTTTCCAAGAAGTGGCCACGTACAACACTTAAAGTAGATCTTTTACAGGTGCAGAAAGTATTGGACCTACAAAATTCCCAATAAAAAAATATTCATTGTAACTGAGGCAACGCTACTTGGCCACATCA
This sequence comes from Pseudotsuga menziesii, assembly GCA_001517045.1. NCBI lineage: Eukaryota > Viridiplantae > Streptophyta > Pinopsida > Pinales > Pinaceae > Pseudotsuga > Pseudotsuga menziesii. Next base: position 36,409 of record LPNX011191240.1, on the reverse strand, counting down.
TCTTTCAAAATGGGATACTAGTGGACCTAGAAATAACCAAAACTATAATGAAAATAGCACCACTGCAGAACAATAAATAAATGCATTCATTCTTTTATGACCATCCTGTATGACAAATCGTTATTACTAATTTTGATGCCCTAGTGTCTATGTGAATCATCCTGGTAGGATTAATCATGTTGACACTCTCTCACCATCACTACATCATTACTCAAGACACCGATGAAGAAACCTCTGTAAATTTCCACACATAAAGATATTGAGGAATTATTGTTAATATGATCTCTCTGAAGGATGTTTAAACTGTAAAAAACATCCATGAATGCATCCATCCTTGTCTTTATAATGGTCCAGTGCAAATGAATTTTTGGTGGGATAGTTTGCATTAAAAGAGGGGTGGTGGATTTAATGTGAACCATTTTTTATACTTTCTCTGATGTGAAGGCCCATACCATCATGGACATCACTCTAAATCTAGGGATCGATCACCCCATCGAGAATAGACTTATTCTTCATCACTAGATCTTTGTAGGATTTGGATATCCTTATGTGATCATTTGGGGAATTTTAAGGACTAAAATGGGCCTCATAAGAGAAATAATAAAATAAGAATTCTAAAATTTGGAGGGGAAAATGAAAAACATACTTTTTCTTGTCACATTTTTGCGATATTTCCTATTCAATTTATCCATATTTCAAGTTTGGGTAGCCGTTGGATGTGGAATTAAATTCCACATCCAACACATTGCCACACTGCATACTAAAATGAAATTTCAATAAAAAATAATTTAATATAAAATATGTTTTTATTGAATTTTTCAATTGTTTTTGTCATGGGCACCTCAAAAGTATGCAATGTGCATATGGGTTGGATGTAGAATTGAATTCCACATCCAACGAGTTCTCAAACTTGAAATTTGAGTAAATCAATGAAGAGACATGTCAAAAGTACAATAGGAAAAAGTAACCTTTTCCCTCCAATTTCTTTTACAAATTTAACCCCCATGGTTGAGATCATCATATTGAATTCAACTGGTTGTTATCAAGTGATATTTAATGGCGCATTTTTTTGTTTTGAGGCCCATTTTTTACCTCAAAAGTACCCTAATGCCTCCACAAGCTAGTTTTGATGGATCAAGGATTTTAATAATTGAACTTCCACATTTTCCATCCAGTACACAATATTTTTATGTCTATTTTTGACATGTGAAGGGATGATCATAAGAGGAGGTTGTAGCATGTCAGCAACCAAGAAGAGGAGGTGCTAAAAGTGTTAATTTTAAGGGATCTTGGATGATGAAGTGTCATTTTGTAAATGGACAATCATATCTATGATAATTTAAGAGTCTCCTTCCACTACCAGCCAGAAAACGTTGTTCTTGATAGCATAAGTGAGTCCCATGTGAATATTTCACATAGTTTGTTGGATTATCAGACTCAACTCCTAATATTCTAGCATAAGTGAAGAGAAATCACCCTCAAAATTTAAAAAAAATACACAAAATCCCACTGGACCAAGGTTCTCGTTCAAGGCCCCATCGAATTTTAATTTGATGAATTCATGATCCAAAGAACCTTAAGAAGAAGAATTGAAAAGAGAAAGAGGATCCCTTAAAAATTATTTCAAATAAGGAGTTGTACAAACAAAATATCTAGAGTATATTTTTCGTAGAGGATGCAATTAGATTATTCTTATGACCGGTGCATGAGAAAAACTATTTCAACAATATTATTATTTATTCAACAGCAACCATTGGTCCAGTAGTATGCAATATTTTTGAAGGCCCTTATCTTCCTCTCTTTCCAAACCTCCCACATGATTTTCTCATGATTGCAGCTCTACATGATCCCAATATAGTACCATAGTAGGAAAAGGGTGTGCAACTGGGTAAAAGTAATAGGTGAGAAAATCAGAATGTTTTATGGACCTTGAAGATGAACTATATGTCTTTAGATCAAACCCAAACTGTAATTGAGATATACATTATCACCACAAGCCCTCAACCAACCTAAGGGACAAACCTAACCACCACAATCCTTGCACCCCCAAGACCCATAATTACGAACTTTTCACCCCCCAACACAAACAACCACCATTCCCTACCTCTAGCCACTACAATCCCACTACCATTCACCTTGGCACCCACTTGGCCCCTAATCCAATCCCACTTTCCCTCACCATGGTCCCCCATTGTTTCAGCCTTAAACTCCATACTCCCACCCCCGCCACTACTTCCCTAGGACCTCCTATTTACTATGCATACCAATATGCCCTTGGTCCCCAATCATAGCTCCCATCACCACCCCTCTACTCCCTACTACCTATTCACCCATCATAACAAATAATGGAACCTTAGAATCTCCTTCCCCACCATCGAACCATTGAATACCTTTCACCATCCCCCATTGTTGCACCCCCTTGACCACACCACCCCTTCACCTGCCCCTTTTATCCTATCTAATCCTATCCTAAGATACCTTAACCTATCCTAGTCTATGCTAAACTAAACTATCCTAAGTACTCTATTTAATTCCCTCATTCAATATCCTCAGGTAGCTAACCCTCCTCTGCAATTACATACCCTGTCATCTTGCTTAATCTAGTATAACCTACCTTCATCTCTTACCTAACACAGTTTAACGTACCCTATCCCAACTTAACATATTCTATCCTAATCCTAGCCTAAGGCCGTGTTGTAGGTACAACAAATCCCATGTCATTTGACACAGGAGCTCAATTACATGTATGAATATTACTTGGTAAGACTCTTCACAATTTTAAAGGGTCTCCTTAAGATTTTTATTTCTTGAGTCTCAAGATTCATTAACTTAGCCAAATTTTCAACAACAAAAAATCCATGTTTAATTTCTTTGTTTGGATCGTTTTCCATCCCGCATCCTGCAACCTGCAAGTTGTGGAATGTGGGAAACCTTTTATTTTATATATTTCATTTTTAAACCTACAACCCACATCCCGCAACTGCAGGATGCGGGATATTTTTTTTGTGTGTTTATTTTTTATTCAACCCTCATCTTGCAAATGCGGGATGTAGGAGATTTTGTATGTGTGTTTAATTTTAGTCAACCCGCATCCCGCATTCCACAACTTGCAGAGTGCGGGTTGTGGGGTCATCATTTGTTTGCATTTCAGTTTGTGTATTTTCGCATCCCGCATCCTACAAGATGCGGAATATGGGGTGCAGAGCCAAGTGAATAACTTTTTTCTATTTCTTGTTTCCACATCCCGCAACCTGCAAGTTGCGGAATGCGGGTTGCGAAACATTAATAAACTTTCAATTTTGTTTTTAATCTCGCATCCCACAAAGCTGATCCTGACCATTCTTTTTCTTTTTACCCTCATCTAATGGTCTGTATTATTTCTATGGAATTATAAATATGATATTTTTTATTTACATTTTTTCACTATTTTTACTGCTGTAATTCACTCTGCTGTGTGCTTTTTACCTCCAGATTTTACCGTGTGATTCCAATAGTGATTACTGCAGTTTCACGATGGTTACCATGTTGATATCTCGCATTTTGAATTGATTACTATGCTTACTGTATATTTCAGTTTTAACTTCTGGTATGAATATTCAAAACGACACATGGTGACATCCAAAACCCCCAGAATTACTAGGACTAAAAACCTCCAGAAGGATATGTTCACCAAAGACCCGAACTTCAGTGTCTTTTCTGATACTACCAGCCGTGTCACTAAAACTTATCATTTATACTTGTCCAGGGTTTACTCAATTTTCGACAACAATGACTTCTTATATTTCCAGAGTGACCAAATGGTTTATGAGAGAATTAGAGATTATGGCTTACATATGATTGCTGCTAGACCAGCCATCCTACCTCATAATGATGGTGTGTGATGGATTATTGACCACGCCACTGTGAAAGATCGTTCTTTCAATACCAGTACTGGGTCTCAGCTGGCCAATTTCCACTTAGAAACCTTTGCTAGGATTTATTCACTTAAACCTTATACCCAGCTCCTAGATGCAGATTTTGTTAACACTGCCAAATCCAAATTTAATTTTGATCAGATGCTCAAATCTTGGATGATAGGATGCTGCAAATTTTCCAAGAGGAAAGATGAATTATACCCTATCGAGTGGTTCAAAGAGCCTTACTCCCTATTAGCAACCATGTTGTGCAGGATTTATGGCCTTCCGAATTGTTCTTTCTTTAAAGAGGAATGGGGTCCCATCGCTCATCACATTATTACTACAGGTGAATATTTCCCTTGGGCCTCAATTTTATCACTGGAACTTAAAAATGCCATTCAGGAGTTCCAGAAAGCCACTGCGAAGAAAAATCCCAATTTTATCTCACCGCCTTCATTGTGGACATCTTCTGTGCTGATCTTCGTTACGCTAATTTGGGGTGGAGTTGGGAATTTCCAGCCCCTCCTCTACATATTTACCGTTCTGAGCTCTAGGATGGTAACTATGTGACTCAGTTCTATGATATATGTGAAATTTTTCTTGGCAGGGTGTATTTTCTAATTTTCAACAAAGAAGCCCCTACGTTCTCACTGGAAGCAAAATATCTTATAATCACTATGGGAGATTGGTATGTGGGTGAATATTTCACCTACATCAGGGTTTATGGCAGCAACATAGATCACATGTTTCCTAAGGTCATCCTAGACAGGTTGGTTTTATAAGAGATCTCATTTCATACAGTTACACAGGGAATCTACAAGAAATGCGCTGCACAAAAGAGAAAAGTTTGGCCCAGGTTTCCTATTACCCTTGGATCCTTGAGCGTTCCCTCTTCTACTTGGGCATTGGAGTTGAGTGACCATATCATGTCACTTAAACTTGGTTTTTCAATCAAAAGGAAGCATGATCCTAAAGGGATTGTCGATTTACACGTGAGGAAAAACCATTTCAAAACAGGTTATGCTCATGAGGAAACTTCGGATGATTCCATTTGTCAAGGAGTAGATACATTTTCCAAAGTCCTGGCAAGGGCTAAGAGAAAAGCGGAACAAATCCATATCCTACAGTATCAGAAGGAGATTAGAGATAGGGTAAAGCACTATAGGTCGATGGAGTTGGACATCCTGGAAAGGGTGGAAAAAGACAGAGAAGACATCGAAAGTTATAGCCACAACAAAAGAAGATCTGGCATCCAAAAATACATCTGTGGAAACCATATTAGGCTTGGACAAAGGGAAAGATCCCATGGGAGAAATTCCCCAGACATTTGTGGAACAATAAGTTAAGGACTATTTGCAGACATCAGAGAAAATAAAGCAAAAGATTAACATAATGAATTCAACCATAGATACACAAGAAATTGCAACATCTCAGTCACCTGAAATTTCCCAGATGGTAACCAATTTGATTGAAAAGACTCTACCTGAACAAACCTAGGTTGAGGACAATTCTTTAAAGAAGATAGAGATTTCCAGTTTTGTTCCTACTATTGATCTGACTAATTCAGAGGATGAGAAGGGAAGAAGTTCTCCTGTGCCTATTTCTATTGAGACTGGTAATGATTCTCAAGATCTCACTAATGGTAGCAATGGTAATGTATTTTCCCCTCTTCCTCAATCTCAACCTTTATGTCAGTCTGCTCCCTCTTCTTCCACGGTACTTATTTCTTCAATAATGGCTTTGTTATCATTCTCTAATGGTTCTGTTGTGACACCTTTTATGATAGAACTCTACTGTAATGCCACTTGTTTTCTTGGGTCAATCACACCGGTTCCTAGGGTTGAACCTATTCCCTCGTCTGTTGAGACTCTAGCTTTTAAACCCCTCTGTATATTCCTTCAATTAGCTCATTTTCATCCCCTATGTTTGAAAAAATTGTAATAATGTCACCGTCATCATTTCTTAAGGATACTACTATGCAAATTCCTACTGTGGAAGCTTCTCTTCACAACGTTTCTTCACCTCCTGAAGTCACCCTTGCCTAGAATGTTGCTTCCTCCCCTACCACTTCCCATATCACTATGGATATACCTTCTCAAACCACAACTCAAATGTCATCTTTGATTTCCACAGGCATTAGCATACCTCCTATTGATGAAGTCAGAGATGAGTTCGATGAAGACTTTGTGGTATCCCTAGGTGAATATAGATATAGGCAAAGATGCTAAATAAGGTGCAAGACGGGTTAAGAAGAGGGGAAGAAAAAAGAATGATATGGATATGTCAATGGTGAATGAAGTTTTATGAACCCGACAGTCAAGTGATCCGCAATCCTATGCTACAGATGCACCTTCTGTTCTAGGGGCATTCATAGGTGCCAATATGGATGTTGTTAGTTCTTTAAGCAAGGAGTTTGATAAACAAAAGGCAGAGATAATCAGTTTGAAAGAAGCACTAGAGCAGCTAAAGAAGCAACATGAGTACAAATAGGATGAACTCCAATTGAAGAATGTTTCTCTCAATGTAGAGTTGCAAATATAAAATAATGATAATGCTACTCTGGTTCACAAGGTTACAGCATTAGAGAAGCAAAATGAAGATACAACTGCAAGTGCAGCTTCATCTTCATTTTCTAGGTTTTCCCAAGAAGAGTTTAAGGAGCTTTCTATCAGAACTAATAGGGAACATTTTTATTTGGTATGTGAGTTGTTTAGAACTCTTGTTGATATATTTGAGACTTATACAGTGTTTGAAAAGATGTTTGTGGATTTGGAGAGCCTAATTGAGAAAAGAAAACAAGCCTCAAAATATTATGACGAAGTCACTGATTGGAAGAGGTACATGAAGGAGAGGCCTAATAATATCACTCTTCTCACCCCTTTTTAGTTTAAAAGATCTAGAACTATTCTGAGAGACTGGGAAGACTTGGATGATACAGTGGCTAATGCCATAAAGAAATCTCAGGCTATATGCGGCAGAAGATAATATGCAGTTGATCATATCATGACTGACTTTTATTTCCCTACCATGGCACTTATTGAGAAGGAATTTCCACTTGGACTGATGATCGAGCAGGTTGAGAAATGAAGGGATGACCAGGAGGATAAAATCATGGAATTGGACCACATCAGCATTCATGATGTGGAACAGTAAATCAAGCATCCATTCACGGTGCAAAGCAAGATTCATGTCTGCATCCAAGTTGGGCATAAGTTGGCTAATAATGAGGTCGAATATTATAAATGTAATGCCCAATTAGGCATAAAATAAACCACTTATCTTGATATCAAGGAGCTACTGCAAATTTGGAGAGTCTTGAAAGGTTTTCTAGGATATTAGCCTTGTTTGGTTTTTGGATCCCCTTTAGGGGGGATTCTATTGTTTGTAATGATTATTTAAGCGAACAGTCTCCAATGTATTAAGGGCTCTTGTAATTTTGAATTTTGGAAGGGAGACTGATACAAGGGATCGAACAACACTTCATATTTTGCTAAGGTTTTTTACGTAATTTGTTACAGAAAGTTCTAAATATAATACAATTTTGCAATTCTTATCTTGTGTACTTGATCTATCAAATTTCTTTGACATTTTCATTTCTCTTATTCCAAATGATCAGATAGTACTATGGTTCATTTGCAATTGGTTAATGTGTTTATTTAACTTTGACTTATCTCTGTTAATTATTAATACATCAATAAAACTTCATGAAATTTCTTTTATGAACTGTTTTATCTATTTCTGCAAATGTTTCAGCAGTAAGAGTTTCATAGCTTATAAGTTGTATTTTCAACTAACTTGAGCACTTGCAGGTTATCTTGAATGGTTTTATTCTGATTTATTGTTATTTAATTTTCATTAAATAATTTGTAATCTTAGTAAGTACGATATCATTCTATTTACATTTTTGTCAATATGATGAATTGTATGTTCTTTACATAGCTCAAGACCACCTGTCAATTATTCAACTCCCTTTGAAGTATTTTAGATTTAGATTAGTTTCTTTTTCCTAGATAGGTTTAAGTCCCCTTTTCTTTTTCTCAACTATGTTTTTTCCATTCTGGAAAACAGATCCATTCTGGATCAAATCCATCCATAATCCAGCGGAGGCTACAAAGTATCCATGGGGGATTACCATACCAAACAACTTGAGGATATAACAATACCTATGTGGGATTGTTTGAAGCCTTTGGCTAGGTTTTCTTTATGTGTTGTAATCCTTAAACACCCTTATCAGCCACATACACAGTTGGGAATTCAACAGGCTGCAATCTACCTACTTTATTTTACCCAACCATTCCAACCACCCTACTCTAACATATAGATTCTTCTACCTCAACTAACTATATTACAGTCTATCCCAGTCCACATTAAGAGCATGGATTACTCTAATCCTACCCTACCCAATCTTATCATCTTTCCTAATATATCGTAACCTACCGTTTCCCAAATTAGCACATTATATCAATAGCTAATCATATTTGCTTACACTACTCATAACCCACCCATTTTCAAAAGAGTTTACTTCATTACAACGTAAATATGAATTTAAGGTCACAAATGTAAATGATGGTCCTGTTTGATTACCCTTTGGCCCTCTCCGCCACATGTTTTGTTATATATAGTTCCCATATCTCAATCCCACTTCCTCTTTATATTCTTTCTTCTTTGTAAATTTTGTGTTCATATAGTTAAATACTAGTTGTCTATGGTAGCAAATAATCTTCCCTAGACCTATTGCAAAAACAATAACTATTTGGTCTTATAGCTTTGATAAATTATGCACATAAGAGGATTGGAGTGTGTGGGCCTAAGAGAAAAAATTCTTACTTTGGAAATTGGGATTCAGAGCTCAAGCTATTATGGGGCTCACACCTTGTTGTGAAAAAACATTGGGGTGAAGAAAGGGCCATGGATTCCTGAGGAGGAACAAAATATTATAGATTAAATACAACTCCATGGATATGGAATTTCGCATGCCCTTCATAAGAGAGAAGGTACTCTAGTGTCAAATAAGATTTCATGAGTATAATCCTTCTATTATGTGTTGTAATATTGCTAAATGTTTTAGGTACTAGGGTTGTGTTTTCAATGATTGAATGTCAATTATACATAGAAATCAATGGGCAATATGAACATTTTTGTAACGATAGTATTATAGAGTAATATATAACATATTGAAGAGATTAAGTAAGGCATAGAGGAGAATAGTGTAAGAACATTATATCCCAATCCTACCCTTTCCTAATATAGTTGAATGTGAACAAATAAAGGAAACTAGATGTTTTGGGATGGTATAATGAAAGTCTATGCTACATTGCTTGACAAGGACACTAAAATTATTCAATTAGAAAGTCGTGTACTAGGGTATTTATTACATCTTAATGATTCAACAACACATCCCATTCCTAGTCAAATGACAATTGGATACTACATAACCATCACAGTAAGCCAATTATCACATAAATATGAGAACCCCAAGGGAAGAACGCCCATTCATAACCCTATGTTTTTACAAATTGGTTGTAGATAAAAAATCACATAAATATGAGAATAAGAAGGGATGTGATATAACAATGATTTACAAAAAAGAGGGGGCAACATAGTTTCTGGAATAAATTAGAAAGAAATTCCTATCTTGAATTTGGAGACCAAAGTTTGCATGAATCAATTTCACATTGCTTGTTTGATATCCTTAAATGAGCAGGGTTGTATTCCATTTGGTGATTCAATGAGTAAGGGATGCTCATCCAACTTCTATTGCTCTTCCAATAGAGATACACACAGTATAGAGACATACCGACAGGGCCACATAAAACATAGAAACACAAAGATAACCCATATACAGCAAAAACCTTCACACAGTAAAAGGACATATATATAGAGAGAGAGAGACATACCCACTTACATCACCTAACTTCTACAGTGTAGAGACATACCCACACACAAAGAACGAGATTACTCAAAGAATGATTCTCACTGCAATGATAGCATTAGGTATACAATATTTCAGATAAACTCAAGTTTCTAGACCTAGAACTATTGGTGCAAAGTGTACTGTTTAATCTACGGGAATGGGGTAAACTATTGGCTTTGCTGCTTCCCTGTAACATACCTCAAAATACCAAAAAAAAAAAACTTCTTCGATATATATATAAAACACATTCATTAAAGTCCCTACTATAATAGGGAATTATTGAACCTTGATAGTTTAATGACCATTCTTCTCATTTTTTGATCAACCTCTCCTCATACATAGAATCAAATTCCGAAGTAATTAGTTTTCCAAATACTTTTTTGTTTAACTTTATTTTCCTAAGTTCACATTGGGTTTCTGTTGGTATTTAACCCTCTGCAACAACCTTTCCGCAAGTTTCCTTCCACAGAAAGCACCCTTCGTGGGAATCTTTCCACAATTAGATTTCCGTAATACGGATTGCAGAACACCCTTTAATTCATTATGCATTAACCCTTCAACAATTACCTTTCTGCAATGAGGATTGTGGATTAGGGGTAAAAATTATCACCACTTACCGTTACGCAATCAACCTTCCACAATTATCTTTCCACAAATTGTGGATTGCGGAATGGGGAAACATATTTTAACTTATAAGAAAACAAACTTCCACAATGGAGCTTCCACAACTCCTATGAATCATCGATCCCTTTGCAGCCCTGATCTTATTCGTTGATTTTAATTCCTTGCAGATTCTGTAATAAAACTTCCACAACTCTTGTGAGCCATCGATCCATTTGTGGCTTCAATCGCCATAGTCGATATGACTCCCTTGTGCATTTTGTACTGAAGCTTTTGAAACTCTTGTGAGCCATTGATCTTATTGTGGATTTAATCTCTACCATTGATATGACTTCCTTTCATATAAACAAGTTCCATAATTCATATTGCGGGTTTTACACTTTAACCTACCAAATTATTGTTTTACATTCAACCTTCCGCAACTACTGTTAGTCGTTGATCTTCTTGCGGCTTCGATCCTGATCGTTGATCTAGCATGTTTGTGGATCGACACCTTCGGAGATGCAAATTGTAGATTGCAGGTTTCACACTTGAACATACATGATTATCGTTCTATAATCAACCTTCTACAAATCCTTTCACTCGTTGATCTTATTGCGGCTTCGATTCCAACCGCTGATCTAATTTCTTTGTGGATTAAAAGATTTCGCAATGCAGATTGCGGATTTCATACTTTAACATACAATATTGTATCTATGCATCCAACCTTCAACAACTCATATCAATCATTGATATTCCTGCAGCTTCGACATCGACTATTGATCTAATTTTCTTTGCGGATCAACTATTAACCTTGTAGATCAATTCTTTAACAATGCAGATTCAAAGGGTTTTAGTTTGAATCGGTGTTTTGTTTCATTGTAAGTTAATTATATTTGAATATTTTCTTAATGTGTGTAACCCTTTTTCATTTCGATTCCTTGTACATGATTTAACAATCATGAATCGAAATGACTCTAAGTTAATTATGAATTTAAATAGTAAATTAAGGTTTTCTCTATGTAATTGGATTTCAATTACAATATTGAATATTACATATCTATACTATAAACCATCATTATCATTTCATTTGACATTCTAAATTCAAGAAGCATAATTAAGGAAGATTTACAGAATTTGATACAGACAGGAAATACAAAGTAGGAATATCTAAAACAATTTCAAAAATAGATAATTCAATTCATTTGGTGCAAAATCATAATTTCTAAATCATTCAAGCATAATAGCAGAAAACTAACTAAACATGCTAAATTCTACTTTAATATCCTTCAATCTAGAATTTATACATGCTCTACAAACATTTAAAAAATGAAATAAGAACCTGGCACCAACACTAGGAAAACAAAAGTGGATAAGTTCTTCCTCCCAACCAACTCCCAAAGAAACCAAATTACTTTCTCCAGAACCCCCCAGCCTGTTCGTTGAACCACAAGATAAAAATACTTAATGTGCCATCTCTTGCATTTTATCGATGTTAATCCCTTTCCAATGGTACCCTCTTGTTTCTCATGGGCATACTAACAAATAGTACTTTTCCCAAGACTTGGTCATTTATGAGCCTCCTGCTTTTTAGCACTCACTAGGAGTGCATACCTGATTTTTGGGGATGATGCCTCTTGCATCTTGAGTTCTCACTCAATGGTTCCTACCACTTGCCTTTTCCTATTGCGGTTCATCAAACATCTTCAACATCTATATCCGGTTTTGTCTTCGTTCATCATATTTTATTAAATAAAAATGTTTTTATAACAAACTGTTTTATCTTTTACTTTCCTGTAAAAAATAATAAAAATAATCAATAAAGTATTTTCCAACATACTTAATAATAATTATTAATTTAGGGGGTATTGCATACACCTCCCCTTAAAATATAACATCGTCCTCGATGTTATAACTTTTGTTTTTATTCTTCCATCCTAGCTTCTTGGAACAAGTCTGTATATGCCTTCTGCATATTATTTTCCAACTCCCAAGTAGCTTCTTATGGACTAAGGTGTTTCACTTGCACCTTTACCTATCCGATGGTATGGTTCCATAAGAAAAGCTCTTTCCTGTCGAGAGTGTGCTCCAGTACCACTTGGAACTCTCCCTTGGGTTCCACCTGGATTACATTCCAACCGATAACATGAGAAATGTCATGTACATATATTTTAAACATAGAAACATGAAACACATTATGCACTTTAATATTGTGTGGTAGGGACAACCCCTATCAATCATTGATCTTCATGTGGCTTCGATGTTGACTATTGATCTATTTTTCTTTGCAGATCAACTATTAACCTTGTAGATGAATTATTTAACAATGCAAATTCAAAGGGTTTTGGTTTCAATTGGGGTTTTGTTTCATTGTATGTTAATTAGATATGAATATTTTCTTAATGTGTGTAACCTTTCTTCATTTAAACGCCTTGTACATGATTTAACAATCATGAATCTAAATGACTCTAAGTTAATTATGGATTTAAACAGTAAATTAAGGTTGTCTCTATGTAATTGTATTTCAATTGCAATATTGAATATTACGGATCTATACCATAAACCATCATTATCATTTCATTTGACATTCTAAATTCAAGAAGCATAATTAAGGAATATTTACAGAATTTGATACAGACAAGAAATACAAACTAGGAATATCTAAAAAAATTCCAAAAATAGATAATTCAATTCATTTAGTGTAAAATCAGAATTTGTAAATCATTCAAGCATAATAGCAGTAAACTAATTAAACATGCTAAATTCTACTTTAATATCCTCCAATCTAGAATTTATACATTCTCTACAAATATTTTAAAAATGAAATAAGAACCTGGCACCAACGCTAGGAAAACAAAAGTGGATAAGTTGTTCCTCCCAACCAACTCCCAAAGAAACTAAATTAGTTTTTCCAGAACCCCCCATCCTGTTCGTTGAACCACAAGAGAAAAATCCTTAATGCACCATCTCTTTCATTTTATAGATGTTAATCCCTTTCAAATGCTAGCCTCTTGTTTCTCATGGACATGCCAATAAATAGTATTTTTCCTAAGACTTGGTCATTTATGAGCCTCCTTCTCTTTAGCACTTACTAGGAGTGTAGACCTGATTTTTGGGGATGATGCCTACTGCTTCTTGAGTTCTCACTCAGTGGCTCCTGCCACTTGACTTTTCCTATTGTGGTTCAGCAAACATCTTCAACAGCTATAAACGGTTTTGTCTCTATTCATCATATTTTATTAAATAAAAATGTTTTTATAACAAATTGTTTTATTTTTTACTTTCCTGTAAAAAATAATAAAAATAATCAATAGTATTTTCCAACATAATCAATAATTATTATTAATTTAGGCGGTATTGCATACACCTCCCCTTAAAATATAACATTGTCCTCGATGTTATAACCTTTTTTTTTATTCTACCATTCTAGCTTCTGGGAACAAGTCTGTATATGCCTCCTGCATATTACTTTCCAGCTCCCAAGTAGCTTCTTATGGGATAAGGTGCTTCCATTGCACCTTCACCTATCCGATGGTATGGTTCCATAGGAAAATCTCTCTCTTGTCGAGAATGCACTCTAGTACCACTTGGAACTCTCCCTCAAATTCCACCTAGATTATATTCCAACCAATAACATGAGAAGTATCATGTACATATATTTTCAATATAGAAACGTGAAACACATTATGCACTTTAATATTGGGTGGTAGGGATAACTGGTATGCAACTGACCCTACTTTAGCTAGAATTTCAAATGGCATGCAATACTTTGGTGTCAATTTCTTATACTTTCCCAATACTTTTCTTGGGAATTACCTTTATGTACATATGATCACTCGCCTATAACTCTCTAGGAGTTCTTTTAAAGTCAACATAATTTTTTTGTCTTTCTTGGGAAGCCTTCAAGTTTTTTTGTACTTGGTTCACTATTGGTTCCATACCTTTTAATAATATAGGTCCTAACATTAATCTATAAAATGGGCTACTACATGAAATTGGAGTATTACACTTATGCCCATATAATATTTCAAACAGACTCATTCCTACAAAAACTTGAAAATTATTATATTGAAATTCAACTAAGTCCAGGTAATCTTCCCACTTACCTAGTTTGTTCATGACATACATCTTTAGCATGTCCTCTAAGACTTGATTCACTCTTTTAGTCTTCCCATCTGTTTGTGGATGATACGGAGTAATAAAATTTAACTATCTGCCCAAACCTTTGAACAAGTATTTCTAGAATTTACATGTAAAATTTATGTCTCTATCTAAGACTATTACCTTTGACACACCATGTAGCCTGAATATTTATTTCATGAAGGTATCCGCAATGTTAAAAGCTTTATAGGTAGATTTGACAGGTACAAAATGAGATGCTTTACTTAATTTGTCGACCACAACCATGATGGAATCATGTTTTCATAAATTCTTTTGTAGGTCGGTGATGAAGTCCATGCTAATTGTCTCCCACTTCAATTCTGGAATGGGTAATGACTGCAACAGTCCTGTTGGATATTGATTCTCTGCCTTAACTTGCTAACATTCTAGGAAGCGAGCTAAGTATTCATCCACTTCTTTCTTCATATTTGGCCAAAAGAAATCCTTTCATTTCATAGTGATCATTTTCTGGTATCCATGATGCCATGAATACAGTCTTTTATGAAGCTCATTCTGTCACGTCCCCATGACTTCGACCGGCAAAGAGGACGCGATCTCCATGGATTAAACCACCCGGGCTGAGTGCCCCATGAACATGTACAGGCTTAAAATTTACTGAACAGAATGCTTAAACATACACACATGAACATTTATCATGCATAGATGCAATCATCTATCATACACAGCGGAAACATCATACATTTAAGCCAACATTCATTCAACATGTTCATTTCATATTTATTAACATACATTACAGTTGCAGAAGTAAAATGGACACATCACTTATCTTATGAAGAACTCCTTCCGCAACCAGCTACGTCGTTGCAACGTTCCACCCAACCATAGGCCAGCGTGCTCCTTAATCTCTCAGCAGCGCTGCCACCCCCGAGTTGGGCATGATTCTCCAACGAATAAGGGAACAAGCAAGCTTACACATAGCCAGGGATACACAAAACACAGCCAAGCCAACAAAGTTGGGTTTATCAGGCCATTAGGGACTTAGAGAAGGCAGATTGCTAAGCTGGTGAGCTCATTACAGAGCCAAGAACACCTACACCAGAACTATCCTGGCCTCTAAAACACCCAAACACACCCAACACAAGGAATCAGTCCCTTCTCTGCTACACAATCCCTCAGGCCCTGAATTCCCTTCCAGTGCTATTCAAGGGTGATGGAGAAGAAGGCCATCCCTCTAGCTCTGTCTGTGTGGTTCCAGCCACCAGGTTTATCAAGCAAAACTAAGCCAACATCCCTGATCCTCTCACAGTATGAAGACCAACAATTGCACGTATGTAATGAAGTCAACTGCCATAGATTAAACAAGGAAAATGAATTCTGAGTCATTATTGGCCCTATCATGGCCAAAATGACTCTCAGGAAAATTTACAACAGCCCCCAGCATGTAAGGAAGACCACAACCATCACAACCAACAACGTGGGAAAACACAGCTCGTCCTGGGCAACGAAATCATCAAGAAAACATATACAGACTGAGCTGGGGAAGAAATTACAGTCTCCCAACCTGTGGGTGAGCGTGAGCAACAATGCAGAACCCACAATCGTCCTGTGAGTCCAGGATACAGCCACACTATTCACCAATCCACAGAGGAAAACTGTTGCGTGGGTAAATCCAGGAAAATCCTGTGCGTGAAGACCAAAACGGGAAGGAATCCCTCTGTCTAAGAATGCACATCAATGGAGAGGACGTGAATTTGCAGGAAAAAATCGCTTGGGTAAAACCTAGGGAAATTCCTGTGCGTGAAAACAGTGAGCGGCCAAATGGGAAGTGCGTGAAGGTGAACAGCTACCAGGAGGACGCGAATTTTCAGTGCGTGGGTGCTCAGCAACTCGTGGAGAGGAGAGGAATGTCTGCGTGGGTGAAGAGTCATTTTTCCTTTCCATTCATAAGTCAACTATGGGTGGAGTGTGCGTGGAGGCATGGACTGACAGTCCTGCCACCCCACTCCCAAAACAATTAACTGCCATAACTTCCCTCAGCTACCAGCAGAAATTATTAACTGAAGGTGGTTGGAGTAAAACAAAGGAATATGACACATGGGTTTTTCCCTTTTTGGCCCAAGATTGACAATTTCCCTCACCTCCTTATCCTTGGGAAAATCATGCCCCCTTCGATTTAGTTGCCACGATCGTAGCTGGTTGTGTTCATTCAATTAATTATAGATGCATATTTACATGATGACCAACATAATATATATATGTCGCATGCCCCCAATACGCCATCGGTGACAATTTAAATCTAAAACATAGCATTACTGATAAATGGTGGAGCCTTGGCCTTTAACTCCACACCATGATCATTTACAATTTATACATCATATACATCTAATGTAACGGGGTCAAAACCGGGACGTTACACATTCATAACTATAAGTTTAATTTCTGTTATGTTATGTTTACACAACTTGTTTTTATGTAGCAACAGTCCTTCTTGGTTTATGCTGAAGTTTGTTTTTACTTGATTTCATTCATTTTTAGCAGTCTTTTCTTTTAAACTATACTATTGCATATCATATTTTCCAGCACTTAAAATCTGATTTTATAGATCCATTAGAAGAAATTTCAACTCAAAATGGGCCTCCTAAAAAAATTAATAAAATAATAGTTAAAATAATAAAATAATATTTATTAATTTTTGAGGAAGAAAAGAAAAAAACTACTTTTTTGTTTGTATTTTCGACATATCTCCCCGTGTTTTTACTAAAATTTTAATCGAGAGAGCTTGTTGGATGTGGAATTAAATTCCACATCCAACGACTACCCACTCGACATACTTTTGATGGACCCGTTTACCCCAAAAACAAGAAATACCTAAAAAATGTGATGATGTCATCATCACATTTTTTTAGGTATTTCTTGTTTTTGGGGTAGAGAGATCCATCAAAAGTATGCTGAGTGCATACTCGTTGGATGTGGAATTTAATTCCGCATCCAACAAGCTCTCCCGATCGAAATTTGAGTAAAAACAAGGGGAGATATGTCGAAAATACAAACAAAAAAGTAGTTTTTTTATTATACCTATCCCTAAATTTATATTAAAAAAGTGTTTAAGACCTAGATGGTATTTCAAATTTAAAGCAATTTCATTGGCTAACACATGATGACATCGAATTCAAGTTAAAGTTAAAAGGCCCATTTTGAGTTGAAATTTCCTCTAATGAGATTCACAACTGCTACTTGCAACCAGTAAATTTACATGACGACTTAGACTATATTCTACTTTATTTTATTTTTCCTTTATATGTTTTATTTCAAAATCATATTCACGTAAAAAAGACAGCCATCTTCTGTGTCTTGCATTCAAATTATGTTGATCAAATAAATATTTAAGACTTATGTTATCTGACCTAAGTATAAATTTTCTTCCAATTAGGTAATGTTGCCACATTTTTAAGGTGTGAATTATAGTAGCAAGTTCTAAATCATGTGTTGCATAGTTTTTCTCACGTTATTTTAATTTTATGGATTCATATGCCATAACATATTTTTCTTGTAATAAAACTATGCCTAGCCCTTCATTGCAAGCATCGGTACATATGACAAAACCCTTGAATGGGTCAGCAATCTTTAAGATCGGAGAAGTAGTTAATAAGTGTTTTAGTTTGTTAAAACTTTCCGTGCATTTTTTAGTCCATTCAAATTTTTTACCCTTCTTTTGTAAATATGTTATGAGGTAGGAAATCTTAGAGAAGACTTCTATGAATTTTCGGTAGTGTCCGATAATCCCCATAAATGATCTGTTGTTAGATATGTTTTTAGGAACCAACCATTCCATGACGAATTTTAATTTTTTGGATCAACTAAGATTCCATCCTTGGAAACTAAATTTCTAAGGTATTCAATGTTATCTTTAAAGAAATCACATTTACTGAATTTTCCATAAAGTTGTTTTTCTCTTAGTACTTGCAAAACTATTATTAAATTTTCTTTATGTTTTTGTTCGTTCTTAGAGCATATTAGTATGTCGTCAATGAATACACCCACCAAATTATCTAGGTACTTGCTTAATATACCATATATTCAACACATAAATGCAACATGTGCGTTTGTCAACCCAAAAGGAATTACAACAAATTCATAGTGACCGTAATGGGTCATAAATTTTGTTTTCAATATGTCCTCATCTTTTATTCGTACTTGATGGTAAGTCGACCTTAAGTATATATTTGAGAAGATCGTTCGTCCACGGAACTAATCAAATAGATCATCTATACGAGGGAGTGGGTAACAATTTTTAATGGTCATTTTATTTAATTGTCGGTAATCTATTTATAATCTTAAATTTCCATCCTTCCTTTTCACAAACAAGATTGATGCTCCATGGGGAGAGACACTTGGTCGAATGTACTTTTTATCTATTACTTCTTGTAGTTGTGATTTTAGCTCTGTAAGTTCTGTTATATTCATTCCATATGGATCTTTCGATGTTGGTACTGCTCCAGGTATCAGATCGATTATGAGATCAATATCTATTTTCGGATGAAGTCCAGGGTCTTCTTCTAGAAAGGTGTCTTCAAACTCTTTTAATACTAGCATGTCTTCTAGTTTAAGTTTGTTATCATTTTCATTACCATTCATTATATAGACAAAAAACACTTTACATCGTTTTCTTATTGATTTTTTGTTTTTAATGAAGATATATCTCTAATGATCACCTTCCTAGAGATCCCTTTGACTTTTATATTGTTTCTATTATCATTAGTACAAGTAAACATTTTATTAAAACAATTTAACACAAGTTTATGTTCCTCTAGACAATCCATTACTATTAATAAATCATAGGATCCTAAAGGATGAATATTTACAATAACATGCGTAAGAAAATCATTCATCATTAGTGTACAATTTCTAACAACACTAGTAACTTTCTATTTTGTACCTATGGCTAACTGTACTAGCCATGATTTGTCAAAATGTTTTGGTACCAATTTGCATAAATCAACTATTCTAGGTCTTATATAGCTTAGGATTGCACCTGAATCAATTAAAATAGAGATGGGTTGATTGTTTATCATACCTTCAATTTTAACCATAGAAGTCGAGTGGTCTACTTGTCGATTTTCCAATGCAGTTCAAATTCAGGGCATGCTCATGGTCATGTCCCCAACTATGACTGGTTCCTGAATAGAATGAACATTAAAATAAAAATTCCTCACTGCACAGTCTTTAAATTAATGTGGCCCTCCACACTCCCAACATTTTAAGAGTTATTTTTGTGTCGATTTTTTATTAAGAGCAGTTGAAGTTTCTTTTACTGCATAATCTTGGTGTTTAAATATTTTTTAATTGTTACCCTGATACCCTCTATAGTTATTTCCTATGTGTTTATGGAACTTATTTTTCTTTTTCCTAGGATCAAAATTATTTTTCCTTTGATTTTTCCAAACTGGTATACTTTACCTTTTATTCTTGTTTTGGTCATAATAGAATTTTTCCTTCCTCATTGCTTCCTCTAGCGTCTTCAAATTGTCATACTCAATCTGTCCTTTGAACATGATGGTAAAACAATTGACGAACCATTGAATTTTGGGTTTCTCATAAATTATATAGGGAACATAACGAAGTAGGCTTAAGAACTTATTGTAGAGTTGTTTCATTGTCTAATGGCTCCTAGCCTTAGTTCATAAAATTCCTTTTCTTTTTCTTCACAATATTGTTATGATAAGTACTTTATTCTAAAGAGTTTCTTAAATGTTTTCAAAGTTACATGTCTCTCTTTTATCCCTTTTTTATGTATTTCCACCATATATCTGTCTTTGCAGTCTTATTATAAATGGTCATTTTAGCATTCAACTCATCAGCGTAGTTATATATTTGAAATTAATTTTTCATGTCGGACAACTAGGCCTCTGCCTCTTCTCCCTTCTCAATTTCCCTATTAAACATGGGGAGTTTAAGAAATTAAACTCCCCAGAGATTTCCTCATAGGGTCTATATTTTCTTTTCTTCTTATTATCGTCACTTCTTTCGATTGACTGTTGTTGTTTTTGTGATGTTTAACTCACTCTTCACTTGAAGTATCATATTTATGGATGGAAAATTCCATCTTTTTGTCCTTATGCTGTAAGGTGCGGTTTTAGGCATTCCTTGTTCAGATTCCTTATTATTTTTTTTCATCGTTATGAATTTTTGGTAACAAAATAGCATTTAGTTCTTCACGAGCCTTTAAAATTTGCTCGTTATCTTCTTTAACTTTTCTCAGTTTAGATCTTAATTCTTTAGCAGTGCATTTTATCTTAGACTGACTGTCATTTAAGTCTACCTACCTTTCTCCATCCTTTAATTTAACCTCTTTATTATTTAAATGATGTTTTGGGCAACGTTCCTCTTCTGCATACATCTCTGCGTCTGCCATGTTTCCTGCAAAATATTGTTGTGCTTCTCTTTCTATTTATAAGAGAATTTAATCAAAATAAAATTGAAGATAGCTTTTTGTTGTAGTAGCTTTAGTGTTGAGTCGATCCATTCCTAGTGCTATAACCGTTCTCTAATACCATATGTAACATACCTCAAAATACCCCAAAAAAAACAAAAATTATTTGATATAAATATAAAACACATTCCTTAAAGACCCTATTGTAATAGGGAATTATTGAACCTTGATAGTTTAATGAACATTCTTCTCATTACAAGTTTGATCAACATTTCCTCATACACAGAATCAAATTCTGAAACTATCACTTTTCCAAATACTTTACTATTTACCCTTATTTTCCTATGTTCATAGTCATTTTCCTTGGGTATTTAAACCTCCATAACAACAATTCTGCAGGTTTCCTTCCGCAGAAAATTCCCTATGCATGAACCTTTCCACAATCTGGATTGAGGATTGTGGAACACCCTTTAATTCATTATAAATTAAACCTTCCACAATTATCTTTCCCCAATGCAGATTGTGATTGTGGGTTGAACCTTATCACCACTTATCCTTCTACAATCAACCTTCCGCAATTAGCTTTCCACAAATTGTGTATTGTGAATTGTGGAAAGACATTTTAATTGATAAGAAAATAACCTTTCGCAATGGATCTTCCACAGCTCTTGTGAGCCATCAATGCCTTTGCGGCCTTGATCTCATCCGTTGATTTGACTTCCTTTCTCATTTCATAATAAAACTTCCACAACTATTGTGAACTGTTGATCCATTTGTGGCTTCAATCTCCATTGTTGATCTGACTCCCTTGTGCATTCTGTACTAAAGCTTCTGCAACTCTTGTGAGTCGTTGATCTTCTTACAGATTTAATCTCTACCATTGATCTAACTTCTTTATAGATCAACACCATCTGCAATGCAGATTGTGTATTGTGGGCTTTACACTTTAACCTACAAAATTATCGTTCTGCATTCAACCTTCTACAAATCTTGTTAGTCATTGATCTTCTTCTATCTTCAATATCAACCATTGATCTAGCATCTTTGCAGATCAACACCTTATGCAATTCCGATTGCAGGTTTCACACTTTAATATAGATGATCATCGTTCCACAATCAACCTTTCGCAACTCCTGTCAGTCGTTGATCTTCTTGCGGCTTTGATCTCGATGATTGATCTAATTTTTTTGTGGACCAACACCTTTTGCAATGTGGATTGTGGATTGTGGGTTTCACAATTTAACATATAATATTATCATTCCACATTCAACCTTCCATAACTCCTATCAGTCGTTGATCTTCTTGTGGCTTCAATCCCAACCGTTAATCTAATGTTCTTTGCGGATCAACATTTAACCTTGTATATCAATTATTTAAAAATGAAGATTCAAAGGGTTTTGGTTTGAATTGGGTTTTATTTTTATTTTAAGTTAATTAGATATGAAGATTTGCTTAATTCCTGTAACATTTCTTTATTCCATCATCTTGTACATGATTTAACAGTCATGAACCTAAACGACGCTAAGTTAATTATGGATTTATATAATAAGTTAAAGTTTTCTCTATGTAATAGGGTTTCAATTGCAATATTGAATATTACACATATATACCATAAACAAACGTTATCATTTAAGTCAACATTCTAAATTCAAGAAGTAGAATCAAGGATGATTTACAAAATTTGATATAGATAGGAAATACACAGTAGGAATATCCAAAACAGTTCCAAAAACAGAGAATTCAATTCATTTGGTGCAAAATCAGAATTCCTAATTCGCTCAAGCATAATAGCAGTAAACTACTTAACATGCTAAATTCTACTTTAATATCCTTCAATATAGAATTTATACATGCTCTACAAACATTTAAATCAGGAAATAAGAACCTGGAACTAATGTTGCGAAAAAAAAGGTGGAGAAGTTATTCCTCCCAATCAACTCCCAGAGTAGTCAAATTACTTGCTCCAAAACCCTCAAGCCTGTCCGCCGAACCACAAGAGAGAAATCTTTAATGTGCCATCTCTTTCATTTTACAGATGTTAATCTCCATCCAATGCTAGCCTCCTGTTGTTTATGGTCATACTAATAAATAGTATTTTTCCCAGGACTTGGTAATTTATGAGCCTCCTGCTCTTTAGCACTCATTAGGAGTGCAGACCTGATTTTTGGGGATGATGCCCCCTACATCTTGAGTTCTCACTTAGTGGCTCCTTCTACTTGTCTTTTGTCTTGTGGGAAGTAAACACTCTTAAAAAACTCTATCCACTTTTGTCTCCCGTCAACATATTTTATTGAATAAAATCACTTTTATTACAAGCTATTTTATTTTTTACTTTCTTGTCAAAAATAATAAAAATAATTAATAATTATTTTGAACAGAATTAATAATAATAATTTCGAACAGAATTAATAATAATTATTTCCAACATAATTAATAATAATTATTAATCCAGGGGGTATTACATTATGATCATCAATTTAGCTAGCACTACTTGAAAGGTCTTCTCAATATCACCATCTACGTTTCAATCTATTGAGCTTGTAATCATCCAAAGCCTCATTTATCTATCCATCCACTTTATGAGCCTTTCTAGTGAATAAGGTAGTCTCGATCGATAGAACTAGGTGGGGATTTCTCTCATGTATTGGAAACCAGACCACAATGCCTCCCCATTCACGCTTCTTCTCCACACCTCGCTCGTGTTGCTTCTCCTGTTATATTTTAACAATTGAACTTGGCCTTTAACTTGGTAAATTAGGGCCCATTCCCCGAGGACATACATAAATCACAAATATAAAGGTATCACCCACTTGAAGACACATAAACACCAACGGTACAGACGAAGTAATAATTTGTTTAAGTTTATCCCATCAAATAACCAACACCTAGAGCAAAGATAGGAGCGGGAGCCTTTCCCACACCCTGCTCGTGCTACTTCTCCCAACACCACAATATCACCATCTAGGTTTCAATCTATTGAGCCTATAATAAACCAAGTCCTCATAAATCCATCCATCTAGTCTCTGGGCCTTTCCAGTGAACGAGGTAGTTTGTGGGTAGTCTCGACCGAGGTAGTTTTAGTAGCCTATTGGTAGTCGCGCCAACAAAACCCTAATGCTCCCTCTCTCTTGCTACTTCTCCCCACCCCACTCATGATGCTTCTCCTCCTCCCCCCCCCCTTATAATAAATCCCCCTACATATTACATATTTTTTCAACCCATAAAATAAACCCCACAACCTTAAATATGACCCAATATAATGGTTTTATTTTATAATTATTAAACCCCTAATATGAACAGACGTGATATGGTATTGGTCCGTCAATGACACCACCATGTGGTTTCTTTACTTGATCTTGAGTTAAAACAACTAGATGTTAAAACTACATTTCTACATGGAGATTTCAATGAGAAAATTTACATGGAACAAACATAAGGGTTTTCTCAAAATCAGAAAGGCAGATTGGTTTGCAAGCTCAAAAAGTCATTGTATGTCGCGAAGCAGTCTCTGAGGAAATTGGTTTGTTGCTTCTCCTGACCCCACTCATGCTCCTTCTCCTCCACCCACCTTTTATAATAAAACCCCCTACATATTACATATTTTTTCAACCCATAAAATAATCCCCTCAACCTTAAATATGACCCCAATATAATGATTTTATTTTATAATTATTAAACCCCTAATATGAACAGACGTGATATGGTATTGGTCCGTCAACGACACCACCATGTGGTTTCTTTACTTGATCTTGAGTTACAATGGGTAGATGTTAAAACTGCATTTCTACATGGATATTTGAATGAGGAAATTTACATGGAACAACCATAAGGGTTTGTTTAAAATCAGAAAGGCATATTGGTTTGCAAGCTCAAAAATTCTTTGTATGTCGCAATGCAGTCTCTAAGGAAATGGTATAATAAGTTTGATTCCTTCATGGTGAGCCAAAATTTTACTAGAAGTGAGTATGATCAGTGTGTTTACTTTAAAATATTGGAAAATAGCGTGTTCATTATCTTTTTGTTATATGTTGATGATATGCTCATTGCAAGAAAGAGCATGGTTGAGAAGCAAGAGCATGGTTGAGATTAACAGATTGAAGGATCAGCTCACCAGAACGTTTCATATGAAGGATCTAGGAGCATCAAAACTAATCTTAGGCAAGGAGACACACAGAGATAGAAAAAATTGTAAGATATGCTTATCAAAACAAAAGTAAGGAGAGAAAATACTTCAACTATTTGGTATGGATAAAGTGAAATCACATAACATATTTTTGTCTTCTCATTATAAGATTTCTTTGGGTATGTGTCCTAGTAGTGATGAAGAAAAGAAGTATATGTCTCATGTACCATATGTTAATGCAATAGGAAGTCTAATGTATTTGATGGTGGGTGTGTGCAAGAAGTTGAGGGACCCTTTAGATGCAATGGTGGAGTGAAGTCATTCACTCTTGATCCAAAAAAAAGAAATCAACCCAAGCAACACCGAACCTGCCAAGCCTAGTCCCAAGGCTGGCAATAGTCATGCCAACTAGGATAGTAAACAAAATCGTGCCTCCAATTTAGTTAAGCTAATCGCGTGCGTGATTTCCTTTGCTAAAATGGAGGCGTGATTGTGAAAACCTGTTTTTTATTTTAAATCGGTCGAGGCTGTCTTTTTCTCATTTTCTGCGCAGCTATTGGACGAAGGAATATGAAACCTAGACTGTGCATACGCGATTTTGGGTGTGCTTGAGCCCTCCATCTCCACCTTTGGATAAACCTACCCTTTGTGAGGTATTTTATTCAAATTTTTTTTATGTTTTTTTTCATTTTCTTCATCAATTTATTTGCCTTAGATTGAAAAATTAAACCATATTAAGTTAAATTATGGCCAATTGAAACAAAAACCCAATGGAATTTCCCAATTGAAACAAAAACCCGATGTAATTGGCCAATGGAAACAAGAACCCCAATGTAATTGGCCAATTGAAACCAATTCCTCAATTTAATGATAAAAATGAAATAATTTTGATTATTTAACAAAATTCCCACGCCCAATGGAAACCAAAACCCCAATTAACTCAAAAAAGAAATTAATATATTGGGTTTTTTTCTTTGTCATGTTTTTTTTTTAACATTTTGTATACTCTAATGTTGAGTCTTTAAGTTGTGTATTTTATATAGTTGGTTGTGATATGATCCAAACCATCCCATTGTATCTATGATAATAATTATTGATGTAGGAATTGACAAGTGGCCTCATCTAAAGGAATTACCCTGCCTTTCTCATAGAAATATAGTCACCCTCATTAACAATAGCTACCATAACCAGTTAATATCACCCTCATCAAAATGATAATAATCTTCATTATTAATAAATGGATTAGAAATTGATTACCAACTTCATTCAACAATAGCCCCTCTCATTACCAATAAATAGCTTATGAATAGACTAACACTCTAACAATGTGATCCATAACTAGAATAGAGACTAACTACTAGTCTCATCCATATTACAATTCCCGTCATTAAGAATAATTAAAACATGAAATAAGGATCCTCACAAGGATCCTTGTGAATCCATACCAAAATCCACAAATAAACACCTTATAATTTCGATGAAACTTATCGAACTTGCTCTTCCAAGAACATCAATAAACACCATATAGTTTTGATGAAACTTCCCAATCCAAGTGTTAAAATAAGGTATAGTTTAGCTTCCCATGCTTTTAACAAATATTTCGTCTTGAACAAAGGGTACTTTTTGGTTAAGGTCAAGACAACAAAGTTCAACAATAGACTCTATGAATGTGAAGATACATAGGTAGGTTGATGTATTTGATTAAACATGCCAATCACAGACTATATCATACATGATATTTAATCCAGTGGAACCCTTACAACCATAGAATCCATAAAGTTCTGCTAAATAGCCTTTGGAGTCCAAAAAACATAACACTACAACAAATAATTACATATCTAACAAAATCGTTGCCTATACTGGTATTTTATTCATCAACAACACATTATGCCGCCTATTCATTACTGTAAAATTCAAGATATATCTTTAAATTTACATGATAGATTTAGTTTATATGTCAATAGTTATACAGTTTTCAGTTCTTAGATATGTCATTATATCATGTGTTTATATTTCTAATGATATTTTATTTGTATTTATGATTGTAGTGGCTACTATGGATCGTAACAATGCAAAGATACTGAGGTTCATTGGCCATTTGAGAGAGATTGGTTCAGTTTGGAGGGGTGGAGATGAGATCTACCGCTCCCTGTCAGATTCATTGTTATCTATTGTTGATATGATCGCAAGATCGAATGATGCGTTGTATAGCATCGCATCTTACAGGGAGAGAAAAAGGAAACAATATGCTGATGGTTTGAGTTACAATGAGGTAAAAAAGCTGAAAATAACAAAACAAGCCATCTATTCATTGTTTAGACTGCCTGGGACGGATAACATCCCGGAGATCAGTAGGCCACATATTTCTATTGAGTGGTGCACTTTTCCACCCATCAGAGACAACTGGATGGATAGGTGGTACATGGTTTTTGACATTCCCCCTCACAACATTAGGGAAGTACCGATGTACTTCCTCCAAAAAATTTATGCAGAGTTTGTGATGGGGAAACATGTCAACTATTTTGACATGTTGGGCTTCCAAGGAGTTGGTAGGGGAATGCCCCAACATCGACCCCATGCTAGGCATATAGATTCCAATCCACAGATAACTGCACCCCGTGCCTAGCTACCAAGGTCAGACATTCCTCCTGCACATGACATGGTTGCCCAGACACAGGATGCATTTTTTACTCTAGCTGAGATGGTCTCTCGACACACGGCCACTATTGACCAGAGAGCGCCCTCTTCCTCTGCTGGTGTACAACCACCAGCTTCTGGTGGTGGAGGAACATCTATTGGTGGGGATAGACTGACATCCCATGTGTCTCAGAGCGAGCTGCATGTCTGCACATCGTGTGGGGGACCCTGTTATGGTCCTGGACCAAGACATGGTACCAGTACGATGACTGGTGGTCAAGTAAGGACTTTGTTTTAAAACTCTATTATTGAACTCAATTTTTAATTGTTCCATACTATATCTAACATATTAAAAGATTCGTAATATATATTCAATATTCACTCTTGCAGGAGTTTGATGCCTCTCACGAGGGTGGTACTGCACCCGGTGTGGTTGTACCCGAGACCCAGAGAACCACAGTTGAGGTAATATTTAAACACTTGTCATTTTGTTATTACATGTATAACTTTGTTAATGCATGTGTTAGTCTTGATTAATTTATTAAAATGTCTAATATTTACAATTTTTGAAGTTGCAGGAAGCCCACTTGGAACATGATGCCGAAGACATTGATATCAACGACATAGTCCAAGGTGGAATTTACGACTACTTAAAGAATGTAAGTACATGGGTTATGATTGAATCTTGTTCGAATTATTTAAATTTATTACTATACACTCCTTTATAGAGATCGCTAATGTAAATATAATTTTTAAACTTGCAGATGCTAGACGCATCTGAAGAGGAGCACCAAATTGATGGAAGTGGTCACTCCCGTGGTGGAGATATGTCCCAGGATGGGGTAAGTATATTAGAACATGTTATTTTTTCAGTACATATTATTCCATCGATTCAAATCCATGTCTAACTATGGTAACACTTTATGAATGCAGACATCATCACATATCCCTGCACCACCTCTTTGGTATGGATCTCCCCATTGTCCAAACATAGATAAGGGGGTTGTTTACACTAGATGAGGTCCCTCTTCCTTGAACAAAGCGGCTGTGCATGAGGATCAACCTACTCATCCCGCGGTAATGTACACACTTCCAATGGCAGTTGTTGGTTAGCTATGTATTCACTTCACAAGTGGTTTTTCTTAATGTTATTTTCGCATGTTTACAGCATCAGGATGTAGAGTCATCCATGCTAGACCTTAGTGGGATTGTTGATGTCGCTGTCAATGCCGCATCTACAATAGGGATAAGTCACAGTGAGGTACATCTACTTGAATATTTGTAATTGTACATTTCATTTGTATTGTTTCTAGACATGCACGATGTCTAACTATTTAATCATTTGGTGAATGTAGCCATGCCCTGGTCCATTAGTACACACAACTAAGGTTGATGTTCAACCTACAGCTCCTCTTACTACTGAAGAGCACCAGCCTCATCTCCTAGAAATGGTTTTTTTGGTGAAATGTTCATTTTTTACATAATTGATTAATACTTTCTCATTCATGTACATGTTGATAATTCTTGAGATAATTGACATATTTTTTTTTATTCGTAGAGAAGCATGGCAACGAGGCTCGCTGCAAGGTCGAGTACAGCAAAGGAACCTACACCCTCGACACCACATGCACCTATACCCCTGACGGATGCAGTGAGTCTTTGTTTTATTTACAATTGAGTCATATTTTAAATTTTCAAACTTTGTTATTGATGGATAGTACTAGCTCAGTTACCTAATCAAGAAATATTGTCATTGATTTGCAGTCGCTATAGATACACAGTGGTCGTAGACGGAGCCAAAGAGCATCAGGGTCTGGGAAAAACAAGAGAAAGTTATAATTTTGATGTGTTAGTCCAGGACAAATATGTATTTTTATGTACAGTCCGGAGTTAGAGTATAGGGGCACGGTCCAGGACAGATGTACTTTTGTTTGCACATGTACATCAAATATGTTTTTGATACATGTACATTGACAGGACATAGATCTAGGACTTATATTTTTGTATTATAACTTTCATGGTATAAAAAATATTTCATATCAAGGCTCTTGATATATTCATGGTTGAGTCTTTTAAGTGTGATTATACATGTGTGGCGAAGAATGTTTCTATGTGTAATGTTCCCAATTTTTTATAGATTTTACGATTGTATGGAGATATCAGTTATAAATTTGAGAACAATGCACAATTACAATAAATTACGTAATGACAAAAATGTACATTTTAATTGTTTTTTACCACGATCCAATTGCATATACAATGTTATATTAACAATGTCAAATTGTATTCCAAAAGATGGAACATAGGTCTAATACACATTTAAGCACCCAGCACAGCTAAGCAACTGATCCAACTTGGTGGAATACAAAAGCACCTTACCCACATAACAACCTAACAAAAATTTAAAGGATGCTCGAAGTTGACACACTTAAATGATGCAATAGTGTGGTCTACATAAATAAAATTATTTTTTGGCATGATGTCTTTCATCTAACGAGTACATGGGATACACATCAAACCTAAAAGTATCCGAGTATTATAAGGTTGATTCAAAATAACGGTTATGACTATATCCTGCACATTATGTATGTCCTGCAGATTATTTTATCATTTTGTTAATGTACATGGCCTTTGATGAATGGCCTTGAGTAACAACTTTGAAAGAGATGAAAGTTATGTGTGATTAATGTACATGGCATTTTCGAAGCATTCGTAGCATGAAGATATATATATTTTGTAATAATGGCGTAATAGAATGGCCACTTGTTTCTAAACATAAACATGTTCCATTACATGGTTACTGACTTAATGGCATTGTCTCCTCCTGCATTTCATAGTACAAATGCTCACATCTCTTATATGAGGGGAAGATCTACAATCGCCTTCAAGCTGACCTTTATGTGCAAAAATTTCACATTCACTTACTGAGCAAAACCCTAGTTTCCAAAACGGACAAAACAAAATGATCCCTTGTCCATGGACCCAGAATAGAGGGCCACTCTAGCACTATCATGATGTACTAAATCCAACGGATCTGACGGTTCCTTGATCCGAGCAACGGTCATGATTCTGTGGCACATTGAATCCCACCTCCTACAGGCTTTCAGGGACACCTATTGAATCCCTACCCGGGGCATAGAATGGAAACCGTGTATCAAAAAGGGCTTCCAGTGGGTCGTACAAGCATGTTTAGGGATGTGTTATGTGGGAACGCTAGCCACACCTTCACGGTCGATCAATATGTGAATTTGACCCCTATGTGCAAAAATTTCATGTTCACATACTAAGCAAAACCCTAATTTCCAAAATTGACCAAAATAATGGTCTCTTCTCCATGGAAACATATTAGAGGGCATTTAGAGGGACACCCTAGCACTATCTCAATGTCTTGAATCCAACGGAGTAGACGGTTCATCTATCCGAGCAACGGTCATGATTCAGTGGCATGTTGAATCCCACCTCCTACAGGCTTTTAGGGACACCTGTTGAATCCCTACCCAGGGCATATAATGGAAACCGTGCATCAAAAAGGAATTTCGATGCTTGGTGCAAGCGTTTTTAGGCATGTGTTATGTGGGAACGCTAGCCACACCTTCACGGTCGAGCAATATGCGAATTTGACCCCTATGTGCAAAAATTTCACGTTCACATACTAAGCAAAACCCTAGTTTCCAAAATTGACCAAAATAATGGTCTCTTCTCCATGGAACCAGATTAGAGGGCCACCCTAGAACTATCCTGATGTCTTGAATCCAATGGAGCAGATGGTTTGTCGATCTGAGCAATGGTCATGATTCTTTGGCACGTTGAATCCCACCTCCTACAGGCTTTCAGGGACACCTGTTGAATCCCTACCCGGGGCATATAATGGAAACCGTGCATCAAAAAGGACTTCTGGTGCTTCGTGCAAGGTTGTTTAGGCAAGTTCCATGTGGGAACGCTAGCCACACCTCCACGGTCGAGCAATATGTAAATTTGACCCCCATGTGCAAAAATTTCACGTTCACATACTGAGCAAAACCCTAGTTTCCAAAATTGACCAAAATAATGGTCTCTTATCTATGGAACCAGATTAGAGGGCCACCCTAGCACTATACCGATGTTCTGAATCCAACGGAGCTGACGGTTCATCGATCCGAGCAACGGTCATGATTCTGTGGCACATTGAATCCCACCTCCTACAGGATTTCAAGGACACCTGTTGAATCCCTACCCGGGGCATAGAATGGAAACCGTGTATCAAAAAGGGCTTGTAGTGGGTCGCACAAGTGTCTTTAGGCATTTTTTATGTGGGAACGCTAGCCACACCTTCATGGTCAAGCAATATGCGAATTTGACCCCTATGTGCAAAAATTTCACGTTCACATACTGAGCAAAACCCTAGTTTCCAAAATTGACCAAAATAATGGTCTCTTATCTATGGAACCAGATTAGAGGGCCACCCTAGCACTATACCGATGTTCTGAATCCAACGGAGCTGACGGTTCATCGATCCGAGCAACGGTCATGATTCTGTGGCACATTGAATCCCACCTCCTACAGGATTTCAAGGACACCTGTTGAATCCCTACCCGGGGCATAGAATGGAAACCGTGTATCAAAAAGGGCTTGTAGTGGGTCGCACAAGTGTCTTTAGGCATTTTTTATGTGGGAACGCTAGCCACACCTTCATGGTCAAGCAATATGCGAATTTGACCCCTATGTGCAAAAATTTCACGTTCACATACTGAGCAAAACCCTAGTTTCCAAAATTGACCAAAATAATGGTCTCTTCTCCATGGAACCATATTAGAGGGCCGATCTAGCACTATCCCGATGTCCTGAATCCAACGAAGCAGACGGTTCCTCGATCCGAGCAACGGTCATGATTTTGTGGCACGTTGAATCCCACCTCCTGCAGGCTTTCAGGGACACCTGTTGAATCCCTACCTGGGGCATATAATGAAAACCATGCATCAAAAAGGACTTTTGGTGCTTTGTGCAAGCTTGTTTAGGCATGTGTTATGTGGGAACGCTAGCCACACCTTCACGGTCGAGCAATATGCAAATTTGACCACTATGTGCAAAAATTTCACGTTCACATATTGAGCAAAACCCTAGTTTCCAAAATTGACCAAAATAATGGTCTCTTCTCCATGGAACCAGATTAGAGGGACACCCTAGCACTATCCCGATGTCCTAAATCCAACGAAGCGGGCAGTTCGTTGATCCGAGCAACGGTCATGATTCTGTGGCACATTGAATCCCACCTCCTATAGGCTTTCAGGGACACCTATTGAATCCCTACCCGAGGTATATAATGGAAACCGTGCATCAAAAAGGACTTTCGGTGCTTTGTGAAAGCTTGTTTAGGCATGTGATATGTGGTAACTCTAGCGACACCTTCACGGTCAAGAAATATGCGGACTTGACCCCTATGTGCAAAAATTTCACGTTCACATACTGAGCAAAACCCTAGTTTCAAAAATTGACCAAAATAATGGTCTCTTCTCCATGGAACCAGATTAGAGGGGCACCCTAGCACTATCCCGATGTCCTAAATCCAACGGAGCCGACGGTTCGTCGATCCAAGCAATGGTCATGATTCAGTGGCACGTTGAATCCCACCTCCTATAAGCTTTCAAGGACACCTGTCGAATCCCTACTCGGGGCATATAATGGAGACTGTGTATCAAAAAGGGCTTCCGGTGGGTCGTTCAAGCGTGTTTAGGCATGTGTTATGTGGGAATGCTTATTTAAAGGTTTCAATGATCTCAGTACATGCACACTAAAGTCAACTTTGTGAATCAACATG
The DNA here is from genome assembly GCA_001517045.1 of Pseudotsuga menziesii. NCBI lineage: Eukaryota > Viridiplantae > Streptophyta > Pinopsida > Pinales > Pinaceae > Pseudotsuga > Pseudotsuga menziesii. Next base: position 2,893 of record LPNX011191240.1, on the reverse strand, counting down.
ATTTGAAGCATAAGTCCATACCTCATCATGCTAGATCCCACCTAATATCATACAACCAAGGCCTCTAGATCATCTCTTATAATGATGGTTTCCATTAGTCTCTCGTGCTATGTATCTGGTAAGAAGTAGCGTACAAGAACACAAAATTGACATATTCATAAGAAACATACATGGAAAAATTACAATAATGATACATACCTCATCATGCTAGATCCCACCTATTATCATACAACCAAGCCCTCCGAATCATCTCTTATAATGATGGTCTCCATTAGTCTCTCGTGCTCTGTATCCAGTAGGAAGCAGCGTACCTTCGATGAATTCTTACTAGGCATTGTTCATACCTGGAGGTTTGTACCAATGATTAAGTTGGTAAAGTGATACACACGGGCACCTGGTTTGTAATCCCTGTAAACATATCCACCCTTCTTTCTTGCATTGTTTTCATGTGTAAGATATTCACCTTTAACAACCATAGACCCGATGGGGAAGTGGTTGTTTTCATTATCAGTCATGGACATAATGAGGGTTTGCTTTCCCTCAATACAACGTGCCAACTAGTAATCACCACCCCATTCACTATCTTTTGAGGCAACCACTGCGTATATGTGTCCTGCATAGTATGATTGTAGGTATATGATCAAATATTTTTCGTGTGATACAAGGCCATTAATGTGAGTTTCAAAACTACGTAAATTTTACAAAAAAATGTTAAGAAAATGCATCATACCAGGTTGTACAAGGTCTTATACATGATCAAAATCTATAGAAATAGACGATTGGTCTTCTTCCAATGGAGTTAACTCAACAATCGCACGCTGATCAAGTGGAAGTGATATGTGATCCCATCCATCAACCCAATCCAATGTATTCACACACATCCCAGTCACCATCACAGCAAGGCGGGCAAAAACAAGCGAGTTTTCTGGTCCAAATTTCAAATACTGGGTTATCAGAGCTTCGAACCGAATGAAAGCCACGAGTCCTAGGAACAGTCTTGCATTCCCATGCATGTGAACGATCTATGTCTATCACCTCCCAAAAAAATCTCTCGTGTCTCTTTCTTGTGGATTCTGCTCGCATAGCTGATTCCTCTCCCATTGCTGACGTGCACCACCTGACTATAGATTGAGCATTTCGAATAGTAGATATTGTAGATAATTTCAATTCCTCTCTTCGTAGGGTTGTTTTGACACATGCTCCGGCTCCATCATGCTCTCCTTTACCATGCCCAGTCTCAAAATAGTTCCACATATGTGGAACTTTGTAGTTTTTATGCAATGAATACAACCATTGAAATATGCGTGCATTTTTGAACTGACCAGCACATCCATCAGACCAAATCTAGTGTTGATCCATCTGTATGTCCCTACCCTTCAAATGATCATAGAACATGATGAAGCAATGGCGTACATAGTGGAAGTCATGGCACCTATCATCACTTATGTAGAAGTGATATTCCTTTAGAATTTCTCTTTGCTCTTCACTACTGTTTGGGCCATGCCTATACGTGATATGCACCATCAAGGAAACCTGCTCAGAGTGATAATACTGACTTTGGATCTCATTTTGAGGTTGCAGAGTGTAGTTCTCAGCAAAATCAACAACTGAAAGTATAGTACCACGAGGAAATGTATCTCTGCATATTCTAAACTTCTCATCCTGCCATCGTGCCAAGACATGCTAAACATATTGACATGTCTTTTCAATAAATTCGTTGACGAAGACACTAACTTGTACCTGTTGACACAAAATGATCTCAATATTAGGTTTTTTTGTAAGTAAGGAATGAAATGCAACTGTTCAAACATAATTTTATAGATAAATGCATGTACCTGAGATGCCACCAATTGTATTTTTTTGCTTTCTTTCCCTGGGACTATTTCATAGCTGATATATTTGAAACTTTTCATGTCTATAACCATATTCCCAAATTCATTGTCTCCAGTCTCATGCATACATTGGCTCAATAATTCCATTCCAGCACAGTTGGAACAAGTTCCATCCAAACAGGATTTTGCATAGTAAGTTTGCCCCTCGGGCCTATTGCACATGATACTATGAATGAATTCTCTTGATGAGGTCGGTGGTATTGTCAAGGAGCAATCCTGCACATGGTTAGTATTTAACACACGACGAATGTACAAAAATGTTTCATAATAATATTCATATTCTACATGGTATCTACAACAACAAGTGTTACGAAGAGTATTTATTCTAACATACCAGGGCTTACATTTCTCAAAAGATCTTTTCCCCAAATTCAATTATCTGTGTTCATTCCTAAATTTCTCGTATAGTTCTGTCTGTGTTATATCAAGAAGATGTTTAATATGTGGTTCACGGTCCTTTGAACCCCTTCTCAGTTTTAGTACATCCTTCCGGTTTGAAGAAGGCCTTGTGTGATCATGCCAAAAAATATGCACTAGTCCCTTTACTGCATCAACTAGCTTCATGTCACGACGTGGCAACCGACCAATAAAGGCCCAAAAATATGTCTGGGAGGTTGTGTCGAGATGTTCTCTTCTAATTAGAGAGAATTTGAGGTCAAAAATGGGCCTCCTAAGAGATGTACTACAAAAATATAAGATATATTAAAATATTATGAGTTAGGGGTTTTATAGGGTAGGTATATATGACAACTCACCTCCTACACTACTTTTTATGCACAGTATAAATAACCATGGTTGAGTTACTTTTCTAAATTGACAATAAATAAAATTAATAAAATAACTCTAGAATGATGTGACTAAGATTCATTGTAAATTCCCAAAAATTTATTGTCCTTTAAGATTTATTTGTCTTGAACTTGTAAATAAAATTAAATAAAAATGAATTTAATTTATATGCATAACTAACATATTTTTTTCATATAAATATCATTCATGAATTT
>LPNX011191197.1:395550-472579 GCA_001517045.1 Pseudotsuga menziesii | reverse complement strand
CAGGTGACAGCACTTGGCTCGAGCTTGCCCCCAAGGTCGCACCCAGTGGCTTGAAGATTTCTGCCACGTTACCCGAGGTGCGAATTAGGCGGCAACAGAACGTTAGTGATGATGAGATGTTGTTATCTCTCTTATTGGTGGCTAACGACTCAGTACTTTGTGGCACATATGTGGAGGTCGTTTATTATATGGATAGTGCTATCCCATGTGAAATGGGTTTCATATGTTATAGTCATAAATGGGAGGTGCATGTAACATCATCTTAACTATTATATGGGGCCAACCCTTTTCTCATGTGTCATGTCCCCAATTAAATAATTTCCAGATAATACTACTTGCAAATAATGTTCCACCAACCTACTAGTTCCCTAGGTTGAGATGGAGACATAAATTTTGTAATAAGGGGTTATGGGACCCAAAAGGACTTTAGTTTACCATATTCACATTTAAATGGGTCACATAAATGATAAATGGTAAGAAAATAAGTTGGCATGGGTTCATGAAGACACTTGGAAGCTTGTGGAGCCTTTGGATGACTAGATTCCCCACACACTTGGCACGATCTTCATCCAAGTTCGAACACATGGATAATGTAACATTATTGGAGGGTGATGTGGTGTCAAATATCATATAATGAGCCAAGGAATTCGAATAGGTAAAGGAGAGTAAGTCCCATGGAAGAGGAAGAGACTAGAAGACAAGGTGTGCCACTTGGAAGGAGATTCCATGCACTCTATGACAACAAATGATGAAAGATTCTATGACAAATTCAGACCTGATTGCAAACATATGACAAATTTGACATGACAGGGCTAAAAATAGCCACCAAGAAGTCGAATTTGGGAGTTAGAGGCAGCCATTCGAATTGGGGAAAGAAGTGGAGCAAAAGAGGAAGACAAGTGTAATGAGAGTTACTAAACCACTAAGATGAGTTGGAGGAATCCCATGAAGGGAAATTCGACCTTAGGACGCCTCATGAAGTTAATAAAAGGATGTCATGAGGAATGAGAATGACTTTTAATCATTTGTTAATTGGCTTTTGGCATTTTGGACAGTTTTTGCTTTACCATTGCACGGTGAGTGTTCACTCTCCCTGCTTGTGAACCAATTTCGAGGGAGTTGTATTCCTTTCCAAGTTGGTTGTGTTATCACATGTATAGTAGCTGGGCTACCATATTCTATTATTCAAATACAGTACATTTTTCAGCCAGATCTCTTACATATGAGATGCTGAGATGAGCAATTTTGACGGATCATTATTTTGTTAGTGGACTATTATACTCTCCTATGTCAGGATTGAGTCTCAAAACACTCAGATTCGAGGACTGATGTAGCCATTCAGTCATTTGCAGAGTAGTTAGTGATGCCCAGATTGGTTCTAGTGTTTTTTCATTGGACAGATGATGGTTCAGATGGATTATTTGCATGGTTATGACTCGGCATTTATTTTATTGTGTTATGGTTATCATTGCTCGTATACTCATCTTTGTGAGATATACTAGCATTTAGTGTCATGATCTGGTGGTCATAAATATATGGACTTGGATGTATTTGAATTTTGTATTGGTGTCCCTACTTAGACTTGGAAGTTCCTGATCTATACTCATTGGTTTTACCCTCCCTAGGGAGAATAGAGGTAGTCATTCCCACCAATTCTTTGGCTTGCTAGTGTTGGCTTCATCTTTCACTGTCTCCACCCATCCATTATCTTCTAGTTTTGTTTTTTAACCCTACTTACTACTTGACTTATGGCATGGAGGACCTTTCCCCGCTAGAACCTTTGTTGGACAAACCTCCCTGTTTATAGTGTGTCTCGGCTCTGAGTTGGTGACAAAACTTGCCTTCGGTGACTTGGATTGTATGCCTAAATCATTCTAGTCAGTTGTCCCGATGTCTGGCACTGTGCAGAACTCCCCCTAGTCACTTGAGATGTTGTTGGCTAAAACTGAAAGCTCATGTACTACTTGTATTGGAAATGTTTATATATGTGCCCATGGAAAATGTAAATTCTAAAATGTGTTTCTTAACATATATAAGCAAAGGGCAAGAGCAATGAAATGCTAAAATACTCTGTGAAGGGTATAAGAAAAGGTCCCAAACGCAATGGTTAAATATATGCTATATCCAAATATTGTTGACCTTATAAATTTGAAAATGTCCTAGATGAAAGCTGTAGTTAGCTGTGCTTTTAAGCACTGGTGAAGTCCCCAAAAGGTCATACAGGCCAAAAGGCCATGGAAATAAAAATGATGGTCCTAATGAACCTGGATCAAACTTGATGTAGAAATGATGCCTAAGTAAAATAAGCACTCTCTGAACAACTCCATGGATCCACCATGTGCTTCATTTATTTCTTCTTGACTGGGGTACCCTCTTTATGGGTGATCTAGTCCACTTTGGTACTTTATGGTTATATTGATCCATGTATTGTATGTTAAGCTCATCTCAACCATTGATTAGAACATTTATATCTTTTAATCTTAGCCACTCGTTTTGAAAGTGGTTAGGATTTTGGTTCTCTCATTTCTATTTAAAAGAGAGAGCTTCTTATTTGTAAGGGGTCTTTGCTTCTTGAATCTGATGAATAGAAAGACTTTTTCTGTGGATATTTTTTGGATCTGCTTTGCATCTGGTGTTCTTCGGTGGTGACTGGAAAGTCTTTTGCTTCCTAGCATTCGGAATATTGTGTGAGATCTATATCTTTTTTCGGGATCATTGTCTTGTCTACAGGAGGGCGTTTTTCAACTGGAGCATTTTTGCAGGGGGACCTCAACTCGCTCGGATTGTCTTCGTCTTGTATCAAGGGGTTTTCATTAGCTTCATTGTGATCTATGATTACATCTTATTACTTTTTATGTAGATCTAGCTTTTCTTTCATAATACAACAAATCTGATATTGTTGACGTTTGCTTGTGTAGGATAGGGGGGCACATTGGTCACTTGGAGCATAACGTTGGTCTTAGAACTCACTCAGATTTTCAGAATTGATCGGGATGGCGGGGATCATGATCATCAAGGCATCTACTAACATTTCCAGGTAAGATCTACAAGTCAATCTCTTCTCTCCCGGATCTCAATCCATTGTACCTGCTTTTCTTCAAATTTTCTAAAAAAACTCCTAAATAATAAAAGTCCAAAAAAATACTTAATCAGGAAACCGCTCGATCTTTGGACAAACCACTGTTGGGTTTTGTAGATCGGGCACTCCTCTCACCAAATCCTCCTCAATGTTGTCCAGATTGTGACTGGTTTGCCCTAGATCTGACTTTTTGACTGCTCAAACCCCAACGCCCCTACTGAAATTTTGACTTTTCCAGATTTGATTTTTTTTGGAAAATAATCACTTGGGTTTGTAGATCAGGTCTCCCTCACTCCAGAACACCCCCAACGCTGAGCTAGTTCCTTCCAAGTAGCCCTAGATCTGAAAAACTGACTTTCAGCATCCTAGCTTCCTTCATCAGATTTTGACTTTTCTAGATCTAATTTTTTCTAAAATTTTCTAAGTTGAGTCTGTAGATCAAGCCATTCTGATCTCATCTCTCCTCCAACGCTGAGCTAATAGTCTCCTAGTTGTCCTAGATCTGCAGATCTGCCTCTCCAAACCCTAGCGCTAGCCCTCCTTCTGTTGGTTTCCCTGTAAACTGAATCTTTCGAGCCAAACACTTTTCTGGGTCCATAGATCAGGGCATATCCCACGTGGGTTCACTTTCACACTGTGTAGGTACTGACTCCATTGCCCAAGGCCCAACAGGCACTGATCTCCAAGCCTAGCGCTAGCCCTCTTTTGACCTCTTTCCCCTGAAAGTTGACTGCTCCTTGATGACTCAGGTAATCTAACATTGTCATATCTCTCATTGAGTCTATCCCTTTGGTACTAGACAGTCCCAACTCTGTCCTTACTCACCCTGCCTCGATTACGTTTCCCAAGGCAGTGGTTATCTTCATCAGTTGCTAGTACCTCAACCCTAGATCTAGTATTACCCCGATAGGTTACTTGTATTCCACTTTGAATCAACCCTCGTACGACTGAAGTCCTCATCTAAAGCCCTAGTCCATTTAGTATCATCTTCCATAGATCTAGAGTTTCCAATTACCTTACACCTTATGCACCTCAAGCCATACTTGATCTGATCTGGTGTCTAGGTTTGATCTCTCCTGTCAGGAGTAGATCTGGGTCTCCCCCGTTGTTATCTTGGACTTAGGTAACATAAAGCGAAGACTGCCTTGATTGGCATGACAACCATCCATTTGGGAGTCTAGGCAGTCTTGGTTCCACCTCCTTAGTTGCTTGTCCCTCTACCGTCCATCTGGATCTATCTCACATAGCCAACTACAAGGTTGGTAATAATAGGTTGATGAAAACGCCATTCAGACCTCTCATTGGAGCTTAATGAAGGAGTTTTATTTACAGGCTGAAGGTCCATACAGTCGAATTCTCATATATTCCCCTATTCCCTCATTCCTTCTTCTCCATTCCCCCACACTCTCATGTTGAGGACACACTTATCAGAGTGCTGCTTGCACGTTGCTGATTATATTTGGTGCCCAAGCTGTGAAATATGATGTATGGCTATGTAATCTCATATCCATATGCTCTGTAAGTCAAAATATCATAAATACATGTATGAAAGGCTTGCATTCCCACGCTCTTGAATGACTAGTTTTCATGTATTTGGCTTCCATTTTGGAAAGAGTTGCATAACATATTTGTATGAGGACATTTCTATGATTTTAATGATGATGGGGAAGCAATATATGATACATTTCTTTGTACTGTTATGTCCCTATGCTCTGTAAGTCGAAATATCAGAAATCCATGTGCAAAAGGCTTGCATTCCCATGAGTTCGAATGACTAGTTTTCATGTGTTTGGCTTCCATTTCAAAGGAGTTATATATCAGATATGTACTAAGGAATTGCTTTGATATTAAATGTTGTTGAGGAAGCAATTCATATGATGTAGATGATCTCCATTCACCATGTCATGTTCTGAACTATTTCATGTACTTTTTATGAGTTAAAATCGAGCTAGTTATGCAATTTCCCCATAAGCAATTTTCCTAAAAGTGGGCATGCAAATGTTGTACTTTATAATCAGTTTAAATAGATAATAACAATGATTAATTACAACCCCTGATGTCTGATATTCATCCCCATACCCTGTTCTCAAATTTGGGAGGGTCGTACTGCATTTGGAAACCCAAAAGTGTCATCTACCCTTGGGGGTTTTAACATCAATTTCCTAGCGTCTTTGTCCTTCTTTCCCTATGACCAAAATAAAGTTGCAGAAGCAATTGGGAAATGTATGAGCATTAATATTATGCATTAGGATGTACTAATACCCCTCAATCTCTTCCATACAGAATTTGGAGTCATTTGGGTGCATTTGGGTCAACCTAGGGTTCACTAGTCTAAAGCTAGAAATTGGCCAAAGTTGTGCAAACTTGAGTAACATGTCAAATTTTCAAAATGAATTTTTGATTCGACCATTGAGTGTCTGAGGCCTTTTAGTATGTTTTAAATCCCATAGGATCCCTCCATAATAATTTTGGAAAGGTATGGTGGTGTTTGGAACCAAAACCAAGAAGGATTAGTCGACCACATTTTCCTGGAAAATTCACATTGTTTCTCCTTAACCCCAAACAAGGTTGCAGAGGTCTAAAGTCAAATAAAAAGTGTCCATAAAACACCTTGGGATGTTTTAAGACTCGCCATACCATTTCCTTTCAAATTTGGGACCATTTGGTGAAAGTTGGAACCCTCTAGAGTCATGACTTGTTAAGCCCGAATTTTACCCAATTTGTACTTTTCTCCAAATTCTAAAAAAGGGACATTACATCATGATAGGTATCAAACTTCGTATGGAGTGCGACCTTGAACTTACCATACTGGGCACATATGATGAGGCACTTTTTTTATTTATTTATGTAGGACGTATCACGCTAAGTGGGGGTAATTCATGTAAGATGTGGGTTACATCACAAGGGATCGTCCCCTCACTCTCATTGTGGAGTTATGAACCCCATGTGCATATATTAATTATTAAATGGAGAGCCTCTTGATCATACAATGTCATCCCCTTTATTGCTTCATGCGTCCATTGCGCGTGACAACATTTTAACCATGGTGCCACCTCTTTAGCTTGAAAACATATTATGAAGACATAACCTTGCAAAATTCACAAGGTAGTCCATCAATCCTTGAAGATTTACTATTTTGCATAGAGCCAAGGGGGATACAAAAAGTCCATCCTTTGTGAAATCCCTATCCAACCTGTCACAGTCAACAATAGAGACCTCGTGCGGCATTTCCCAATAACAAGCATTCCTAGAAGCAAAAAAAACACCTTAATTAAGGGATAAAAAGAAAAAATCCTCTAAAAAATAATCACCAAACATACGTCATATCTCGAAGGGATCTTCCTCAAGCGAACCATTGTCTCTGCAAAGGCCAAGCACTCTAGTGACTATAATTTTCTTCTTTAAGAAGTCAAAGAAGAAATAGGATCCTCCATCCCCCTTCCTTAATGCGTTATAACCTGGCACATTTTGTATTTGTAACTTCAAAAGATATTCTGATGTATATTATTATTGTATATTGTTGTACCCCCATCGGAGATGTGTTTCCTTCCTTTCAGGATGTCATTATTATGTATGGTCCTTGAGGTACAACCTCCATTGTAATTCGGGGCAGTAGTCCCTAGTTTAATATAATGAAATGTATTTCTGGAGTCTCCCTAGGAGAAGTTAGCCTTGTTAGGGTTAGAGGTCGGCCCAATCAAGTTAGGAGGTCAGCCACTTGATGTGTATAAATAGGGAGCTGCCCTTCCTCATTTAGACACACAAACTCACTCACGTTCGCATGAGGAGAGAGAGAAGAGCAAGGAGGAGAGAAAGAGAGTTGCAGAAGACTTCTTATACTTGGGTTTTTACCTCTTGTGAGATGTCTTAGTGACAGAACTATTTTGAGGAAGTTTGCGGTGTTTTCTCCTTTATGGTTTCCCTGAGGAAAATCTGTGTGTCTTGTGTATCTTCTCTATCTTGTGCATCTTGGATATTTTGTTGTGCTTGTTATTTTTTTAGATAAAGATCCTAATCAATTTGAATAAGACTAGAAAAGCTAACATGGTATCAGAGCCTCTCTGAAAGAAGCCACTGTGCAGCAGCGAAAACTAAGGCTTCCTAGCTCAAGGTCTTCTCTCCACAAATCATTAAAAAAATAGGGCTAGGCTAACTCACCATAAGAGGGCAGATATTTTGGTGGAAGCATAATCAAATTTGGAGAAGTTTCAATTTTTTACTATAGGACATTGCAAGAAGAAACTAGGGCATCAAGTTTCAGAGGCTTCCCACCACAATTTTCAGAAAATGACCTTACTAAGCAACTCACCTCAAGGAGGCCCATCCTTCTATACAGACAAAATTCCAAAACTACAAGTTTGGAAAACCCTCGGTCAACCAACTCCGAAACTAGGTTGAACACCTCAAATCGATAAGATCTAAATCTCTGCTATTTCCATTTGAGGTTCTCATTTCAAAATGACTAATCACACCCAGCTTGATGATAATCTTGGGGGAGCTGATAACTTTCGAGCATGGAAGTACAGGATCTCCCTGATCCTTGAAGAAAATGATTTGGATCAATGTATAAGTAAGGAAGTTCCAGAACCAAAGGGAGATAAGGCTAAGGCAAAGAGGATTGTTTCAGATTCTATTAAGGATCAACTCAACCATGATGTGTCATCCTTGAAGACACCTAAAGAAGTGTTCGATGCTTTGACGAAGTTGTTCGAAGGAAAGAACATCAATCAGAAGATGACTTTGAGGAACCAACTAAAGAATGTGAAGATACAGAACTCAGATCCTAGCAGTCCAACTTCACAAGGGTTGCTCAAATCAAGGAACAACTTGAAGCAATCGAAGAGAATGTAAGACCGGCTTGAATGGTCTCTCTACATCATGGGATTCATTCATCCAAAGAATATGTTCAAGAAAGAGGTTGATCTCTTTCAGCAGACTCTCAAAAGAATGCACATAAGAAGAAGCACAACTCATACAAGAGAAGAGAAGATGGGAGCAACTAAAGATCAAGCTCTCACAGTCCACAACAGAAGAAAGAAGGAGAACCACCATCACAACAAGAGGAAGGACCATTATAAAAATGACAAAAGAAGTCCAGAAAAAATCCTTCCAACATTCGATGTTACACTTGTGATGAGAAGGGACATTACTCCATTGATTGTCCTAGAAACAGAGGCTCCTTGAACAAGAAGTCCAATAAGAAGAGACATCATGCTCAGACCATAGAAGATGATGAACCAACAATAAAGAGACTCAAAGCAAGGGATGATTCTTTAAGTGATGAAGAGTATGTCCTTATCTCAGCACTCATAGGCACTATCTCACATGGAAGCAATGATTGACTTGTGGATAGTGGGGCATCCAAACATATGACGGGAAACAAAGAATCATTTGTCAATATGTCTGAGCATGAATCACCTCACAAGGTGAAACTTGGGGATGATTATCAATACCCCATAAAAGGAAGTGGGGAAGCTTCATACAAGCTAGATTCCGGAAAATCTTTGAAGATGAAAGACATGTTATATGTTCCAGGATTGAAAAAGAATATTCTCTCCATCTCTGCACTAGATGCAAAGGGAATAAGGGTTGCATTCGTTGATGGCCAAGTCCTAACGTGGCCAAAAGGAAACACAATAGATGATGCAACTGTGGTTGGAGAGAAAGAGGGAAAATTGCACAAGTTCAAGGGACAACCTGAACAAGAATTGGTTGATGACTCCATAGAACCAAGCGAGCTATGGAACCAAAGGCTTCCACATGTGCACTATAGAGCACTACCAATAGCAAGCAAGGCGGTTTCAAGTCTTCCAGAAATCCATGAAAAATATGAAGGCATTTGCAAAGGATGTGCACAAGGAAAGAAAGCTAAGAAGACATTTCCCAACAGTGAAAGCAAAGCAAAAGGAATATTGGAGATAGTACACTCAGATGTGTGTGGACCCATGTCATCCAACTCACTAAGTGGGTATCTATACTATGTTTCCTTTATAGATCATTTCTCACTTAAAACTTAGATATATTTCTTGAAAGGGAAAAATGAAGTCTTCAACAAGTTTAAGGAATTCAAAGCCTTGGGCGAGAACCACAATGAAAGGAATATTAAGACTCTGCAGTCAGATAATGGTGGAGAGTTCACCTTAGAAGAATTCAATGAACTCTGCAGAGAATTTTGGATTAAGAGAGAGTTGAGCACTCCATACCATAGTGGAAAAAATCGGCATCGGCAAAAAATCGGCGAGGGTCCAGAAAACATCTTCTCGGCAACATCGGCGAAAAAATCGGCAAACCACGGCAAGCATTAAAAAATCCAAATTTTGTACTTCAATAGGGTCAAAATTTCCTTCCCAATTTTTTCCCCTATTTGCCGATCTTTCCCAATTGTTTCCCGATTTTTTCCGATTTTTGCCGATTTTTTCCCGATTTTTGCCGATGTTTGCCAATTTTTCACTATGTCCGATTTTTTGAAAAAATTGCGATTTTTTGGGACATCGCCGAAAAATCGGCGATTTTTTCTACTATGCTCCATACAATCGTCAATAGAATGGCGTTGCAGAACGAAAGAACATAATCATAATGGAAGCAGCAAAAGCAATGCTACATGACCAGGATCTTTCGATGCACCTTTGGGCAAAAGCAGCAAGGACAACTACGTATGTACAAAATCATACTCCTCACCGAGTACTCGACAACAAGACTCCTGAAGAGGCTTTCTCAGGAGAGAAACCAGAAGTCAGTCGCCTCAAAATATTTGGCTGCCTAGTGTACATACACATTCCAAAGGAAAAGAGGACCAAGCTCGGTCCTTCTGGGAGGGAGGGGACATTCACAGGATACAATGACACTTCAAAGGCCTACCGACTATACTTCCTAGGATTCAAGAAGATTGACATCAGCAAAGACATAACATTCGACGAAGACTTAGCATACTCCAGATCCAGAAAACTACATATTGTAGAAGTCGAAGAACCTGAAGCAACAAGAGTCCGAGACATGGCAATAGAAGAAACAACTCCAGAAGACCATGAAGATCACGACATGGCAGAACCACAAGAACCTGTAGAAACACTTCACGAGAAAAACTCCCACGAGAAAACCAGCATGGTCACGGGATCTATTACAAGATGCAGAAAGGTATGGTGCTCCAGATGGGATGCATAGAGAAAGGAAAAGACCTCAACCATACAACATCTCTGTGGCCTTGCTATGTGACATCATTCACAATGATCCTTCCAACTACAAAGAAGCAGCTGAGAAAAAAGAATGGAAGGATGCAATGATTGAGGAATACAAGTCGACCATGAAGAATGATGTCTGAGAGATAGCTCTGAGACTGGAAGGGAAGTCTGTCGTGGCTTTAAAGTTGATCTACAATATTAAGCATGTTGCAGATGGCAGCATTAAAAAACACAAGGCAAGGTTCGTGGCACGTGGCTTCTCACAAAAAGAGGGCATATACTACGAGACAATTGCACACGTAGCGAGATACATTTTCATCATATCTATACTTGCATTGGATGCAATAATGAAATAGAAGGTACACCAGATGGACGTCAAGACAACATTCTTGAATGGTGTAGTCGAAGAGGAAGTGTATGTGGAGCAGCCACTAGGATTTGAGACAGATGACAGGAAAACACGTGTGTACAAATTGAAGAAATCCTTGTACGGATTGAAACAAGCACCCATGACATTGTACGGCAGGATGGACAACTCCCTGATGAACTTGGACTTTACTAAGAGTAAAGCGGATTCCAACCTTTCCTTCAAGGTTGAAGGCAGAAGAACAGTGATGGTCCAGCTATATGTTGATGACCTATTTCTGACGGGAGAGAACGAACTCATTATAGATGCAAATAGGACGCTTGCAGCTGAGTTCGAGATGAAAGACCTAGGGATGATGCACTATTTCTTAGGCATAGAGGTGTGGCAGGGTGCAAATGGAATTTTCCTTGGTCAAGGAAAGTATGCATGGAGATTCTGAAAAGGTTCGAAATGCTGGACTACAAGGCGATAGCCACACCTATGGCATCGAACCTGAATCTACTATGTGATGCTTCATCAAATTCGTTTGAGCCATGATGTATCGTCAGATGATTGGATCATTGATGTACCTGAGGAATACGAGACCAGACATATGCTTTGCTGTGAACACCCTGAGCCAGTTTCGGACAAATTCGAGACATGTTTACCTGGTTGTTATAAAGCATGTATTGAGATACCTGAAGGGTACAGTTGATTATGGGCTCAAATATAATGTGAATCCAAAGATTAACCTGTAGAGTTATGTTGATTCAGATTGGGCAATAAGTGCCACTAATAGGAAGAGCACTTCGAGATGCTGCTTCAGTTTGGGATCCGACATGATCTCCTACTTTAGCTGGAAGTAGTCCTGCATGGTGCTAAGTACAGCTAAGGCAGAATATGTTGCAGCCTGTTCGGCTAGTTGTGAGGCAGTATGGCTTTGAAAGTTACTGTCTGATTTGTTTGATCTCTAGTTAGAGGCGACTTGTATCTTTTGTGACAACTCGAGTTGCGTGAAGTTGTCAAAGAACTCGGTGTTCCATGACAAGTTGAAGCATATTGAGATCAAGTTCCACTATATCAGGGATATGGTGCAGAGGGGAGCAGTGAAGCTCTAGTATGTGGCGACAAACGAACAAATAGCGAATGTGTTGACCAAGCCGCTAGCTAGAGTGAAGTTCGAATACTTCAGAGAGAGACTTGGTGTTCTCCATATCAAGGTCCCTAGAAAGAGGGAGTGACGAGTTCTAGCATGGTCAGAGGCATAGGTTGTCTTGGTGACGTAATCAATCCTAGTGTGTGCTCCCATGCTAGAAATGACGAGAAACTAGAAGACGCAGATGCATGAGATCTCACATGGGAAGAGGTACGGGTTGTCCTTGAACATAAAAGTCCTGGCGTGGTACTCATGTTGTTCTCGGACATACTCAGTCCGGTCAGGTTGTCTTTGGATGTAATCAGTCCTAGCGTGGTACGCAGGTTTTCCTTAGATGTAATGAGTCCTGGAAGGTTGTCTTTGGATGTAATCGGTCCTTGCGTGGTACGCAAGTTTTCCTTAGATGTAATAAGTCCTTGAGGTTATCCTTGGATGTAATCAGCCCTGGCGTGGTACGCAGGTTTTCCTTAGATGTAATCAGTCCTTATGTGTGTTCCCATGATGGAGATGATGAGAGGTCACAAGGCACTTGGTGTGTGCCTGGGCACTTCTCACGTAGTGGTAGATGCAAGTTGTCTTGGTGACATAAATAAGTCCTAGCATGCTCCTATGTTTGTAGAACACATGTTGATCGGAGACATATGCACTTGGTGTGCTTCTAGGTGATTCTCACATAGTGGTAGACACAGGTTGTCTTGGTGACGTAAGGAGTCCTGGTGTGCTCCTATGTTGGTAAAACACAGGTAGTCAGTAATATGCATCTGGCATGTGCTCCGTGTACAATGACGAGATGATGCGGATACGACGAAATGATTCGGATACGACGAGATGATGGTAGGAGATGTAGGTGATTGCAGTGGCAATGTAATGTGTGGTCCTAGGCTGTACCTATGTGATGGATTGTTTGTGGAAGGCCTAGATGAGGACTAGGCCTACACCCAACATGAAACAGGGTTGGCTCTGTAGAAAATTCCGAGATAGATAATTCTGAATATCCGATAGATGTCACTATTCAATGATCGACAATATGAGGACTATGGAAGCAGCAACAATGATGACTCCGTGATGATGACGTGACCAGGTGTGTTGATGACTGTGGCGAGAGAATACCTTCCTAGTTAAAAGGGAGTGTTGTTGTATTTGTAACTTCAGAAGATATTCTGATGTATATTATTATTGTATATCGATGTACCCCCATCGGATATGTGTTTCCTTCCTTTCAGGATGGCATTATTGTCTATGGTCCTTGAGGTACAACCTCCGTTGTAAGTCAGGGTAGTAGTCTCTAGTCAAATATAATTAAATTAATTTTTAGGTCCTTCTAGGGGAGGTCGGCCTAGTTAGTGTAACAAGTCGACCCAGTCAAGTTGTAAGGTTAGTCACATGAAGGGTATAAATAGGGAGGCACAATCCCTCGTTTACACACCCACTCACTCAAGTTCACATGAGGAGAGAGTGAATATCAAGGAGTAGAGAGAGAGAGTTGCAGAAGACTTCTTATACTTGGTTTTTTACATCTTGTGATATTGTCTTAGTGACGGAACTATTCTAAGGAAGTTTGTGGGGTTTTCTCCTTTATGGTTTCCTTAAGGAAAATATTTGTGTCTTGTGTTTCTTCTTTATCTTGTGCATCTTGGAAATTTTGCTATGCTTGTTATTCTTTTAGATAAAGATCCTAATCAATTGAATAAGACTATAAAAACTAACAGTACAAGCATTGCCTCCTCTAGCAATATACTCTTCCCTACACACTGCCAACTTTCAATGTGTTGCATACTCTTGAAGGACAATGTTATGCAAGCATTCCTCAAGGAAAATATGTACCTCCTCTAACTTTCTCCTAGCCTCCCAAAGCTCCCATTTCTACTTGCAAGCAATTATACACCCCCAACCATGCATGACTTTGACAAACCTCTGAATGGTTGCCTCCCACCATAACATCCAACCACTAACCCTGATAGGATGTCGAGCAAGGTTCCAAACACAATAACCAAAGCATGTTCTAAAAGGGATTCCAAAACCTACCAATTCAGCACAATTGGTTGCTCATTGACAGAAAAAATCCAAACTGAAGAGAATCATTCTTGCTTCTATGAAGGATCATTCTTACTTA
The DNA here is from genome assembly GCA_001517045.1 of Pseudotsuga menziesii. Taxonomy (NCBI): domain Eukaryota; kingdom Viridiplantae; phylum Streptophyta; class Pinopsida; order Pinales; family Pinaceae; genus Pseudotsuga; species Pseudotsuga menziesii. The sequence goes on along the minus strand of LPNX011191197.1, from coordinate 458,707 downwards.
TCTTCTTACATTGCAGATAAGAAGACAAGTAAGAAAATATTTGAAGCATTCGTTGAGTTATTTCAAAACTCTTGTGCTTCTTAACAAGTGCTCTTGTAAAACCATCTTTTAGTTGTTCGCATGAGCAAACCAGATACTATGGAGAGCTACTTGACCAGAATCACTGAGTTGAAAGATCAATTGGTTGGTATTGGAACAACAGTGGAGGATCAAGGGTTCATGCCCATTGCCTTAAAAGGACTTGCTCCTTCCTGGATGTCTTTTGTTCAAGGAATTTTGTTGATTAAGTTGTCATTGATGCCAACAGCGCATGGTCATTGATGTCAATAAGTGTGTCTTGGTGCCCCTTAAGGAGCCCCTGAGGGATAAGTAGTTATCAATGTCAAAGGAGACCTTTTGACTTTGTCCAAACCCAAGTCTGAAGCCCTTGGAGCCCTTGGGACAATGGGAAAAGCCCTTCACACCCTGTAGAATGTTTAAGTACCCCTAAGTTGATTCCATGGTTCCATAGTTCCTTCCCTGGTTCCCCAGTACCACAACCATGCCCCATTTCCCTAGAATGTGTCCTTGGTGGGTTGAAGAAGTTGCAAGAGTCCAAATGACCCATTCTGTGGTCATTTGTGTTTGTAATGAGGTCATGGAACCCTAGGAGAAATCCTTGAACCGACACCTTGTTTGTCAAGGTTATGAAGCTTGTGGTAACTTTGTTGACCCAACAAAAAGGCTCTAAAACCCTTACCATTGGTCCCCAAGCCTACAGACTACCCTATGTTGTGTCCCTAAGCCCTCATGATGACCTAACATAAAACCCTAAGACCCTTAACAAATAAAGTACTAAATAATGCTTAAAGTCAATATGTGAGTAAATGGTAAAAATATTTCCGCCAACATTGACATTCTTCAAACCCTTTGAAGTCAGCCCCATTAATGATCCAAGTGTTAAAACTATGTTTAATAATTTAATGAAGGAATAGACACCCATACACATGATTTGCAAATCTTATTAACGTGTTGAAACATTGTGAAAACCCCTCCTAGAAGTCAGCCCCTTCAATTAATGAAATAATAAAACAATTTCAAACTCTAAATAATTTAGGATACCCTCCAAGAAGTCGGCTCCAACAATTAACTTAATGATAAAAAAAAATTATTAAATTAATGTTTAAATTTCCTCCATTAGGTCAGCCCTAATCTCCTAGCACTCAACGCCTAAAAGAGTGTATTTATACACCAAATAATTGTCATTTCAATACTCAAACGAATGAGCAAATAGACTGAGGTATAATTCACAGGTCTGAAGAAAAATTCGCAGGCAGCAGAGACCCAAATTTTCAGTCATTTAACAGTCCATCTTTTGGGAGTTTTCTTAGAATTAAAGCTAAGTTTGCTGCTGTCTTCTTGCCTCCTTAACAGTTCCGAGTTTTTCAGCCTATCAAAGACCATTTTTTTAGTGTATGAACTGAGATTTGTCTGAGGATTTTTGCAGACTGTGGGAGAGCACCAGAATTGCAGACCCGAATTTTGTTTGAAGACTATTTCTTTTTGGGGTTAAGTCAAGAGTCAAAACAGTCCAGGTTCTTGTATTGTTGCTGCCTTCTTACCTTGCAACAGACCCGAGTTTCCTGAGTGAACAGTCTGGTTTTCAGCACAGTCCAAGTTTTACAGAGACTTCTCTCTAATTTCGGGTTACCTTCAGTAGCATAGACTGATCCCTTAAGACATCCAAAATCTGCAAATTATTTATTGAAGTGATCCAAAGCTTGAGCAGAGGTATATCATCAGCTACAAACCAGAAGATCAGATCAAAATAAAATTCCAAGTAAGAGTCTTATGCTTGTTGCTTTTAGTTTGGATGTTGTTTACTGTGTATGTGGACTGATAACATATGGATGTTGATCTTAACCTTCTTGAGGAAACATGTTTAAAGTTGTTATAAGATGTTGTTGGACAGTCTGATTTAAGACCAAATTTGATTACATTCCTTTGACTGGAGTTGACTGTAACTACCTTTGTATTATTTTTAAGTCTAAGTTGTCATTATCCCTCTGACAGTAAAGTCAATATTTGACTTGACAAGTTTTGAGAAGTTAAGAGTTGGCTTTGACTAAGTTTGACAGTGGTATAAGTAGCATTATACTTGTAATATGTATTGACAGAACTATACTGAGTTTGACATTCTAATCTTGTATTGATTTGATAAGCTGTAGGTGTCTTAGATTGTATGATAAGCTTATAGCATTGACTAAGTTAACTAAAGTAAGACTTTGATTGAGTTGACAAGTTGTCATGACAATGTTGTAAGGGTTTGTTCAAGTTGACTTTTACCTTTATCCTCCCCTCTATAATTGACCTAAGAATGATTAAGTGAAGAATGGATGACTATGAGCTTTGACTATTGACCTTGAGCTTGTCCATGAGTAAGACTGGGGTTAGTTGATGTTAGTTGTTTGACTATCATGCATTGCTGAGAATTGACTGTGGTAGAGTCTTGTATATGAGTCATGAGGTTGACAGAAAGTAGTCAAGTTGTTGAGACTTGTTGTTTTAGATCATCCATATTCTTGGTTAATGTAGAGTTTGATTGATTAAGTCTGTCTTAGGTTGACCATCTTCTTATTTGAAGTTGGTTGGTTGTTGTTGTTTGTAAAGCCTTGCTTGACTGAGGTGTTTGTCGGGTCTTGAGGATTGGTTATGGTGTCACTGAGGTGAGTAAGATTGGGGGAGTAAAGTCATGGTCATGTTGTAATTGTACTATCCTAACCCTATCTTGACCAAGTAAGAAAGTAGGTTTCCCATAGAGCAGTTATGGTCAGGTCTTTGAGCAGCTACATATTTGATTTGGCACAGGTTCGGTTGAGCAGGATTGGAACAAGTTCTCTTATGTGCAGATGGTCTAACTCAGATTGGTTGAATTGTATGAGCAGTTGGTTTCACTCAGGTGGACTGAGTTTGGTGTGCAGACCCAGATTGATTGAGTCGGATGATTGATTGGTACAGCGTAATTGGATAGCTCACTGATCCAGTTCTGGTGCATTGATGAGCAGTGTGATACAACAGACAATGATCAGTTGATGAGCAGTGTGATACAGCAGACGATGATCGGTTGATGAGCAGTGTGATACAGTGGATAGTGATCAGTTGATGAGTAGTGATCAGATGATGAGCAGTGGTTAGTAGTGGTACAGGTTGTGCAGTGGTACATGTTGAGCAGTGTGGTGCAGGTTTTGTAGTGTGGTACAGGTTGAGCAGTGTTGTACAAGCTATGCAGTGTGGTACAGATTGTGCAGTGCAGTACAAGTGTTGATTAGCAGGTCCGCGGGATCAGTGCGGTTGTGGTTCAGCAGTTTCTATCTTCTTATCAGGGTCGCAGGACGAGGCAAGGAAAGGAGGTCGTATCCTCCCTCCGGTTGAAGCCGAAAAACTAGGGAGTGGTAGCTTCCTTCAGGTTGAAGCCTGTAAATCAGGTGGTCGTAGCCTCCTTCCAGTTGAAGCTGGAAAATTGAAGTCTTTGTAATAAGGGGGTTGGTGCCTCCTAGTTATTTCTGGAAAACTATTTTAAAAAGGCTTTCGTGGTTTTCCCCCTAGGACTTGGGTTTCCACGTTAAAATATTGTGTACTGTGTTGTTATGCTTTCTATGTGATGATGATGATATGATGATGATAACAATGTTGATGAAGATATAAATATAATGTGATAATGCATAATATTGAATAAGTTGTTCATTGTTAAAGTTGAAAAAGTAATAAAAACTGCACACGCAAATTCACCACCCCCCCCTCTCTGTATGCCTGGTGTGTCCAACAAGTTCATGCTCAAGCTACCTTGCCAAAGTTTTCAAAACATTGGGTTAATCTTGTGCAAGAAGAAATCAGATTGTAGTCTTATTCAAAGCAACAAGGGGTAGTAGATGCTATTGGTCTCATCAATAAGATAAAGGGTAGCACGAAAGGCTACAAGGTGTCGAATTTTTAGCATTAGCATGAATACTTTTAAAATTTGCAAACTAACATAAACAAATGACAAGTGCAGTAAACAACATCAACACATCAACACACTAAACACAAGAGTTTTTCATTGGGGAAACGTTTAAAGGACAAAAACCCCAAAAGCTTTAGTATTTCATCTTGTAAATGAGATGACTGAGGTTTTCCAAGAAATTCCACAAACCCTAACTGGGTTTATATCACAGATCCACAATTACACAGAATGTAAACTTTTACATAGAAAATGTCAAATTTGGCTTTTTAACAAATTAGGGCTTTCTGGCCTAAATTTTCTCTCTCCTGCCCAGAAAGATCAAATTGCCCAAAAATCTTGTGATTGCCCCATTCTGTTTTTCTCTCTCCTGTTGTATCTATACATGTTCCCCTGCCCGTACTAGCTTCCCAATTTATGTTTCCCTGCCCGTAGGGTAGCCTTTGCCTGCTCAGAACCTGCTAGGCAAGTCTTCTACAACCTGAACCCTATCGGGTTCCTCTGCTGCTGACCTGAGGGTGGGTGGCATGTCCCGGAGGTCTTTCGGGCTTGTTTGTTGTCTACCTGAGGCCTTCTGGTCCTGTCAGCAGCCTGCCCGAGGCTGCAGCAGGCTACCCGAGCTGCTGTGGGCACTCCCGAGCCCTTCTATAGGTGCCCAGAGTGACTCCCGAGCCCTACTGTAGGTGCTCAGAGTGACTCCTGATCCCTATTGTAGGTGCCCAAAGGGTTGGCAGGGTTGTCGGTGGAGCAGAAGTGGCAGCCCGTGGAAGGATGGGGCTGCTTGGAGGCAAAGTCACCTAGTTTGAGTTCGTGTTCGAATTCGAAGACCTTGAAATTCGGCAATAAAAATTTTGGCAATAAAATTCAACATAAAAATCGGCAATAAGTTCTAATAATTATAAAATTTGAAGATTAAAAAATATTTACACTAATTAGCATCCCAACCAGAAACTTATATTCTTACATAATCACATATCATCCTTTCATCTTGAATGTAACTATAAACATAGATTATTAAACTAAGTTGTTAAAAAAATCATGTCATATAAATAATTTAATAAACTAAAATAAATTAACATTAATTTTTTATTATAATATTTTAAAAAATTTAATATAAATCAATTTAGTAAAATACAAAAATAATTTTTTAGACTCAAAGCTTTTATGTAAGAAATATATCAATCCATCCGTTTATCGGGTTTCAATATATCATGTTCAACACCACCGGCACCGATGTGTCTGTTAGCTGTCAAATAAACATTGTCCGGTTTCATCAAATATATCATGTTCAACAACATTGACACCGATGTGCCTGTTGCCTGTTAGCTGTCAAATAAACACTGCAGACTCGAGGCTGGGCATCGCTGCGCCTATTTAACTGTCAACTAAACACTGCAGATTCGAGGCTCCGCCCTCTGCGACTCACGGAGCGACAGCTCCACACCACTGAACTCAGAGAACGACGACAACCTCCATACTTCAGTCTTCACTCACGAAAGGATTCACGACGGAGCCTCTCTTGCAAACCCGCGTAATGATCACTTACGGAAGGATTCATGGCAAAGCCTCTCCTGCGTAATGAGCAATGAGATAATGCGGAAGTAGTTTTGGTCATCAACTAGGGTTTACCAGTGGGGAAAATCGCCGAATTTCAACGAATAGTTCGCAATACACAGAAAAATGACGATTTTCGAATTTCATGGCAAAAAATCGCTAAATCTGGTGACTTAGCCCGGAGGTGCTGCTGAGAGGAGGAGAGCTGCTCGAAGAAGCTTTCGAGAGGAGGAGGGCTGCCCGGATGCAAAACCCTAGCTTCGCGTGGATGTCTTATTGTTGTTCGTGGAGGAGGCAGCTGTTAGGGTAAAACTCTAACTCAAAAACTGATAGAAAATGTTACTGCTGAAAAAACCTAACTTAAGGTTTACAAGAAAAATAATGTGAATGCCCTAGCTAGACTCATCCATGCTAGGGCATCACATTAATTTTCCTTCTCTTCAATAACCTATGAAATCTTCAGTTGGAGCAGCTTCACATGTGAGAGCAAGAGTGTGTGTAATAATGAAATGGATTGATCTTCTTTTTCTATCCTTTGAGTCACCTGTAAGTGGACCAAAATTAGAAAGAAGAAAATATTATTATTTTATTCTTTTCTCACTTTGACTTTTGCCTTTAGTGTTACTAAAGGTCTTTTTGCACTTTCACTTTTACACCTTAGTGGTACTAAGGGTCCTTATGTATTTTTTACTTTTGCTTTAGCCTTCTTCAAGTGCCCTGTGGTCAATACAAGTGGTCAAGGTGGTCATTCAACTTAACTCAAAGTACATCATCATAAACAGAGAGAATTACTAATGCTTTTATCTCACACTCTGTGTGACGCCAAGATCGGGTACTAAGGTGTCTTAACCAAGGGTAGCTAAGCCTTGGAGAAGATCACAAAGTCCACTGATCAAGGGTCAGAGTGTCACACATGCCCAGACTCGGTCTAGGGCTTATAGTGTCTTTCTAGTAACAGACCAAGTGCCTCAGCCATAGGCTGCATAATTTGACACTAGGTCAAATACTTGGTAACGGACAAAGCGCCTCCATTCTCCTGAAGAATGGCCAAAGAATGGCCCTCAGCCCTGGGCCGAGTCTCTAGTCCCGGACTAGGTAAATTCCTGGTAACTGACCAGGTGCCTCCATTCAAAGAATGGCCACTCAGCTCTAGGCTAAGTCCCCCAGTGCTAGACTAGTTCCACATCCTAGTCCCGAACCAGATGTCACCATTCAGCAGAATGGTCACTCAACTCAAGGTTGAGTCCCCCAATGCTAGACTGGTTCCATATCGTGGTCCCAGACCAGATATCCCCATTCAATAGTATGGTCACTCAACTTTAGGTTGAGTCCACACCCTGGTCCCGAACCAGGTGTCTCCATTCTCCTACGAGAATGGCTCTCGATGTTGCTCAGAAAAATCAACACTCCCCCTCAACGAGAGAGGCATTCTCTGCCATGCCAAGCTTGACATGAAAGTATACGATTTTGATGTTGTCAAAGGCTTGGTTAAGATATTTGCGATCTATTCATCTATACGAATGTACCGCAACTTCAGAGCACCTCTCTGCACTAGGTCTTTGATGAAATGATACCTCATTTCAATGTGTTTCGATCTGTCATGAAACACTAAGTTCTCCGAAAGCTTTATGCAACTCTGATTATCGCAATGGATGATCGTTGAGTCAAGCTTTCCTTCGAACAAATCAGATAGAAGTTTTATGAGCCAAACTGCTTCCTTGCAGGCATTACTTGGAGCAATATACTCTGCCTCAGTTGTACTCTTAGCTATGCAACCCGGCTTCTTGCTGGACCAAGAGATCATTGCAGATCCCATACTAAAGCAGTAACCAGAGGTACTTTTCTGGTCTACTATACTACCAGCCCAATCTAAATCAGCATATTCAGATAATAATACTCCACTGCTGGAAGTATACCTAAGCCCATAAGTGTTAGTACCTCGCACCTGTCTGAGTACGTGTTTAGCAGCTACCAAGTGTATGTGCTTCGAATCGAACATGAACTGACTTAGAGCATTCACTATGTAACAGATGTCTGGTCTCGTATGCAGGAGATACATAAGGGATCCAATAAGTTGTTTGTACATAGTAGAGTGCACACTATGTGAACTAGAACCTGAGTCACACAACTTTGTCAAGTTGGTGGTCATTGGTACGCTCATGGACTTACAGTCCTGCATCCCAAATTTCTGCGAGATGTCCACTGCATACTTTCCTTGTGTTAGGAAAATCTCACCTGGCCTTTGCCAAACCTCTAAGCCAAGGAAATAATGCATCAACCAGAGATCCTTCATCTCAAATTCAGAGGTAAGCTCCCTTTTACACTGTTCTATCAACTATTCATCACCTGTAAGAAACAAGTCACCTACATATAGAACAAGTATCAAGACATGATTATGAACTACCTTAAAGTACAAGTTAGAATCAGTATTTCTTTTGGAAAACCCCAAGCTATGGAGAAATCCATCCATCCTCGCATACCAGACTCTCGGAGCCTGTTTTAATCCATACAAGGCTTTCTTTAGTTTACATACATGGGTCTTCTTCCCATGAGTCACAAATCCTTCAAGTTGTTCAATATAGACTTCCTCCTCAATCTTGACATTGAGGAAGGTTGTCTTTACATCCATCTGTTGTAACTTCCATCTGAATACTGCAGCAAGAGAAATGGTGTATCTAATCGTAGTATACCTGGAAACGGGAGCAAACGTCTCATCATAGTCAATGCCTTCTTTCTGAGTGAAGCCACGAGCTACAAATCTAGCTTTATACTTCTCCACACTACCATCAGCAACATGCTTGATTTTATAAAGCCATCTGGATGTCACCACTGACTTTCCTGTTAGTCTGGGAACAATTTCCCACACATCTTTCTTCATGATTGAACTGTACTCTTCAATCATGGCATCAACCCATACCTGTTGACTTGATACTTCTTCGTATGAGGAAGGTTCTGCATTGATAAGCCGGCTCAAAAGACCGGAGTACTTTTGTGGTCTTATCCTTTCTCTGAAAGTCCTAGGAGGAGCTTTATGCTTCTTGCCTTCTTGTATCGTTTCTCGGTACCAAGCAGGTCTCCTTTTGGAAGGAGGAACTTCAAGTAGTTCTACTGGTGGACTTTCAGTATCCTCAGGTGCATCTGGAATTTGATCCTCAAATTCTTCTTCCTACCTCTGAATTTTCGAATCTGGAAACTCAAGGGGAGGTACTTCATCTTCCTTTGAAAGCTCTAGTGTTTTACGAAACACGGCTTCCTCAAGGAAGATCACATCTCTGCTAACTTCAATATACCTCTGTCTAGGTACATATATACGATAGGCCTTCGAGAAATCACTATATCCAACAAATATACCTTTCTTACCGGAAGGCTCTAGCTTGGCCTTCTTTTCCTTTGGCACATGAATGTACACTGGAGTGCCAAATATCCTCATGTAGTCAACTACAGGTTTCTTCCTGGTGAAGACTTCTTATGGAATCTTCTCCCCTAAGATAGCATGGGCTTTTGTTCTGGATATACACAGCAGTACCTGCAGCTTCATCCCACAATGATAAAGGAAAATCTAGATCAGTAAGCATGGCTTTAGCAGCTTCACATATTATTATGTTCTTCCTTTCTGCAACCCCATTCTGATGAGGGTTGTAAGGTACTGTCAACTCTTTCCTGATTCCTGCTTCCCAGCAAAAATCATCAAACTCATTGATTCATACTCACCTCCATTATTTGATCTCAAGATACAGATGTGTCTGCCAATCTGATTTTCAATCAGTGGCTTGAACTCTTTGAACCTGTCAAAAGTTTCACTTTTGGCCTTGAGGAAGTAAATCCATGACTTTTGAGAGTGGTCATCAATGAACAAGACATAATATAAACACACACTCAAAGAGGGTGAAGACATAGGCCCACAGATGTTAGAATGAATCAAATCCAAAATGCCTTTAGATCAATTCTTGCTTGTGGAAAAGGATTTCTTAGTGTTCTTACCTAGAGCACATCCTTTACAAATTCCATCATGTTTTGGAGATACCTCTCGCATACCTATGACCATCTTCTGCAAGCCTGGGAGAGTTGTGTAGTGAAGGTGTCCAAACCTTCTATGCCACAGTTCACATGGATCAGCTATATGATGTACCAAGGCATGAGTGGAATCTTCGGAAGCCTTGTAAAGGCCTCCCTCTCGAACCCCAATCTATACAGTTGAGCTTAGATCTTCATCCTTTTCCCATAGAAGGACTTTCTTGTTCATGAAGCAAACTTTGTATCCCTTGTCCTCTAAGCCAACAACAAATAGAAGATTCTTGTTCAAACCAAGAACATATAAGACATCATCAATATGAAGAACCGTACCTGAGTCAAGTTAAAGTGAAGTTGAGCCAACTCCTTCAATCTTGTAAGTGGAGTCATTGTAATATCCCAAATCCTGGTATTTTCTAATTCTAAGCAAATACGCTGATACAACCGGGCATGCAAACTGCCATGCAAAAATCCCTATTTTATAGCAAAAATTAGGGTTAAGGTTTGTGGGATAGAATGAACACTTACCACTGATAAGCTGGTTGGACTGCTTCTGAGAGAGTATGCATGCATCAAGAGCTGAATCAGAGATGAACTGATATCTTCTGCTTCCAGTGAAACCCCAGCAACACGAACCCTAGATCAGCTAAGGGTGACGTTTTCCGTGAAGGAGGTGTCCGATGAAGCTGTTGATTTGCAGGACTGATAGCCTTCCAGTGCCGAAGAGAATGCTTGGCACATGCAGAAGTTCTGAGGTCTCTAGGCAGGGTAGCAAATTGTTCTAGAGGTGCAGCTGCTCACGCCCCCTGATCCCGAAATGGCTGATAACTGCTCAGGATGAGCACGATCGGATCTGATAATCACCGGGTACTGGAGTAAGATGTCAATGATGAGAATGGTGCCTGGGTTGTGAAGTTAAACTAAGATCTGAAGACCCAGCGAATGATTAGGGTTTTCTAGCTGAAAACCCCTTATGGCTGCACACGTGCCCCTGCAACAATCTCGCAGTATACTGGATAACTATGAATGAATGGAAGAGCAAATGGTGAACCTGTATGGCCTACCCTGAATGAGACTAGGGCAAATATCTCACTGCCGAAACCCCGCTAGCTGAAGACACCATCTCCAACCCCAATTGTTGTGCTGCACGTTGTGCTGCTATTCAGGAGCGCCAAAATAATAATCATCAAAAGTAAGTCTCCTTTCACTTTATCTTCCTTTTATAACTTTCAACTGCGAAAACCCTAATCTTTGACCTAATTTGGTCACTTTATTTTCTAATTTGCAATTGACTTGCATGCATGCGCATGGAGACTTAAATGAGTGCATGCATCATTAAATAATGCTTAGATGGCATGCATGATCTTGCCCTTTGGCCTTGGTGGCCCTTCTTGACCTAATGGTGATAACATGATGATGCCCTAGATTTTCTATGGATGGCATCAGTCTTTAGATGATTCCCTAACTGTCAGTAACCACTCGAACCCATAGGAATCACATAGTTTAGCGGTTTTGGTCCTCAATGCCTAATCAGATGAGGACATTACAGTCCTCCCCGCTTGAGACTGCTTGTCCTCAAGCAACTGCAAACTGGGATGCTGCAATACCTGTTCACCTTCCCATGTGGCATCCTCTGGTGATAGTTCCTTCCACTGAACCAAGTATTCCTTAATTACCCTGTTCCTGAGTTTCCTTTCTCTAGTCTATATGATCCGTTCAGGAATCAGTATCAGCGGTCCTTCATCATCTAAAGCAGGTAATTTTGTTGGGGGAGCAATGTGTTGCCCAAGGGTCTTTTTCAGGTTGGACACATGGAACACATTGTGAATTTTACTTTCCTGTGGTAGTTCTAGTTCATATGCCACCTCTCCCACCTTCCTGATTATTTTGTAGGGTCCATAGAAGCGAGGTTTTAACTTTTCTGCTCCTTCCTTCTTAAGCGAAGACTGTCTGTAAGGTTGGAGCCTTAAGTATACCAAATCCCCTACCTCAAAGCTCCACTCAATCCTGTGTTTGTCTACATATAACTTCTGCTGATTCTGGGTTGTCTGTAAGTTTTCCTTCAAGATTTTAAGAATATCTTTACTGTCTTGTATCCAATTCTTTGCCTTAGGAGCCCTACTGTCCCCAAATGCCAAATCTGCATAGTCCAAGGCCTCGTAGCCATGTAATGCCTTAAAAGGAGTCATCCTAATAGACATGTGATAGGTAGTATTGTAGCAATACTCCCCTAAGTGTAGCCATTTGATCCAGGTTCGCTGCTGCCCTGTTACGTAGTTTCTTAGATATCCTTCAATCCACTTGTTGACTATTTCAATTTGTCCATCGCTCTAGGGATGATAACTCATGCTGGTAGCCAGTTCAGTCCCCACTAATCTGAATAGTTCCTGCCAGAAGGCACCTGTGAATCTGCTATCCCGATCACTGACAATGGTCTTAGGTAACCCATGTGACTTGAAGACCTCCCTGAAGAATAACTCAGCTACTTGAGCTGCAGAGTAATCTGATGATATAGAAAAGAAATGTGCAAACTTGGTCAGTCTGTCAACTACTACATATAAACAATCTCGCCCTTGGACCTTGGGCAACCCTGTAATGAAGTCCATAAAGATGCTTTCCCACTTTTGTTCTGGAATTGGTAGTGACTGAAGCAACCCTGCTGGATGGATGTTCTCAATCTTGTTCTATTGACAGATGCTACATTCCCGTATGTGCTGCATAACTTCCCCCTTGAGGCCCTTCCATGAGAACCTCTCTCGGATATGTCTGTAGGTCTTCAAGAAACCCTGATGTCTTGATAATGGAGAGTCATGTGCTGCCTGAATGATCTTTTTCCTCAACATGGATTCTAGGATGAGGTATATCCTGTTCTTGTAATAGATGATGTCATCAACAATCTTGTACTTGTCATCCTGAATCTGTCCATCCAATAATTCGCAAGCGAATTTATTTTTGGAGTATTCTACTAAGAGAAGTGCCCTCCAATCTGTGGATATACTCCTGAGAGATAGTGAGGTGGGACACCTAGATAATGCATCAGCTACTACATTATTCTTACCTTTTACATACTCAATCTCGAAATCGTAGGCTTGTACTTTGCTGACCCATTTCTGCGGGCACTCATTTAGTTCCTTCTGCTCCAGGAAATACTTGAGGCTATTAGAATCTATTTTGATTTTGAACTTACTGCCCACTAGGTACTGTCTAAATTTCGTGAGAGCATGTAAGATGGCTAGCATCTCTTTGTCATATATGGAGTAGTGGCACTCGTAGTTCTTCAATTTACGGCTCTCAAATGCAATAGGGTGATGATTTTGCATCAATACTGCTCCTAACCCTTCCCCTGAGGCATCACATTCCACTACAAAGGGTTGTGAGAAGTCTCGTAATGCTAAAACTAGATAGGAACTGATAATAACTTTCATCTCCTCGAAAGTTTTCTGTACTAAGTCTGTCCAGGTGAATGCTCCCTTCTTTGTGAGATCTGTGAGGGGTGTTGCAAATTGGGAGAATCCCTTAACGTACCGTCGGTAATAGGTGCACAATCCTAAGAAACCTCTCAATTCTGTGATGGTTTTTGGCACGGGCCAATCTCTGATAGCTCAGATTTTCTCCATGTCAACCTGTACTCCTTCCTCATTGATTATGTGCCCTAGGTACAACATTTCCTTCATGCCAAATTCACACTTGGACATTTTCGCGTAAAGCGAGTGTTCTTCTAGAATGCTCAGTACTTCATCCAGGTGTTTCAGATGTTCCTCCCATGTTTTGCTGTAAATCAGGATGTCATCAAAGAATACTAGCAGAAACTTACGTAGCTGAACTCAGAAGGTATGGTTCATGCATGACTAAAAAGTGGTTGGAGCATTGGTAAGTCCAAAAGGCATGACCAAAAACTCATAGTGACCATAGTGACAGTGAAAAGCTGTTTTAGAAATGTCTTGGTCCCTTACTCGGATCTGATGGTACCTCGAGCGAAGATCAATCTTGGAGAAGTATTTGGCTCCCCGAAGTTCATCCATGAGTTCATTAATTCTAGGAATGGGATACCTGTTCTTAATGGTCTTTTTGTTGAGTGCTCGATAGTCGATGCACATTCGAAGTGTACCATCCTTCTTCTTGACCAATACTACTAAGGATGCGAAGGGGCTAGAACTGGGCCGAATGTATCCAAGCTCCAGTAATTCTTTGATTGTTTTCTTGATCTCATCCTTGTATCTTTTGGGGTGACGGTAAGGAGTGGTGATGACTGCTTGTGTCCCCTCCTGTAGCTCAATAATGTGTTCAAAGCCTCGGTCTGGCGGTCTACTTGATGGAAGGTCCCGAAAAACCTTTTCATGCTTCTATAGCAAGGCCTGAATGTCACTTGGGTGTCGTGTGCTGGTTTCTGGGGGTTTCCTAAAGGTGAGCAAACATTCTGCTGCCCATTCTATATCATCCTGTCGGAGTACTACCTCCATTCTCTGTGACGAGACAGGTTTTGGGGGATAAGTGTTCATGCCCCTCAAAACTACTCGTTTGCCGTCTAGCCCCTGGAATTCCATTTCCATTGCCCTGTAGTCTGTAGCGTATTTCCCTATGGAATAAAGCCACTGAACACCCAATACTACATGAGTATCCAATACATTTACTACATAGAAGGAATCTGTCATCTGATAGTTACCTAAGGTGACATTCAATTTTGGAATCCAGTAGTTGCAGTCCATGCTGGAGTTCCCGGCTACTGCTACAGTGAATCCTTCGAACTTCTCCATCTGAATACCTCTCTTAGCTACCCAAGCGAAGTCAATGAAATTGTGGGTTGCTCCCCCATCAGTCAATACTCCTACTCTGTGGCCCTGTATTACTCCTCTGACCCTGAGAGTATGGAATCTTGGTACTCCAGATAATGTAGCAATGACTCCCTCTAGTGTATCACCCTGGTGTGATTCTTCCTCAGCTACCCGTAGTTCTTCTGTGACCTCCTGCTCATAGTCATCCTCATCACTGTCCGAATATACCTCGATGTAGTGAGCCTTCGCCTTCCCTGCACACCTGTGTCTTGGTACCCACGGTTCCTGACAAGTGAAACATAGTTTCTTCCTCCTCAAGTCTTTCCTAGTGTCCTCGTCTAACCATGTTTTCTTGGGAACATCCTGCTGGAAAGGTTTCTTGTCCTTGTCCCTAACAGGAAAGTTGGATTTGAGCAGGAACTTGTTCTTGGGGACTGAATCCTGTAGATCTCTGGCTCTGCTAATGGCATCCTGCAGAGTGAGGGGTTTGTAGGCTTTCACCCATCCCCGTAGTGGCTCTGTTAGGGCCTCAGTGAATAGCATAGTCAACCTGCTCTCTGACACATCTGTTACCATGACCGCTATCCTCTGGAATTCTGAGATGAAGGCTTCTACACTACATGTCTATTTGAGTTGAGCCAAATCCCTAAAATGTATCTCCAGATCCTTCCTGTCAAACCGCTCCATGAGCTTCTGAGTGAACTCACCGTAGGAGTGTATGGTGTTGTGACCCAATGTCACCAATCCGTGGTACCACCACTCGTGAGCCTCTCCGTCCAGGTGGAGTGTAGACAATTTAATGGCATCTGTCTCTGTCATGGGATTGAGTTGGAAATAGGTATCCAACTTTTGAACCCATATCCTCGCTGAACCTCCGCGAGTCCCATCAAAGTTTGGGATGGTCAACTTGCCCAAGGTCTTCTGCAACTCATAGTTGTGATTGAATCCCTTGTTGAAATTCCTGGGCCTGTTCCTACTCTTCATGTTGCAGAAATCCGAAAAAGACGTGGCAGCATGAAACTCATCCCCTAAGTCTCTATATTCCTGCAAATAAGCCCCAAAAGGTTCGCTAGGTTCTACCTGCATGACTGGACCACCTACTGTATCTACCAAGAAGTGAGGCATCGTAGGCCTGTTGGAAGGTATGCTATATATGTGCGGTGTATTCTATATATTAGTGTACGCAACCTTTCCACTGCTGCTTGTAGATCCTCGATCTAACGGTGAGGGAGGTGTACTGTTGATACCTATTTCTAGTTTCGCAGATAATCTATTGATTGCATTGAGTACATCTTTTTGCCCTTTGGCTAAGTCTTGCAATGCAGATACTAAGTTGCGAAACTCCATCCTGTCCTCCTCTTCTCCCGTTCCTTTTCCCTTATCAGAGTGTATACCTGTTTGCTCCATGTCTGAGTTGATATCCTCTAGTTGAATTTCCTCAAATTCCCCTATGTATTTACTCTTTCTTCTCCTATAGGTTACAAAAGGGTCTCCTTCTGTATTCATCTATGTCTCATTTCTTAAGCCCACAGCTGGCCAAGAAGACAGCTCTGATACCACTGTAATATCCCAAATCTCGATATTTTCTAATTCTAAGCAAATACGCTGATACAACCGGGAATGCAAACTACCATGCAAAAATCCTTATTTTATAGCAAAAATTAGGGTTAAGGTTTGTGGGATAGAATGAACACTTACCACTGATAACTTGGCTGGACTGCTCCTGAGAGAGTATGCATGTATCAAGAGCTGAATCAGAGATGAACTGATATCTTCTGCTTCCGGTGAAACCCCAACAGCACGAACCCTAGATCAGCTAAGGTTGACGTTTTCAGTGAAGGAGGTGTCCGATGAAGCTGCTGATTTGCAGGACTGATAGCCTTCCCGTGCCACAGAGAATGCTTGGCACATGCAAAAGTTCTGAGGTCTCTAGGCAGGCTAGCAAATTGTTCTAGAGGTGCAGCTAATCACGCCCCCTGATCTAGAAATGGCTGATAACTGCTCAGGATGAGCACGATCGGATCTGATAATCACCGGGTACTGGAGTAAGATGTCGATGATGAGAATGGTGCCTGGGTTGCGAAGTTAAATTGAGATCTGAAGACCCAACGAATGATTAGGGCTTTCTGGCTGAAAACCCCTTACGGTTGCACACGTGCCCCTGCAACAATCGCTGCAGTATACTAGATAACTATGAATGAATGGAAGAGCAAATGGTGAACCTGTATGGCTTACCCTGAATGAGACTAGGGTAGATATCTCACTGCCGAAACCCCGCTAGCTGAAGACGCCGTCTCCAACCCCAACTGTTGTGCTACACGTTGTGCTGCTATTCAAGAGCTCCAAAATAATAATCATCAAAAGTAAGTCTCCTTTCACTTTATCTTCCTTTTATAACTTTCAACTGCAAAAACCCTAATCTTTGACCTAATTAGGTCACTTTATTTTCTAATTTGCAGTTGACTTGCATCCATGCGCATGGAAACTTAAATGAGTGCATGCATCATTAAATAATGCTTAGACGGCATGCATGATGGTGGCCTTTGGCCCTAGTGGCGCTTCTTGACCTAATGGTGATAACATGATGATGCCCTAGATTTTCTATAGATGGCATCAGTCTTTAGATGATTCCCTAATTGTCAATAACCGCTTGAACCCACAGGAATCACATAGGTTAGTGGTTTTGGTCCTCAATGCCTAATCAGATGAGGACATTACAGTCATCTCCAAGTTCCACCTGTGTGGTGAACTTCTTCTTTCTGTAACTTGTGAGAGCTCCACAGTTACCTGTCATATGCTTGGAGGCACCACTATCCACCAACCAAGAGGTAGCACTATCTGTGATGGAACCAGAGAGAGCAAAAATCAGGTAGTACTCTCTTCTAGGTTCTTCTTCTTTGTTAGCCTTGGTTTTCTTCTTCTTCTTAGGTTCTTCTTCTTCTTCTTCTGCTTCTGCAGCAGAGGCTTGAAATCTTCTTTTAAATTTCTTCTTGGTTTGCCTGCGGTCCTTGGCAAAGTGTCCAAACTTGTGGCAATTATAGCATTCCACTTTTGAAACATCAGAGAACTTACGTTGAGGTTTCTTTCCCTTCTTTTGCTGAGGGGAGGGCTTCTTGAACTTCTTTGTCTTCGTTGCAAGTGCAAGGTTACCTTGCTTGATTACCTTGCCTGAAGTCCTTCCCTCTTTTTCTATGCAATCATGCCAAAGTCTTTCGAAAGTTGGTTGATTCTCACTTCCACTGATAGATGCCATGAATGTTTCCCAAGAGCTTGGGAGACCATCGACCAGAGTCTGCACAAGGTCATCATCATCAACAGCAATACCAATAGCAATAAGTTGATCTCTTACCTGTGCAATCTTCGTGAAGAAGGAACCAACCCCTTCATCCTTGTTCAACTTTAAAGTTCGTAACCTCTTCTTCAAGACTCTCTTCTGACTGGAAGTCGTCTTCTCATACAAGTTGGCCAAGGTGTCAAAGCATTCTTTGGTAGTCTTTAATGCTGTGATGTTGGGCATCACCGTTTCTTTGACAGAATCATAAATGATCCTTCTAGTCTTAGCTTGCTTCTTCTTGTAAGCAAGTCTGCCAGCATTAAATGTTGGCTCTTCACTGACATTAAACACAATGTCATCCAAGTCGTTTTCTTCTAGAATAGTTGTAAGCCTAACTTTCCAAATGTTATAGTTAGTTGAACCTTGTAGCTTCTCTTTCGGTCTGAAGATGTTGACGGCCATCTCTGCCACTTAGTCAAATGTTAAGTCTGCAAAATATCCCTAGGTCTAGGAAGACAACAACAATCTCCCCTTACTGTGTCTTCACATGCTATATGATACCATGTTGAATTTTTAGCATTAGCATGAATACTTTTAAAATTTTCACACTAACATAAACAAATGACAAGTGCAGTAAACAACATCAACACATCAACACACTGAGCACAAGAGTTTTTCACTAGAAAAACCTTTAAAGGACAAAAACCCCAAAAGCTTTAGTAATTCATCTCATAAATGAGATGACTAATTTTTTCCAAGAAATTCCACAAACCCTAACTGGGTTTATATCAATGATCCACAATTACAAAGAATGTAAACTTTTACACAGAAAATGTCAAATTTGGCTTTTTAACAAATTAGGGCTTTCTGCCCTAAATTTTCTCTATCCTTCCCAGAGAGATCAAACTACCCAAAAATCTTCTGTGACTACCCGGATCTATTTTTCTCTCTCCTACCCTGTCAGCTACTTCCCTATTCGTACCGGCTACCCTGCCCATACCTGCTGCCCAATTTCTATTTGTTGCCCATGGGGCAGATTTTACCTACCCGTAACCTGCTGGGCAGGTCTACTGCTGCCCGAACCCTATCGGGTTCTTCTGTTGCTGACCCAAGGGTGGGTAGCATGTCCTGGAGGTCTTCCGAGCTTGTCTGTTGTCTGCCCGAGGCCATCCTGGCCTGTCAGCAACCTGCCCGAGGCCTCAGCAGGCTACCCCAGCTGCTGCGAACACTCCCAAGCCCTATTGTATGTGCCCGGAGTGACTCTCGAGCCCTGCTGTAGGTGCCCAGAGGGTTAGCAGGGCTGTCGGTGGAGCAAAAGTGGCATCCCGTGGAAGGATGGGGCTTCCTGGAGGTGTTGTCGAGAGGAGAGCTGCCTAGAGGAGCTGCCGAGAGGAGGGCTACTCGGATGCAAAACCCTAGCTGCCCATGGATGTCTTGTTGCGGTTTGTGGAGGGAGTTGTTAGGGTAAAACCCTAACTCAAAAACTAATAGAAAATGTTGTTGCTGAAAAACCCTAGCTTAGGGTTTACAAGAAAAATAATTGTGAATGCCCTAGCTAGACTCATCCATGCTAGGGCATCACACTAATTTTCCTTCTCTTCAATAACCTATGAAATCTTCAGTAGGAGCAGCTTCACCTGTGAGAGCAAGAGTGTGGGTAATAAGGAAATGGATTGATCTTCTTTTATATCCTTTGTCACCTGTAAGTGGACCACAATTAGAAAGAACAAAATATTATTATTTTATTATTTTCTCACTTTGACTTTTGCCTTTAGTGGTACTAAAGGTCTTTTTGCACTTCCACTTTTACACCTTAGTGGTACTAAGGGTCCTTATGTATTTTCAACTTTTGCTTTAGCCTTCTTCAAGTGCCCTGTGGTCAATACAAGTGGTCAAGGTGGTCTTTCAACCCAACTCAAAGTACATCATCATAAACAAAGAGAATTACTAATGTTTTTATCTCACACTCCGTGTGACGCCAAGATCAAGTACTAAGGTGTCTTAACCAAGGGTAGCTAAACCTTGGAGAAGATCACAAAGCCCATTAATCAAGGGTCAGAGTGTCACACATGCCTAGACCCAGTCTAGGGCTTATAGTGTCTTCATGGTAACAGACCAGGCACCTCATCCATAGGCTACATAATTTGACACTAGGTCAAATACTTGGTAACGGGCCAAGCGCCTCTATTCTCCCGGAGAATGGCCCTCAGCCCTAGGCTGAGTCCCCAGTCCCGAACTAGGTAAATTCTTGGTAATTGACCAGGTGCCTCCATTCAAAGAATGGCCACTCAGCTCTAGACCGAGTCCCCCAGTGTTTTACTAGTTCCCCATCCTGGTCCCTGACCAATTGTCACCATTCAACAAAATAGTCACTCAACTCAAGGTTGAGTCCCCCAGTGCTAGACTGGTTCCATATCGTGGTCCCCGACCAGATATCCCCATTCAATAGAATGGTCACTCAACTCTAGGTTGAGTCCACACCCTAGTCCCAGACCAGGTGTCTCCATTCTCCTAAGAGAATGGCTCTCGATGCTGCTTAAAAAAATCAACAAAAAGAAGGTGCAAGTTCTAGAAAGGACTTGAAAAGAGTGATGTATTTTTTATGTCACGAGATAGGACACTTTGCCAGCCAGTGTCCATTGAAAAAGAATTGAAAGGGTGTGAAACAAGTTCGAACTAGGACTGTAGCAAGATGTACAGGAGGATATCTCTCAGTTTGAGACTGTCTTTTCCATGACTTCTTGTTTTTCTTCTAACACTGTGGTCGACTATGTCCTCTCTAGCCTGACAATATTCCATTTTATTTGTCATTTCTCGATTTCCCCCATCCTCTTTACCAACCATGCTCTTCTCTCTTTCTCCCTCTGGGCTGACACCCCCCTCCCACCACACCACCCTCCCTGAGACCACCTCGTACTACTATCCTTTTCAACGAAGGGGATCGAGACACACTCTCTTCCCACCTTTGTTAAATGCTTCCCTCGAGTCCCAATTCTCTCTACTTGATATTGCCTTTTTCCAAGTACACCTACCTCTCATTTAGTATCTGGGAAGTAGCCTTAAATTCATACCCTTACACCACCTACTCCAATCACACCACCCCAAAACCTGGCTCATGCCCTGTCAACCAAGAGTACGACAAGGAGTGCAAGGATCTTCACCGCCAACTTTGACACGCATTCACCCATGCTTGCCTCTTCTACCCCAACCTTAAAGCTTCCTACCGCTACCTCCTCCACAACAAGAAACACCTCTTCATCTCTTGAGGAAATGGGACTTATGTGCTCTCCTCATCCACTCTCACAAAGACTTATAGAATAACATCTTCTCCCATCACTCCCCCCTCCCAACTATTCTTAACCTCATATCCATGCACTCTCATACATCCACTTTCTATGATGTCCCTAAGCAGACCTAGATTCAAGTTACCTCCCCACCCTTTCATGCTACTTATTCTCACACCATGACATCATAGAGGTTGTTTGGATAATGAACACCAGTAAAGCCGCAAATGAGAAGGGTTTCAAAGTAGAGTTCTTTAAGCATGGTCTTTTCTCTCTAGATAATTTCCTGGTACTTACATGTTTCCCACCATGTTGGTCACATCACACCATCCACCTAATACACAATCGATTTCTATCTCAAATTCCAACAACTATCGAATAATCATGGTGGGTCACAAATCTTGAAGCTTTATGCTACAGTCCTTCATATGAAGCTTTTTGGAAAGCTTGAGAGGAGACAACTTAGAGTTACAGGACCAGGTAGGTTTCTACCCCACACATCAAACCATTCACCACATCTTTACCCTCTGGATAATCATCAAGGAGGGGCAGTATCGCTCTTCGAAAGTCTATTGTTGCTTTGTAGATTTTTTAAAATCTTTTGATTGTACTCCTTGATAGGCCCAACTCCAAAGGCATAGAGACATTGGGACCTTCGAGACCCTACTGATTTCCATCATGCGCCTATATGAGTCAGTCCTTGTTCATCTTCTCACAGTTCATGGGGTATCATATCTCATCCGGAGTACCATTAGGGTTAAGCAGGGGTGCCCCCTGTCCCCCACCTTATTTGGGATTTATATTGATAAGTTGGAGACCTTCCTTCGTGGTCATATTCAGGATGGAGATGGGTGCCTCTTCCACCTAGTTCTGATATTTATTCTTCTTTTTTCCGATGATGTGATCCTCTTGGCCTCATCTCTAGAGCGATTACAAAGGAAGTTGTATACTTTAACTCGTTTCTACGACCTTCGACAGTTGACAATCAACCTAAGCAAAACCAACGTTATGATCTTCAACGGGATGAAGAAGACTTTATCAGACCTTCACTTCCTCTTCAAAAGGGAAGAGATCGAGATCCCTAACTCCTACACATGCTTGGGGAGGCAATTTTTGGGACCCTGTTTTAGCTTGCAACATGCCATTCAACCTAGAGTCAACAAGCGCTATGGATCCTTAGCCCTCCTCTAGAGACAATGCTTTCGACACCACTTTCAATACATTTCGTCCAAGATGGCCCTCATGGATTCTCTTATCCAACCAATTGTTCTCTATGGCTCTAAAGATTTGGGGGGATGGTTTGTTGTATTTTGATTGGGCTGAAGTCAAGATAGTACAAATTCTTCTCCTTTGATGCATCATTAAAAGAAAACATACCTTTCCTCAACACATCATCCTAGCAGAGTTTGGTGATCAACCCTTCCAACTTGAGACGATGTTTCATATAGTCTCTTTTTTGCACCACCTCTAGAGCTTTGTCGACTCAATCACAAGACTAGACCGATATCTGTACTTGGCATATTGCTCTTGAAAGACTATTGCCTCATCTAGCCCTTATAGACATGCTCGAGGTTGGTTTCCAAGGTTCTCAACTCTCTTGGATTCCATGGGCATCCAAATGGACCAACTCCCTCCTTTTAAATTTTCTTTGGATGCACCAGGACACCTCCTACCTATTAGATAAGAAATGAACAAGATAATCAAAGATGACATTTACACGCAGTTTATCTATATTACTTGGGTTAATTGTTGGGCTTGGTTACACCCTAAAATGGCCTTGTATGTTCTGCACTTATTAAAAATGAGAGACGAACTCATTATCCTACCACAGTGTGCCTCCACTATTGGTTACACACTCTTCATTCCCCTCGTCCAATTCAGAGTGGGATCTCATAGACTTCGAGAAGAGATAAACCACCAAATTGATCGTTCTGACAGGATTTGTCGATTGTGCCATTTTTAGGAGTTTGAGATAGAGGAGCATTAATTTTTTGTTTCCCTGTCTACTGCAAGATCATAGGGAGGTTCTATTTCCTTTTCAAGGGAACTCAAACCCTCGTCAACTTCTTCAAAAATCCTGACCCAAGATGCTTTCCTTCATACATGCAGGAGACCATCAAGCTCTAAGCCCATATTCTTCGTCCTTCAACTCGACCAAATTCAACCCAGTGGATTAATTCCTACTTCATAGTGCTACCCTCAGGAAGGGGTATTAAGAGAAAGTCTAATAGTAGCACAATTGTAACTTCCATAATAGTGCAGACCCATGAGGCCCTCCATCCCTCAAGATCTTAGTGGCATGACAAGACCAGACCACTCTTCCCCTTGAGGTAGACTTGACCTCCCAGGCCTTGACAACAGGCTACCTCCTCTAAACTACAGCGCAGTGGGCAACCAATGTCTTCCACCATCTCTTCCTCTAGACAACATACTATCTTGAGTTTCGTTCTTTTGGTCTTAGATGTTACGAGATATGGGCCTATTCCATAATAGACCTACTTCATCACTACTAGATCTTCTTGCTCCCAGCTCCTTTACTCTTGTAAATCTCAACCCTTGTGTGGTCTCTCGTGTTCAAGGTCTAGGATTCCTCATGTTTTCCATGACCTAGCCTAGATTTCATGCTCCAATCTACTTTACTTTCCTTTCCTCTCTTCTGCTTTTTGTAGGAGGTCATTTGGTACTCCCACTTTGTGATAACATCTTTGTACTTAGCAATCCCATTGACCTGCTTTTTTGGTCATTAGTTGGACATTAATAAAATTATCTTATTTTATCTAGTATTGGATGGTATATAGACAATGGAGTTTCAAGACATATGACATATGAAATCATTATTCAACAGACTTAAGGACCAAGAGGGAGGTGAGTATGCTACATATTTTATGAGAGGGCTTGGTTCCACTTCATTTCAAATGCTTCTAGATGAATTTATTGAGCTGAGAGATATTTCTATGTGTTCCTACTTTCAAGAAAAACCTTCTTTTAGTTTCTTGTATGGTAGATGTACATTAGAGGGGTGAGAGAGGGTGGCCTTTACCGATTACTTGTCGATCCAACAACACGTGTACATTCCAATGAAGGGCTAGATGAGTCTTCTAGTTTTGTAGAGGCTCAAGAGATGATAGGAGCGCCTAGATCTTTAGTGAGGGAAAGTATACATCCTAAGAGATATTCTAATCATATTGCATTGATTTCTTCCATCCATGAGCCTTCTGGCTATCTTGAGGAGGAGATGTGTGATACCTTGATTGAAGGTGATTATTTCCTAGCTTGCAACTGATGAGAGTGGTGTAGAGTACAGGGGTAGGGTTGATGGATCCTTTCAAACAGATGGAGTCAACCATGATGTTACTCTTGCTTCAAGATTCTCTTTCAGTCGATGGATGTTTTGAGATGCATGCGAGGGAATCTCATGTTCACGAGTTATTGATAGGCCCTGCATGGGTTGTTACATGTTACCCCTTGACATGTAGGTGTGACTTGATGATCATTTCCTATCTGATCTTCTATCACATCTAGCAGTTCCACACATGAGATCTATGGTTTTCCCATGAACATTTTCCAAACACGCTTCCATCCTACTCAGATCACCTTCTTGTGTGCTAGAGATTGATGGGGACATTCATTTGACACAAGTGTTATGGCATATGCTATCTAGTTGAGTCATGGTAAATGCTTTCTTATGTGTAGACATAACCATAGAAGGTTGATGGTGTTACTCTATGATTGCTCATGTGTCCTACATGGTTGTTCAACAACTAAGAATGCATTGTATCGTAGTTGGAACGCCTTAGAAGTTTTGAAGACGTTTCACATGGAACAATTTGTCATGACACATTTATCAAACCCTTGTGGAGTGCTAGCCTTGGAAACACTTATGAGGATGATATGATGATTGATTAACCTTGGTCTGACCTTGTTTTTTCCACATGGAGGCTCAATGCAAGAACGCCCCAACCCATATCATTGATTTCACACTTGGAAGGATAGTCATTTGAGATATCCTATGGTCTTCCTTGGAGAGCCCTCCTTGATGACATATTTCTCAAGGCATGCATGCGTTATTTGCTTGATAGGATGGCACAATTATTAAGAGTTCACCTTCTTCGGTCCATGTGCAAGCTAAAATTCACGATGCATACAACCAAAAATTCACAATATCAATTACTTGACACTCCTCCCTAGGGCGCACTCTTTTTGGAGCTTAAAATAGTATTTATTGAAGGAATATTTAACCTCCTAGGCACATTCTCAAAGGGTGCATTCCTCAAGTTGGTTAGTAGCTTGGTTAAGGTGGTTAGTAATGGCACATTTCACAGGGGAGATTCATTTAATATAGTATTTTTGCTTGGTTAAGGTTGTTACTCATGCACAAGGTGGTTAAAAAGGTGGTCAGATTGGCACATTCTACAAGGGCACCATATCCACTTCAAGTTTATTTTATTATTTACCTTGTCAAAGGAGTTATGCATGCATAGTTTGACTCCCACTTTCGCTCACGCATGTGGAAGGATGGTTGCAAATGGAATGGAGTATTGCAAGGGCACCTTAGCTTCGAGGACTTAGCCACCTGTGTGGAGTCTCCTTGCACATTCTTTGGGGCCACATGGCTTAAAAAGTATTATTTGATGATAATCAAACCCTAACTCACATGTGTGGGTCTCCTCTCCTTGAAGGGCGCACTTATGGGAAATTAAATATCATTTTTAGGAAGTTTTTCTTGCTTGGTCAAGCATCAAATTCATCCAACTTGAAGCATTCACACATGTGGACACACATCTTTTCTTGGAGAGCGCATAAGGAAGGGATTAATTTATTATTTCAGGGAGAATAATTCTTGGTCAAATAACTCAACCTAAGGAGGCATCCTAGCTGTTTGCTTTATTGATGGAGTTTGCTCCTAACTAACTCTAATATTTTATTATTGTCGAATCTTCTCAAAGAGTTAGTTGCATGAGAGAATAATAATATTGTTTTCCTTAGAAAAAAGGATTATTACGATATTGTTTCTCCTAGAAAGGTATGTAGATCTCAGAAACTTG
Organism: Pseudotsuga menziesii; assembly: GCA_001517045.1. NCBI lineage: Eukaryota > Viridiplantae > Streptophyta > Pinopsida > Pinales > Pinaceae > Pseudotsuga > Pseudotsuga menziesii. Next base: position 432,791 of record LPNX011191197.1, on the reverse strand, counting down.
TTGCTTTTTTTACTAAGAAGTTTGTTGGGGGGTTAGGAATGTAATATTTTATAGTATTCCTTGGAGAACTAACAGATCTAGGAAAACAATTACTTGTTTATGGCACAAATAAGTTGAACTAAAACCTATATAAGGGTTTTCTCTATTCATTTGGAAAGAGGATGGTTTGGAGAGAGAAACTTTCTCTTTGAAAATACATTTAGGTGCTTGTTGAGACTAATGAAGATTATGCTATGGTGCCTTGACGCTGAAATAATTCTTGATCGTTTTCATTGTGATGGATGTATGCCTAGATTAGCTTCTACGTGGTAATTTTTTCCAATTGAATTTTTTAAGTAGGGAAATTGCTTCCTCTTATGCTTCATGTATTTAATTTACAATTACATATTTCCTACTATTGTCTTGAAACATAGAAAATGATAGGACTATGTAATAGGGTTGCCTCATTGTAAATGTATCCTTGTTGCAAGAAGTATGCTTATAACAACCTGATTATGCCCTCTTGGTGTTTTAGTAGGAATATTGGACTACATACCAGGTATGTGATTGTATATCCTTCTTTCATTGCTAGTGTATTTATTGTAGTTTTCCATTTTTAACCCCAAGAGCTTAATGGTTTCTAGACATTAGTCTTCATCCTACCATTATCCATCTCTTTATTCCATATCATTTGTAACTTCGTTTTGCTAAAGAGCCATTCTCCTTGAGCTTTCACTCTGTCTTCAGAAATCCTAGTCTGGGAAAGCCTCCCTTGTGCTAGAGGAGAACTAGGACTAAAGAGTAGAGGAAGGTGGTGAGGTGACAGCGGCCCCCTCTTAGTTCAACCTAAGTTATCACTTATGCTTTGAGGCTTTATCACAAGAGGTGAGAGGTTAAGTTGTAACAACACCTTTCAGTATATATAGATGATCCTATGAATTGGTCTTTTGATCCATCTATTATTGTTCATTATATGTATTGATTTATGCTCACGTGTACTTAAGTTCTATAACAATGTCTTTTGACACCACCTCTCTTTCTCTTGGAAATCTTAGCAACTTTTGCAATTTCCCTGGTTCTCCAACAATTTTACATTTTACATAAAAACTGGTTTTACATTTGTGTCTACCAAAAAATATTCTGAAACAACTATTGCTTGGAATTTAAATTTAAATTATGATTTTTTCCCTTCCTTTTCTTGGGCAAGGCAAGAAGGGTGGAAGCAAGGTTGGGAACAATGTTCAGTAATTGCATTACCTTTGTTGTTAAATTACAGAGCAAGAGCACCTTGATGTCATTTTAAGTCATTTATAGATGGAATACAGCACTCATCTAAGATTGTACTATTTTATTTAAACTAAGTTGGATCATCATATTGGTATGGCATACCTAATGGAGTTCAAATCATTTCTACAAGGTGGAGTAACAAAACAAATCACAAGGCAGTATTCCATAACCAAATGTATATCACAAGGAAAGTCTACAAGACATGTTGATTGATTTAGATACTGAAAATGGAGTATGGTGTAATTTCAGATTTGAGGGAATGACTTCCTCTAATAAGTAGAAGAGCTGACTACTTTGAAATTTAAATACATTGTTAAGCTTATCGTTATATTCAATTATTTAATTGAGTTCATTGTAATGATGATGACCTGGGTAGAATAAAGATGATTTCTATCTTAAATGTTGTAATGCTTGAAAGGATGCCTTGAATATTAAATGGAGTCATAAAAAATGAACAAAATAAAGAGTAAAAATTAGCACAAAACTTTGCCTTTTATGATGCTGAATTTTGACTTCATGCATTTTGCCCACCACAAGAAGCATTCAATTAGACGCAAAGGGTATATGAAAAATTTGTAAATTGTAGCACCAATACAAAATATCATTAAATATCATATGGCAAACTTGAAGTTACAGGATATAAACGTATTCCATATTTTTCAATATTAGATATAAAGAATAAACAACTCCCCCCTGGAGTAAACAAAGATCATATATTAATATCCACTAATGGACAAAATGAATCAATGGAGTTGGTATATATGCATATTGGTTCAACATCAAAACAAGCTGGTGCATTAGGCATCTTAAAACTATATCTAACTCAATAGCTATAAAAAGAACAAATTCACCCACAAAAAGAGAAATGGCCATCTAAGAAAGCATCTTACATACAACCAACAACCAATGAGTGAAAATAAGATGTCCTGGTAATGCATTATAAAGTGCATGGCACTATCCTATAATTGTGTAAAAGCCTAAAGTTTATGAGTATAACCTGACAATTGCAACCTTTGTGACATTGAGAGTTGAGCATCCCCAGTACCAGGGGGCATGTCTACCACAATGATATCCAGATTTCCCCAAGCAACTCCTCTTGTTAATTTCTCCAAAGCACTCATCACCTAAAGAGAAAAACGTGCTAAACTATTTACATAACAATAAAGGAGACAAACATAAATTAGCAGCGGAGGCAAACCAGTTGAAAACCAAAATTCAGAAAAAACTACCACTAAGATTGATTAACAAAGCAACCTTTTAGACTTTGTTAAAGACATTCAAGAAATTTTTGTGGACCAGTGAAATGAAGATTCAATTCCATGGCTACGGTGTACCCATGTCGCAAGAAACTCCTTCACCCTTCCTCTTACATTTCAGTACCTAACAACGTTTAGGTACTAAAAAATTATTCATGAGTAGAAACAGTTCAAAATGAAGGGAAATATTTCCCTTATGCTTCTAGGCCATTTATAGGTTGGAGGGGCAATTCCAACAAAAATGCAAAATTGGAATCATGTGGGACCTACATGGCACCAACTCATCAAACCATATGAAGGAATTGTTATGTTAGGAGGAATTACTAATCCATTTCAGCAACTTAATGTGTTAGATGAAGCGAAATAAACAGAAGTATAACAGCAAACAGAACAAAAGGAAGAACCTCCTCTCATTGACTGTTCCAAAAATTAAATATTTTCATTATTTGGCCTTTATATGTGTAATAACAAGATAAATCTACAAGTAATTAACAGCAAAAATGAAAATCATAAACATAACCAAGCAACCAGACAGCAATACATCCTTGTTTATTAGGCTTCAAGCATTTGATATACAAAGGAGCTCCATCCTCATCTCCAAGCTCCTACTCTAACTCCACTTCACTCACTTCTCAATTACCTAACTCCCAACTCCTCAACTACAAATGAAATGGAGAGAAAGTTCCTTTATATAGAGTGAGATAGATCTCTCTTACAATTAAAATATATTAATTTCCTAACTGACTCCATGATAAGTCCAACAATAATAAAAAAGTGTAGTTAGTTAGATCTAACCTCTTGTGGTTATACAAGTCAAATGGATGAAGTGGGCTCTCTTCTCAACAAAGGAGGTCGTTCCATCCAAAAGTATGAAAAAATGTGAGAGATATCCTCGAAAAGAGAGAGGGTGCACAACTAAAATAGGCCCCTTTTGACCATGTAAAAGCTTCAAGAAATAATAAATATGCTCCATACATGCGCCCTTTAAAATTCTTCTGTGCAAAAATAAGAAAATAATTCTTGACATGAGAGAATGTGCTCAATGTCCACCTAGAAAGCTCCTCCAAATTCACCCTCCAAGATCCATAAGTAAAGAATTGATAAAATGAAACCCCCCCTAGGAAGACACTCAACTAAAATAGGCCCCTTTTGACCATGTAAAAGCTTCAAGAAATAATAAATATGCTCCATATATGCGCCCTTTAAAATTCTTCCGTGCAAAAATAAGAAAATAATTCTTGACATGAGAGAATGTGCTCAATGTCCACCTAGAAAGCTCCTCCAAATTCACCCTCCAAGATCCATAAGTAAAGAATTGATAAAATGAAACCCCCCTAGGAAGACACTCAATAACAAACTCCTTAAAATAGCAAATGTAACCACCCACACATGTGAAGGAAGAGAGCACTCCAACAACTTCCATTGATAAATGTGCAAGATACCAACTGTAGTGCTCCACGTGAAAGAATTTAGTCAACTTGCTCCTCGTCCCATGTGTAGTCGCCTCAATAAATTCCAAGGTGGTTACAACTCCCCAATAAAATAGCTCATTATTAACCAACTCCTCATGTGTGTTCCCTAGGGGGGTCCGCCAACCTCCTCACATGTGTGAATGAAGCTAGGGCACTCCAAGAAAGAAAATAATTCCGAGTGTACGTTTGACCATGAAGAGGAGACCACCAAGGAAATGCATCCTAGAAGAATGTGTCGTCTTAACCACCTCCAACTAACAAATAATAAAATATTAGCAAGTAAAGTGCACCCGAGGAGATATGCTCCATATATGCGCCCTTTAAAATTCTTCTGTGCAAAAATAAGAAAATAATTCTTGACATGAGAGAATGTGCTCAATGTCCACCTAGAAAGCTCCTCCAAATTCACCCTCCAAGATCCATAAGTAAAGAATTGATAAAATGAAACCCCCCCTAGGAAGACACTCAATAACAAACTCCTTAAAATAGCAAATGTAACCAACCACACATGTGAAGGAAGAGAGCACTCCAACAACTTCCATTGATAAATGTGCAAGATACCAACTGTAGTGCTCCACATGAAAGAATTTAGTCAACTTGCTCCTCATCCCATGTGTAGTCGCCTCAATAAAATATTGAATAAATTCCAAGGTGGTTACAACTCCCCAATAAAATAGCTCATTATTAACCAACTCCTCATGTGTGTTCCCTAGGGGGGTCCTCCAACCTCCTCACATGTGTGAATGAAGCTAGGGCACTCCAAGAAAGAAAATAATTCCAAGTGAAGGTTTGACCATGAAGAGGAGACGACCAAGGAAATGCATCCTAGAAGAATGTGTCGTCTTAACCACCTCCAAATAACAAATAATAAAATATTAGCAAGTAAAGTGCACCCGAGGAGATATGCCAACGATGGTTGATCCATTCAAAGCATATTCCAAAACTATGTGTTATTTTCAAAACCAATAACTAATTTCCCCAAACCAAGTGCACATGAGAGGGGACACCTAGAGAAATGTGTTAAGGTAGTTACACTCTGTTGCCCACCTATTTCGACTAGGTGGCAACTCCATGTACAAAATTGTACAAATGGTACCTTGGAAAAATCTGAGGATTTTTCACTTCTGCAGGGCAATTTCCCCTTTGTAAAACGAAATGTCCGCTCCCCTGCGTGGGAAAATTAATGTAATCATATGTGCTAGTATGGGTCATATGATATGGATGCCACACCATGGAACTGGTTGTTAGGGAAGTCCCCTCATCGAGTGTTTTTTCCCTTTCCAATTAATCTTGTTGTGTAAACGATTTTAATTGGTTTGGTTTTTCACTCAAAATCCTCCAAAGTGGTGACGGGCGTTCTAACAGTCAAGTCCATGAGGTGGCTAAGGGTTCAAAATGTTATTCGTGACCATGCTAAACATTTGTATAGAGTCTTGCGGAGTTTCGTTATGTTGTTGTATTTTTATTTATTTTTCCTAGTTAATTAATTTCACCCCTTGGTGGTTAATTAACTAAGTTTTGATGTAATAATGTAATTGCTCAAGCATTGGCATTTTGTAATAGGGGCTATGAATGCAAGGAAAATTGCTATGAAACCCCCTAAGCCACTGCTTCAAGTCCCATGTCTTTCTGATAAGGGGTTGAGGAGATAGACCATTTTTGTCTAAGCAAGGTCTATTTTTCTTAGGGAATTAATTAATTTCCCTAAGTCAAAAATTCATATTATTTGATTTTGAAGGAAAAAATCAAATAATGCCATGGTAATTTTGTTTGGGGGTTACTAAGCCTAGGAAAATTTATTTCAAAATTTTCCACCCCCCCATGGCCAAGATATAATTTTTCAAGCTTATTTTTAATTTTTCCTAAGACAAAATTGGAAAATTTAAAAATTAAGTTAAAAAATTAAATCTAAGGTGAATTATATCTAGCCTAAGTCTAAAGGTTAGATATCTTTTGGAGTCAAATGGCTAAAGTCCAAGCCTAACTTAAAGGTGGTTTATACCCTCACTATAAAGGAGGCGTCACATGCTAAAGGCATCTCTAAAGAGGGCGCAAGGGTTAAAAAAAAACCATTTTAAAGAGGCGCTACCAAATATGGAGAGGGCGCCATTTCTAGAGGGGCGCTAGCCATTTGGAGGCATCACTACTTTAGTGGAGGGCGCTAGCAAGTTAAGAGGGCGTCACATATACAAGGAGGGCGCTACCATATTTAGTGGGGTGCTAACACATTTGGAGGCGTCACTACTTGGAGAAAGGGCGCTAGCAATAAAGGGGAGGCGCCTAGCTAAAGATGGGGGTGCCTATCTAGAGGAGGCGCTGTATTTAGTGAAGGGCGCCTTTTAAAGGAAGACGCCCCCATATGTAGAGGGCGCTACCACATTTAGTGGGGCGTCAAGGTTATAGAGGGGCGCTAGTTTAGAAGGGCGCCACACATGGAATAGTGGAGCGCTACATTTGGAGGAGACGCCCAGTTTAGTGGAGGGCGCTAAATCTAGAGGGGCGCCTAGCTCTTGGGCCCACACAAAGCAATCTAAAGCAGCACTTGGTCAAAACCCTAGATCTAAGGGTGGAAAATTGTTAAGACATGGATCAAGCACCTAAGCCATGGATTGAAAAGTAATCTAAGGGTGTAGATTGATTGAGAGGGATGCAAAGTCAAATACCTAGATCTAGTGGTGGAGATCTAATCTAGATCTAGATCTAATCTCGGCCATTGATCTTCAAGGGGTTGGGGTCTTCCTCAACTATATAATGAGGGTCTCACTCCCTCATTTGGGAACTTCACTCATGCTATTGTTATGCTGCCGGAATATTTCCCTACTCTCTTTTTCTTATTCTCTCAAGCATTTGGCCCAAGCCTCTTGCATTTTTTTGTATTGAATCTTGCCCTAGTTGGGCTGTAATAGAAGAATTCTTTGGAGGGACCTTGTGATACATTCTACATTCTTCATGATCCATTTTTTGTGAGGTAACTTGTATCTTTTTTAGTTTTGCATATTTGTATTAGTCTAGTTAGCTCTCTACAAAGTATTTTGTGGAGAGATTAGAGAGTAAAAGTATTTTTACCCTCTTTTGTAAATGGTTTAACAATTTTTCTTCAAAGTATTTTACAGGGATTGTTAGACATTCATCACTAGGCTTACATATTTTTGTAGATCTAGATTTGTTTGCAGGTTTTCCAAGCAAGGATATCTCTCCAAGGGTTTCGTCTTTTCAAATTTCAATTCGGCCATTTTCCTTTTTCCTTCCTGAAACTGGGTTTTATTCACTGTATAGTGAATATAACCCTTGTTTTAGGGCCCTCATCCATTATATATTAGTATAGGCTTATAAATCTGTTGTTTATATGTTGTTTTCATCCTAAAAACATTCACTTTCAGCCACTAAAATTTCTGGCTTTTCCATTTTTTAAAGTTCAGATTTTTCTGTAAAATTTCTGGGTTTTACACTAAATTATTCTAACTTTCTGTTTCAGTTTTTCTGCAGTAATTTCCAGCAAGTGAGTTGCTGAATTTTTGCAGGTTTTATGCACAGAAAGAGGGAGTTATGCTGCCCTAAATTGCCCAGAAAAACCCAGCAAAAAATTTGGTCCAAAAAAGGCCCTAAACTACACTTCTTCTCTCTCTTCTATTACATTGTAAACCCCAAATGAGAAGTTCTCTTTGGGGTATTTCTCTGCTGTAAATTTGTATAAGTAGTTGCTTAGAGTTAGTTTTATTTACAAGTTGTTTTTCTGTTTACCCACCTATCTTTGTGACAGACCACCATCTCTGTCACAGAGATTGAAGTGAGGTTAGTTTACTCAGTTTTATTTTTTCTGTTCACCCACCTATCTTTGTAACAGACCACCATCTCTGTTACAAAGATTGTTGTGAGGTTAGTTTACTGTTTTAACTAGTTGTATTTCCTTTCTAGTTTTATTTTCAGTTTACCCACCATCTCTGTGACAGACCACCATCTCTGTCACAGAGATTGCTATGCGGTTAGGCATTGCTTTAGCTAGTTACAGTTTCTTTCAAGTTTCAGTAATTTTAAATTTTCTGTTAAAGGAGTAACCATACAACCCACCTATCCGGTGTATCCTCTGTCCACTTGTCATCTCCCTTTAGGGACTTCAAGTTGGATACGAAAAGCAGGAGAAGTGGGGGCTTAGCTTAGTTAAAACAACTTTCTTTTTTCTGCTACAATCAACACATTTTATTTTCCAAGTCCAAGATCAAGTACCAGCACTTCTCATAAGGGATACCGCTTGGTTGATCTTGTTTACAGTTTAAAAATTAACCTTGCATGCTAATCACCAAGACTAAAATTTACTTCTAAAATTAACCAACAACAACTTCGCTATTTCCTGCTCCTCTACTCGGTTATCACCCTTCGAGGTACTCGCGAGATACGACAGGGGATAGAGAAGTCTTAGTTTAATAGGCATCCATCTAGCTTTTTTCCTGTTAATTAAAAACAGTGCCCTCAGAGGCGACTTGGGGTAGAAGACCGTGGGGGGTCTTTAGACGTTCTACGTCCCCCTTGTTAAGCAGCAGGGCATTTGTGTTTGACCTGTGAGCTACGGTCGGGCTTTGCTCCCACTTTGTTGAGCGCAACAGCATTCCCTCTTTGACTTGAGAAATATTGGATTGGGGTAGTCACACCACCGGTTCGAAGACTTAATCAAAGATTTCAACTCTAATAAAATTCATTAAAATTTACAAGAGACATTGCAAAACGTCCTACAAACACAGGTCACTGTTATTTATCTTTGCCTTGTCGTTCAAGGTTTTTACTGCAAGCTTTTCACTTTTCAGTTGCAAGTATTTCTTTCAGTTTCGCAAACTCTTGTGGTGGCATCTTTAATTCATTTGATTAAGTAATCATATTGTTTAGTAATTTGTAGATCTTGCTTAGCTTAGGCAACTGTGGATAATCATTCTTAATTCTTTTGTAAGTTTGTAACTTGTAATCTTTTGACTCCATTTAATCTAGGCACTGATCTTGTAATTTTGTAATCTTAATAAAAGATCCCTTTAACTAATAGTTAATAATCTTAGGAACATTTTCCTGTAGGGACTACCCCCCTTGGCTCTGTTGGGATCTTGCCTAAACGAAGGAGTTGTGGACTATGGTGACAATGGTCCCCAGCTCTAACTTGCCCCCAAGGACACACAAAGCGGGTTGGAGACTTCCCTGTGTCATAAAGTGTGTATTAGGCGGCAACACACTCCTCATAAAATAATCCTCTATGTACCTTGAAATCTATGCCATAGGAGAGCAATCCATATAATAAGCATTCATAACCTCCAACAAACCTCTCCCACGTGTTAAAAGAAGTCAATGAAGGAGGGTGCTCAAGTATTAGCCTTCTTATTAAATTAACCAATAAATGGTTAAATAAACCTCAATATGTGTTCACTAAGGCTAAACTTTTAAACCATAGTACAACCTCCAATTAGTCACCCACTAATTAAACCAACATGAACATGTGTGCCAATGAAGGGGGGGTGCTCCACCAATTGTTGTACCATGTAAATAAGTTGTTCTTCCTAGTGGAACCCCACCATGATAGAAACAAAATTAAAAACTATAAGTTCTTCCTAGGCTTGAACCTAGGGCACACCACCCAAATGTTGAAATACTAAGAGGGGGGTGAATCAGTATTTGCACAGTTATAAAAATTTTAATCGAGAGCAAGTTGCTAATCACCAATCATAGCATATCATCAATAACAAAATGCACAGTACACAATATTTTGACATGGAAACCCAAGTCTTGCATGTAAAACCATGGAAGCCTTTTTAAAAATAAAAGTGACCCAGCAACAACTAGGGTAACAAATTTAATACAACTTTTCCAGCTACAACTGGAAGGGGCTACAACCCCTTAGACTTCGTTGGCTGAAATTGACAAGCTATTGCAACAGCTTAACTCACAAGATTGTGAGCCCTAGCACCACCCTACCACCTTGAAGAAGAAGAAGACTAAACTTATGGACCTGTCAAAACCAATCACTGATCTTGTTGCTGATAACCTCTACTCTCTTATCACTGCCAAGTCATCACTGTATACTGATAAGTCATTTCACTGCCATACATTGTTCATGTATATCATTGTACACCTCATCATACACAGTCACTCATCAAGTAGTTCTTCTCTGCTTTCACTGATCATAGGGTATGCATCATCATAGGGTATGCATCATCGTCATAGGGTATGCATCCTCATCATCAAGTATACATCATCATCATAGTATGCATCGTGTATGCATCATCAACATCAAGTATGTATCATCATAGAGTATGCATCAAATGTGCATCATCATCATAGAGTGTACATCATTGTGCATAGGAGTGCATAATCACATCATAGCATGCATCATCATCATAATGTGTACATCATAGTGTATAGGTGTTCATCATCACATTATAGCATGCATCATCACCTCATCATCATAGTTTGTATCGTCATTATATAGTATTAACAAGTATGCATCAAGTATGCATCATTCATATACATCATCATCATAGAGTGTGTATTGATCATACCTTATAAACAGTGCATGTCAAAACTTTGGACTCCACACCTGGGATGTGTATGATTGTTGTACAAGACCAAGCTCGGACTGTCAAACAAGACCAACCTCAGAGGTCCTCAAGTGAAGGCAACAGTAACGATCACCTAAAAACTTGGATTGTTTCAAACACCCGGAACTCAGACTGTTTGATGGAGTAGTCAATCTCTCAAAAACTCGAATTGTTGAAGTTTTACCCCAAAAGAATTTATCTCTGTGGAAAATCAGGCATAGACTGCCTCGATCCACTATGGAATGTTGCCTTCGTTGGTGATTGAAGTTATGGTAACAATTGTGTATATATACACAAACAGCGCGTTGCGATAGGTAGGGCCGACTTCATGAAGGCTTAATATTATTTAATTTTAATTAAAAGAATTGTCAACATTGGAGGAATTAAGTTGGTCGACTTCTCTTCAATTGGATTAACATTGTTCACAAGGGTATTAAGGTAATTCAATTTATTATTTGATGATTTAAAAACTTCTACATAGGACCATTTTAATTTAAGTAAAAAGCTAGAGTTTTTAGAAAGGTTCTTATGTCTTATGAGAATTTCTTCAATGTTTAAGGGTCACCAAATAAGGGCTTCAAGGACTAATCAAGGTAAACGTGTAATGGGCATCATCATGGGCTCAAAATGGCATCATTATGCAATATTAGGGCATCATTAGTGTTTTAAGGGCAATGCATGTTGATGAAATTGTCATTGATGCCAACATGGACTTGCAGTGGCCCCACATGCTGTCATTGATGCCACCAAGTCCCTCTTGAAGTGCACAGGTATGGATGATTCCAATACCCTCACATCCAGTGGCTTGGACCCCTTACAGAGTGGGATTGTGCTTTGAAGCACCTTGTACCCAGTTGATAAGGTCCTTGTAGCCACAAGGATGGATCTGTTGTCACATATATAGTAGCTATAGCCACAAGGTCCTTTTAGCAGTAAGACTCAGTTGATATGGATTATATGTTGGCAATATTTTATATTGGTCTACTTAAAATCTAAAGTATAAATGATCCAGTGGTTTTGGCCAGGAAGTTCCTTTGTATACTCATTGACCTTGTGCTACTCCTAGTATGGATTTATTCTTTTCCCCTCAGACACATAGCTTGTTATTTTTGGCATCACCTCCATTGTCACCATCCATTCGTTTCCTTCCCATTTTCATTGACTACCCTGACTTGTAATTTGACTAGTGACATCTGGGATTTCCCCCACCTTCACCTCTATGTTGGAATAGGTCTCCATGTATAAAAGTGTGTCTCGATGTTGGTTTATGTGATTTTTGTCACAGGGAATGTCTACCTCTAGGTATTGAAAACAAATAGTCTTACCAAAGAAAGTGTCTTTAGATACTAAGGCATCGAAGCTTAAAGTTATTCTAAATAGATGCCCTACCAGCAAAATAAAAGTGTCTTTAGACACTGTTGGAAATGAAAAATAAAAAACTAGCTAGTTGCTAAGAGATGAGCACTCATCCATTGTATGGTATAAGGTTCATGTATCCCCATAGGGTATGAAGGAGGAAATCCCAAGAAGGTTGAGCCTTGGTCATTTTCTGGAAGCCCAAAAGGCTTTCCAGGGCACCTACTCTTGGAGGATGGCAAAGTTACCAATGAAAAGTAAAGTTGATGGCTAGAGGATGAGCACTCATTCTTTGTATAATGTACGACTCATCTTCCCCCACAGGGAAACGAGGAGAGACTGGCCCAAGAAGGTCATGTCTTTGTCATTATCTGGAGGCCCAGAAGGCCTACCAAGGCACCTACCTTTAGAGGTCAACTAGTGAAATAAATGTTGACCAATTTAAGTCTTAAAAAGGTTGCTTGTATAGATTCTAGTGGAGCCTTCCCATCATTCCACCCATTTGTTAGACACCGCCATGCCCTATTGTTCACCTAGACAACTTATGTGTTGTGTGGATCCCCTTTTCCTTTAGCACAAATGCTTACAGTGTTTAGTTATCAAGTCATCCCTTGGCCTTACCAGTTGTTTTATGATCCCTTCACCCTTGACTAGCAAAAGGGCTAAATCTATAAATGAGTGTATACTAGAGGTTCTTGTTTTGAACCAACTAATCATTTTGATTTAGATTATTATATATGTATTGTGCTTATACTAGCCAACAAAATCTAATCGTATTAGAGTGTCACTTCTAGCATAGATAATTGAGCATGCATGTCCATCTGTACATTGCAGTATCAAAGTTAGCACTTGGGTCATCATTTGATCAGTTTGACTTGGTCAACCCAGTGTTGGCTAGGTTATGAGCAGGATCCAGAATATAGACAAATGTTGATGGTGATGATTATTTATGGTCTACATATGTCCATTTGACATATTCATAAATTCAGATGGTGATTTGTTATGATGGCTTGTATTATTTTCATGATTATTAGCATTTACAGGCTTTATTATTATTGTTCTGACATTGATGGGGCCTCTGATGTACCTTTGTGATGGACATATGTTGTATGAGTACTCATTCCTAGTTGATTTGGACATTCAAAGTCCATTGGTGCAACGGGTTTTCAGTTTCAAACAGTTACAGGACAGATATGGGTCTCTTGACCTTCTTGTAGCAGATTTGCCTGGGGAAATGAAAATAAAACACAATGAGAAAAAAAATTAAGCTCTCCTAGGGCGCTAAAGGGATTCTTGGGGTGCAGCCAGTCGTTTGTACCATACTACCATGTTCCCAGATCTATCCGTGCAGTCATTTGACATTAGTTTTTTGTCCCCGGTGAGATATGGGTAGTTTTATGTTCCCAAGGGAGTATTTTAATAATAAAAAATGGGTAATGAGGAAATCAATTTGGGAAAATGAGGCAAAGGATTGGCATGGAATTGGTCCGAGGCGCAGTGTTTGGGTCACCTTCATCATTCGGCATCAACTTCACTTCATCTGGGGTCCACACATCCTTGGTTTATGCTTTTTGATATATTTGTATGTATTTTGAGGGAGATACCCTAGGGATTTTCATCACTCCTTTATATTATTTGCCACCACACATTGTTATTGTGCCATGGGACCATACTAGTGAAGGATAACATAACCTCCTAGCCCCACCATGTGCTACTTTGTGGTCACTAGTCATATTTTATGTGGTGCGCCCCTCATTGGGCATTTCTAGTGATGTGCCCCCTTATATTTTTGAGTTGTTCCATGTGATATGTATCCGGCTAATCTTAGTCGTAGATTAGGATGATCTTGACCCTTGATCTTTTTGGATCTAGATATTATGTACTTGAGAGATCTATAAAAATGAGATGCTCTCTCATTTCTAAAGGGACTTTTGGCTCTGAAAATATTGAATACAATAAAAATTTTGCAGAAATTCTTGGAAGCTTTGTGAATGTACTTGGATGTGATTGTTATACCTCTTGCCTGGACATTTCAGTGGATCTTGCATGCAAACAACTATTTTTCTAGAAGGTCGTACTGATCTTTTACAAGGTAGCGAATTGTTTGGAGGAGATTGCTAAGGCGTCTTGCATCATCTTCCGGACAAATCATTCATCTTCAGGGAGTTTTCAATTGTTACTTTGTGCATTGGATATTACTTTGTTGAAGAAGTACATAGCTTATCTTTTTCATCCATAAACAAATCTCATTTGTAGTTTGATTTTGCAGGTGGAGAGGAGGGGGTGCACTTCCTACATTGGGCGTTTTTCTTCTGTTTCATGCTGGATCTTGCTCGAAATTGTAACCAAGTGGAAGGATCATCGACATCCAAGGCAGTCGCAAGTATTTTCAGGTACAATCTGCAAGGTTAGTATTGTCTTTTCAAGTTTTTATCCATTGGTCCATTCAAACCCTCTTTTCATAGATCTGATAGATCCAGTGAGTTTTTTATGACAGCCATCAAAACCCACTTTGAGATTAATGAATAAACCCTAGATCACAAGTTTCACGTTGATCAAACTCCATTTTCCCTGGGATCTAACAGTAGTCACTCTAGGTGGGGGCACCTCTCTTGAGTGGGTGACCTTTTCTTTAGATCTATCAGATGGGTATGCTTGAACCCACCTCAAAATCATAGATCCAATCCTCAAGCACCCTGATCTAGTCGTCTCGTGACCTGATCTATTCTTTTGGGTCCATTTTTTCCACTTTTTGCAATAACCCTAAGTGGGTCCCTTTAGGATTTCCATTCGTGTGGCTAGATCTCTTCAGATCTATCAATTGGGTAGGCTTGAACCCACTTGATTCCCATAGATCTATCCTCCAAGCACCCGGATCTAGTCATTCGATTCCTTGATCTACTCTTTTGGGTCCACCTTGTCTACTTTTGCATAAAACCCTATGTGGGTCCCTTTAGGGTTTTCTTTCATTTGGCTAGATCTCCCTAAATCTACTTCCTTAACTCATTTGTGGTACAAACTCATTCAAGTTGGGCTATTTCCTATCTTTGCTAAGCCTCCCCAACTTGGCCCTAATCTCCATACCACTCTAATTCGATAGATCTAGCCTTATCCCTCATTATCTCTCCTCCTTCATACATTGTAAAACCCTAGGAGTGTCTTGAGTAGGTTCGCTAGCCTCATAGGCTAGTAGGGTCTCTCCCTTGGTCATTCTCCGGATTGAGCTCAAGAGCCCGTTCGCTGTGACAACTACCCTGTATCCGTAGTGGACAAGGCCCTTGCGATGTCACCGGTTAGCTACCTTACCTCTACCATCCCAGATGGGATACATTTAGTGGGTAGCTACACTTTGTGTGATAACATCTTTTGGCATCGTTGCCGGGGAGGTAGAGGCTTACCTCTAGTGTCTGCCAGTAGTACTTCACTCCTATCTTCTGAATCATATCGCATCCGGATTAAATTCAGTGAATGCATTTCTCCTTGCATAAGCTTGTGTCTCTCTCTTGCATCATACTTCCCCTACGACATATCTTTCGATGATTTCATTTAGTATCTCACCTGGCAACTCCACAACGCAACTCCACTAAGAAGCAAACCCATCCCATAAACCATAATGAACTCGGACGTATTTCTCCAATCCATTGAAGAATTAATTTAAACGATAACTAAGCTTAAAGAGCAAAGGGAGGAAAGAAATAAACGGAAATCAAATTCTTTGTACGAGAATGATTTTGAGCATGATTATGAGTATGATCCTAATTATCACAATCCTTATCATTCCCACCAATTTCCTCATCCCTGTAATAAAATATCCCCAATAAATTATATTTGAGCCGATTAGTAAGTATCAAACCCATCCAAGACAGCGAAATCTGAGCAACCGGTTGAATGATTACTGTAATCCAATTAGACATTCAAATCAAATCCCATGTAGAGAATCCAGAGTAGTTAGAACCAAAGCTATGCTATCTCCTTATGACTTTTCTAAAATAGATGGGGCCCCTCATTCTACGCATAAGGGTTACATTAAAAAGTTGCCTCGTTTCTATGGAAACAATGCCACATCTATTGAAGATCATTTGCAAATGCTTTGGGATCATATGGAAGTTAGAGGTGCAGATGATGAAGATGTTTACATGCAGGCCCTTGGAGAATCCTTAGATGGGGATGCCCATTTATGGTTTGATCATTTAGCACCAAGATCCGTCACTGGGTATGATATGTTTACTGATTTATTAAAAAAGGAATGGGGTGAGAACATTGATGAACCTTCAGAACCTCAGTCAAGAAATGATTGTGATGTTGAGGATCAATTTGACGAAGATGAGCAGGATAAGAACGATGACATAAGTA
The DNA here is from genome assembly GCA_001517045.1 of Pseudotsuga menziesii. Taxonomy (NCBI): domain Eukaryota; kingdom Viridiplantae; phylum Streptophyta; class Pinopsida; order Pinales; family Pinaceae; genus Pseudotsuga; species Pseudotsuga menziesii. The sequence goes on along the minus strand of LPNX011191197.1, from coordinate 416,516 downwards.
ATGATTGTCCTTATCAATTTGATTTATCCTCCCCTGAGCTAATGGTGAATGTTCCTGTGATTAAGTTTATGAGTGAGCCATCCATCAATAGAAATGTCATAGAGTATCTTAGGAATAACCACGATGGACCTCAAAATGAAATTGAACACGACATTAATCAAATCATACGAAATACTTTGTCATCATTACCTGAAGAAGGCACAAAGCTAGATCTGACTCATGTAGGGGAGCTCATTGATCATCATAAAGAAGACTCTGAAGTTGAGCATCCTATCTTTGAGTCTATCGAAGATCTTTCGGAAGAGCAATTCCACGATCATTTGGTTGATGAAATTTCAAATCAATGTTCAATTGATCAAAATTCTAATGCTAATCCTAGTCATATTATTTGAAAAGATGAAGATCAAAATGATAAAAAACTTCATTTGAGTCGGTTATAAAAATGTGTGAGGTTGAAAACGAACCTAAAAGTGATCTCATCAATTTACCTTCTTGCCAAATGAATGAGTATAATGACAAATCTAACAAAGAACATTTTCTTATGAGTGAGTCTGACCAAGAGTGTTCTTTGTTACAACCCTCAAGTTGTCCACTTCTTTACAAAGAATCCTCAAATAATGGTTCACTTAATTTTGATAATATCCCTCATTCAATCGTCAATCTCGATAAGGCGGATTGATGTGATTTTTCTCCCTATTCCGAAATTTGAGCGTTATTAATTCAAAAACCTTTCCCTCTCAAATTCCAAGATCAATTATTATAAAAGAGAATACATATTTTCAATCCACCCTCCCATCCCAACTTTTAAAGTCCTCTTGTATGGGTTCATGTTCCAATCAAGCTTTAACTTGCGAAATTTTCAGTAAAGACTCTCAAGAGTGCCAAGTGGTCAATGATAAAACATTTCATCTCCTCTCATCCTTGGTACATAATGCTTTCAATTTTGCTAATTTCTTTGATTGGGTGATTGAAAAGCTCTATAAAGACCAATTCCATATTTTCTCGATATTCAAACAATAGATGGGGTTAATGTCAATTTCTAGTTTATTAATCTCTAACTAATCCCCAGTTTGTTTCACCACTGATCATAGTGTGAATATGATTGAGTGTGCTAATCAGAGAGATGAGGGAAACAATGATAGCCTAGGAGGGTTGAATAATGTGTCGTATTCTTTTCTTTCATCAAATTTAAACTTTTATAATTGTTATGATCCTATCGGTCTTTGGATGGAAGAAGTGTGCAATAGTCAATCTAATCCCTGGCATGATTTCATTTCGCATTACCCTTGTTTTTCTTTGATCTTCAAACAACAAGGTAGAATGGCTTCAATTTTCATTCACATTTATTCCAAGCCATCTTTCACTTGTTGTATCATTAACTGTAAAGAAAGACAAATTAATCCATTTAGCGAATGGTTACATTGGATCTATGATTATACTTAGCACTTGTCTAATCAGTTAGAGTAGGGTAGGTAGGAACTTGACTAAGCTCTTTTGAACAGTAGGATTGAGTCTTCAGTGGTGCATGGCCTTGAGTCTTTGAGTTTTTCTTTTATGTCAAAGTCTTCTAGGCCATTGAGTCTGGCCCCTCTTAGGATTGAGTCTTCTTGAAACTGCTTGACAGTTCTTAGATAGATGTTTTACTTTCAGTATTTACTTTCCGCATTTACATTTCAGCATTAACTTTTCAGTATATTATTTTCTGCATTTATTTTATGCCACATGTACTGCTGGGTAGTGTTGTTTCCATGATGCGTAGGAATAGGTGTTGATGAAGATGGAGCAGTTGACGAGTGCATAGTTCGTTGATGGATGAGTGTTGTTGCGTACCAGAGATATTTGAGGTTCTCGTGTGCTCTCTCCCTTAGAGCACCTGTCCCAATTGGAGCCAGATGTTGTCACATATATAGTAGCTAGGCTACTTTAGCTCCTGAGCAGTGCTAAGCAGTTCTTTAAGCTAGTCCTTTACTATGATATCAGCAGAGGATCTGCCAACAGTTGATGATCTCTCACTTTCAGCAGATCCAGAGTGTCCAGATTGACCAGTTCTATGCCATGACCGAGCCTCATGACCCCAGATTCAATGACTGAGTTAGACATTTGTATGACCTAGAGCAGAGATTGATATAGTGCCTATGTGTAGCAGCAGTAGTTGTCCCAGGTATTTTCATACTTGATTTCAGATCCAGTGCAGGTATATGCCCCAGGTGATATTATGGCTTGTGCTTATGGGCTTTGATGTTTCTCTATTACCTATTTTAGCAATAAGACTCGGTTGATATGGATTATATGTTGGACATATTTTATAATGGTTTACTTGAAATCTAAAGTATAAATGATCCAGTGGTTTTGGCCAGGAAGTTCCTTTGTATACTCATTGACCTTGTCCTACTCCTAGTATGGATTTAGTCTTTTCCCCTCGGGGACATAGCTAGCTAGTTTTGGCATCACCTCCATTGTCTCCATCCATCTGTTTCCTTCCCATTTTCATTGATTATCTTTGCTTGTAATTTGACTAGTGACATCTAGGATTTCCCCCACCTTCACCTCTATGTTGGAATAGGTCTCCATGTATAAAATTGTGTCTCAGTGTTGGTTTATGTGATTTTTGTCACAGGGAATGTCTACCTCTAGGTCTTGAAAACAAATCTTACCAATGAAAGTGTCTTTAGATACTAAGGCATCGGAACCTAAAGTTATTCTAAATAGATGCCCCGATACCCTATGGGGATACATCTATGAATGAGAATACTCTGGAGGTTCTTGTTTTGAAGAAACTAATCATTTTGATTTGGAATATTATATATGTATTGTGCTTATACTTGCCAACAAAATCTAATCGTACTACAGTGTCACTGCTAGCATAGATAATTGAGAATGCATGTCCATCTGTACTTTGCAGTATCAAAGTTTAGCACTTGGGTCATCATTTGATCAGTTTTGACTTGGTCAACCCAGTGTTGGCTAGGCTATGAGTAGGATCTAGGATGAGTTATAGACAGATGTTGATGGTTGATAATTATTTATGGTCTACATATGTCCATTTGACATATTCATACTTCAGATGGTGATGTGTTATGATGGCTTGTATTATTTTCATGATTATCAGCACTTACAGGCTTTATTATTATTATTATTGTTCTGGCAATGATGGGGCCTTTGATGTACCTTTGTGATAGACATATGGTGTATGAGTACTCATTCCTAGTTGATTTGGACATTTTGAGTCCATTGGGGTTGTTGGTTTTCAATTTCGGGCAATTAAAGGACAGATATGGGTCTCTTGGCCTTCTTGCAGTAGATATGCCTGGGGAAAATTAAAATAAAACACAATGAGAAAAAAATTAAGTTCCGCTAGGGCGATAAAGGGATTCTTGGGGTTCAACCAGACGTTTGTACCATACCACCATGGTCCCAGATCCATCCATGCAGTCAGTTGACATTAGTTTTTGGTCCCTCGTGAGATACGGGTTGTTTTATTTTTTCAGGGCAACATTTTAATAATAAAAAATGGCTAATGAGGAAATCGATTTGGGTAATTGAGGCAAAGGATTGGCATGGAATTGGCCAGAGGCGTAGTGTTTGAGTTACCTTCATCATCTGGCATCATCTTCACTTCATTCGGGGTCCACACATCCTTGGTTTATGCATTTGAGGATATTTTGAGGGAGATCCCCTAGTGATTTCCATCACTCATTTATATTATTTTCCACCACACATTGTTATTATGCCATGGGGCCATGCTAGTGAAGGATAACATAACCTCCTATCCCCACCATGTGCTACTTTGTGGTCATTAATCATATTTTATGTGGTGCGCCCCTCATTGGGCATTTCTAGTGATGCGGCCCCTTATATTTTTGAGTTGATCCATGTGATATGTATCCAACTAATCTTAGTCATAGATTAGGATGATCTTATCTTATGATCTTGACCATTGATCTTTTTGGATCTAGGTATTATGTACTTGAGAGATCTATATATTGAGATGCTCTCTCATTTGTAAAGGGACTTTTGGCTCTGAAAATATTGAATACAATAAAACTTTTGTAGAAATTCTTGGAAGCTTTGTGAATGTAGTTGGATGTGACTGTTATGCCTCTTTCTTGGACATTTCAGTGGATCTTGCATGCAAACAACCGTTTTTCTGGAAGATCGTATTGATCTTTTGCGGGGTAGCGAAACAGTTGAAACAGTGTTAGGGCTGTACCCTAACATCACTTTCCTCCACGGGTAGCTCCCTTTCCTCTTTCGGCAACTCTCCTCACCCTTGGTCACCCACAACAAGGTTGGAGCAGCCTGCCAGCACTCTTGGTCATCTACAGCAAGCCCTAACAGGGCTTGGGGCAACCTGTAAGGCTCACCACTTCCTGCTGAAGCATACCAGGCAGCCCATTAGGGTCCAGGCAAGTAGCAAGGACCTTCGGGCAAGTAAACAGAGGTCTGACAGACCTCCGGGCAAATAGCAGAGGGTCTGGGCAGGGTTTCGAGCAGGCAGTAGAGGCCCGGGTGTTGATGTATTTGTAACTTCAGAATGTATTCACTTGTATATTTTATGTATTGTACCTCGATGTTTATTCCGAGAAGTATTTGTAATGTAATTAAGTCATGTCATGCCCCGATGTTCCTATCGGGAGATTCAATAATGTAAACAAGTCATGTAAAGTTATAGAGGGTAACCCTCCTTATTGATCACGGGTTAAAGTCCCCGCAGTTGTGGGGCCCTAGGGTTATTAGACTCTCCTAGAGAAGTCGGCCCTAGTGAGTGATTGTCAAGTCGAGAATTAATATAAATAGAGAGTGAGCCTCTCTATTTATCACACATTCACCCACACTCAGTTGTAGCGCATAATTGAGAGAGAAAGAAGAAGCTCGGACAAGAGAGAGAGAGACTACTGCTATCGGGAGATCATCTTACTGTTTTTGGGTTTTACTTTTGGTGTTGATTCTATCTTTGAGGAAGTTGTGGGGTTTTCTCCTTTATGGTTTCCCCGAGGAAAATCTGTGTCTAATGTCTCTTATGTTTGATTGTTGTGCTTGTTATTCTCTCAGTTAAAGATCCTAAGATAATGCTAGCTTAAATGTTAAAAATCTGACATGGTATCAAAGCCAACCTGAGAAGAAGACACTGTGCAGCTGCTGAAGCTAGGGCTTCCTACTTTTTGGATCTCTCTCCACAGATTTTCAACAAAACGAGGTTGGGCTAACTCTCCTCTCTAGGGTGCATCTTTCTGTTGAAGCAGAATCTGATTCTGAGCATTTTCAGTTTTTGACCCTACACCACTGCCGAAAATTAGGGCTTTCCACAGAAGTGGAATTTTTGAATGAGCCTAGGCCTAGATTGATCTCCTCCCCAAAATCCAAGTTTAGAGATCAAGATCAAAGTTTTTGGTTGGGTAGAACTCCGGGAAAGTCAAACCCTAATCTGCTCCTGAACTAGAGAACCAGCTCTGCAGAAATTTAGCTCCAAATCCAGTTCCGACATCTTAACCTGGTAAGATCTAAATCTTTTGCATTTCCATTTGAGGTTCTCTGTTAAGATGTCTTATCATACCAAGCTTGATGAAAAGCTTGAGGGAGCTGAGAACTTTCGAGCCTTGAAGTATAGGATCTCCCTGGTCCTAGAAGAAAATGAGTTGGACTCTTACATTGTTGAAGAGGTTCCAGTTCCATAGGGAGATGAGGCTAAGGCCTTACACAAGAAGAAATTGGTCATGGCTAAGAGGATCATTGCTGATTCAATCAAGGATCACCTCATACCACAGGTGTCCTCCCTAAAAACACCTAAAGCTATGTTTGATGCCCAGACCAAACTGTTTGAAGAGAAGAACATAAACCGGAAGATGACTTCTAGGAACCAGTTGAAGAATGTAAAGATCCAGAATGAGGAGACCATACAGTCATACTTTACAAGGGTCTCCCAGATCAAAGAACAACTTGAAGCAGTGGATGAAGAAGTGGAGAATGCAGAGATTGTGATGACCACCTTGAATGGTCTCCCTAGGTCATGGGATTCTTTCATCCACGGAATCAGTGCTAGAAAGAAGCTAATCAAGTTCAATAGGCTGTGGGAAGAATGCTCACAAGAAGAAGCTCAAATAGTAGCTCGAGAAGAAACGATGGGAAATGAAGATCAAGCTCTAACAGTACACCCAAGAAAAGCAAAAGGGACAATCATCATCACCAAGGTAAGCATTTTTACCAGAAAGATAACTCTGTAAGATCAAACAAGGATCTATCCAAACTCAGATGCTATACATGTGATGAAAGAGGACACTTTGCTATAAATTGTCCTATGAATAAGAATAGTTCTAAAAAGAAGAACCACAAAAGAAGACATCATACTCACACTGCAAAGGATGATGATCCTCCCAGGAAAAGAGTCAAACAAGAAAGTGAAGACTCTTCAAGTGATGAAGAATATGTGCTGATCTCTGCCCTCACGAGAACTGTCACAAATGGAAGCAAAGATTGGCTTATTGACAGTGGAGCTTCCAAGCATATGATGGGATTCAAAGAATCTTTTGTGAAGCTATCCGTACATAATTCACCCCATAAGGTAAAACTTGGGGATGACTACCAATATCCCATAAAAGGTAGTGGTGAATCCTCCTACAAGCTAGACTCTGGAAAGTCTATGAAAATCAAGGATGTTTTGTTTGTACCAGGAGTAAAGAGGAATCTTCTCTCCATATCGGCATTGGATGCAAAGGGCACGAGAGTTGCATTTGTAGATGGCCAAGTCCTCATGTGGCCAAAAGGAAAGACTATTGACGATGCAATAGTAATTGGAGAGCAAGAGGGAGGATTATACAAATTGAAGGGTCAACCAGAACAAGCTTTGGTTCATGACTCAGTAGAGCCAAATGAACTTTGGCATAGAAGGCTTGCACATGTGCACTATAGAGCACTACCACTTGCAAGCAAAGTTGTTGAAGGACTTCCAGAAATGCAAGCAAAACATGAAGGAGTTTGCAAAGCATGTGCAAAAGGAAAGAACACAAAGAAGACATTTTCAATTAGCGAAAGCAAAGCAAAAGGAATCTTGAATATCATTCACTCCGATGTATGCAGTCCGATGTCATCCAACTCATTAAGCGGGTATGTATACTATGTTCCTTTCATTGATGATTTTTCTAGGAAGACATGGATATACTTCATGAAAAACAAGGATGAAGTATTCAGCAAGTTCAAAGAGTTCAAAGCCTTGATCGAGAATCATACAAAAAAGAAAATCAAGACCTTTCGATCAAACAATGGTGGAGAATTCACATCAAATGAATTCAAAGAATTAGGCAGAGATTCGGGGATTAAGAGGGAGTTAACCACTCCATTTAATCCACAGTAGAATGGGGTTGTAGAAAGAAAGAATAGAACAATTATGGAATCTGAAAGGGCAATGCTTAATGATCAAGATTTTCCTATGCATCTATGGGCAGAAGCTGCTAGAACAGTTGTGTATGTACAGAACCGTACTCCGCATAAAGTACTCGAGAACAAAACACCTCAAGAAGTCTTCTCTGGCACGAAACTAGAAGTCAGTCATCTCAGAATATTTGGTTGTCCAGTGTACATACACATTCCAAAAGAAAAGAGGACAAATTAGATCCTTCAGGAAAGAAGGGTATATTTGTGGGATACTCTGAAAGCTCGAAAGCTTACAGAATATACTTCCCAAGATTCAAGAATATCAACATAAGCAGAGACGTAACATTCGACAAAGATTCAGCTTACAACAAATCTAGAAAGAGACCAGTTGAAGACTTTGAAGAAACAGAAGTACCCAGAATTCAAGATACAACTATGAACGATGCAAATCAAGATGAAGATCGAGAAATAGAAGAACCCCAGGAACCTGTAGATCCACCCCAAGAGAAGAATCCTCACAAGAGGAAACCTGCGTGGGTACAAGAGGCTATCCAAGGTGCAGAAAGATATGGGGCTCCAAAAGCAGTGCACAGAGAGAGGAAAAGAACCAGGTCCTACTTCGGCTATGTAGCACTATTGTGTGACTTCATTGATAAAGAACCTTCCAACTATGAAGAAGCGACAGAGAAGAAAGAATGGAAGGATGCTATGATCGAGGAGTACCAGTCAATCATGAAGAATGATGTCTGGGATGTTGTTCCAAGACCAAAGGGGAAGTCTGTCGTGACTTCCAAATGGATCTACAAGATCAAGCATGCTGCAGATGGCAGCATAGAGAAATATAAAGCAAGACTTGTGGCTCGTGACTTCTCCCAGAAAGAAGGGATAGATTATGAAGAAACTTTTGCACCTGTAACCAGATACACTTCCATCAGATCGGTACTTGCTCTGGCTGCAGTAATGAAATGGAAGATACACCAAATGGATGTCAAGACTGCTTTCTTGAATGGTGTAGTAGAAGAGGAAGTGTATGTGGAGCAGCCACTCGGTTTTGAGACACATGACAGGGAGTCTCATGTGTGCAAATTGAAGAAAGCCCTGTACGGTTTAAAATAGGCACCCAGGACATGGTACGGCAAAATTGATGGCTTCCTATCCAGTTTGGGCTTTACCAAGAGTAAAGCAGATTCCAACCTTTACTACAAGGTTGAAGAAGGGAACCCAGTGATACTCCTACTGTATGTAGATGACATGTTTGTAACAGGTGAAGATGTGTTGATTGCTAATACAAAGAGGAAGCTTGCTGTCAAGTTTGAGATGAAGGACTTGGGTATGATGCACTACTTTCTAGGCATGGAGGTGTGGCAGAATGCATATGGAATCTCCCTGGGACAAGGGAAGTATGCAGTAGAGATCCTAAAGAGGTTCGGGATGATGGACTGCAAGGCCATGACCACACCTATGGCATTGAACATGAAGCTTTTAAGTGATGCTTCATCAGAGTCGGTTGATGCTATGATGTATCGTCAGATGATTGGGTCCTTGATGTACCTAACGAATACGAGACCAGATATTTGCTTTGCTGAGAACACATTGAGCCAGTTCCTAACAAATCTCCTAGACATGCTCACTTGATTGCTGCAAAGCATATTCTGAGGTACCTAAAAGGTACAGTTGATTATGGGATCAAGTATGAGGCGAATCAGAAGATTAACCTGGAGGGTTATGTTGATTCAGATTGGGCAGGCAGTGCCATCGATAGGAAGAGCACTTCAAGGTGTTGCTTCAGTATGGGATCAGGTGTGGTCTCTTGGTTTAGCAGGAAACAGTCTTGCGTGGCATTGAGTACAACTGAAGCAGAGTATTTCGCATCTTGTTCAGCTAGTTGTGAGGTAGTATGGCCGAGGAAGCTACTATATGATTTGTTTGATCTCCAGTTAGATGCTAATTGTATATATTGCGACAACCAGAGTTGTGTGAAGTTGTCTGAGAACCCGGTGTTCCATGACAAGTCGAAGCATATCGAGATCAAATATCATTATATCAGGGATATGGTGCAGAGAGGAGCAGTAAAGCTCCAGTATGTTGCGACAGACAAACAGATAATTGATGTGTTGACCAAGCCATTAGCTAGAGTGAATTTTGAGTACTTCAGGGAGAAGCTTGGTGTTCTCTAGATCGAGGTTCTCTCCAAAGGGAAGTGATGAGTCTGAGAGCCCTTCTGACATGGATGTAGGATTGGTTCCTCCCATGGTCAGATGTAAGTGCAGGGCTCTTCTAACATGGATGTAGGATTGGTTCCTCTCATGGTCAGATGTAAGTGCAAAGCCTTTTCAACATGTATGTTGGATTGGTTCCTCGCATGGTCGGATGACATGTATGCTGGATTGGTTCCTCGCATGGTCGGATGTAAGTGCAGAGCCCTTTCGACATGTATGCTGGATTGGTTCCTTGCATGGTCGGATGTAAGTGCAGAGCCCTTTCGACATGTATGCTGGATTGGTTCCTCGCATGGTCGGATGTAAGTGCAGAGCCTTCCTGACATAAATGTTAGATTGGTTCCTCTCATGGTCAGATGTGAGTGCTAGGCCTTTCTGACATGGATTCAGGATGTGTTCCTCCCATGGTCAGATGTGAGTGCTGGGCATGCCTTTCTGACATGTATGCTGGATGTGTTCCTCGGATGGTCATATGTAAGTGTTGGGCAGGCCGTTCTGACTAAGGGTCAGATATAAGCGCTAAAGAAGACCTACATGGAGGCTAGGCCTACAACCAGCATGAAAAAGGGCTGGCTCTGGAGAACTTCCTATGACGAGAAGAATTGAGAGATAACACTAGAGATGATGATCCAGTGATGATCCAGCAGTGATGATGCAGATCCAGTGATGACCCAAATCCAGTGATGATCCAGATCCAGAGATGAAGATGACTTGAAGATGAAGATAACTTGATGATGATCCAGATGATACAAAGAAGAAGACTTGTGCTGATAAATTGTGTCGAGAGAATACCTTCCTAGTTAAGAGGGAGTGTTAATGTATTTGTAACTTCGGAATGTATTCACTTGTATATTTTATGTATTGTACCCTGATGTTTATTCCGGGAAGTATCTGTGATGTTCCTATCGAGAGATTCAATAATGTAAACAAGTCATGTAAAGTCATAGAGGGTAACCCTCCTTATTGATCAAGGGTTAAAGTCTCCGCAGTTGTGGGGCCCTAGGGTTATTAGACTCTCCTAGAGAAGTCGACCCTAATGAGTTATTGTCAAGTTGAGAATTAGTATAAATAAAGAGTGAGCCTCTCTATTTATCACACTCAGTTGTAGCGCATAACTGAGAGAGAAAGAAGAAGCTAGGACAAGAGAGAGAGAGAGAGAGAGACTAGTGCTGTTGGGAGATCATCTTACTGTTTTTGGGTTTTACTTTTGGTGTTGATTCTATCTCTGAGAAAGTTGCGGGTTTTCTCCTTTATCGTTTCCCCGTGGAAAATCTTTGTGTCTATTGTCTCTTATGTTTGATTGATGTGCTTGTTATTCTCTCAGTTAAAGATCCTAAGATAATGCTAGCTTAAATGTTAAAAATCTAACACCGGGCAGATAGCAGAGGGCTCGGACAAGGTTTCGGGCAGGCAACTGAGGTCCAGGAAGGGTTCCGAGCAAGCAGCAGAGGCTCAGGCAGGGCAGGTAGTAGAGGGCTCGGGCAGGGTTTTGGGCAGACAGCCAATGACTCAGGCAAGCTGACAGAAGTCTGGGCAGCTCGGGTAGGCTCCGGGAAAAAAGAAACAGGATCAGGGCAGCAAGTCTCTTATCCGGGCAGCCAATCTAAGATTCCGGGCAACAGAGAAGAATTAGGGCAGAAAGCCCTAATTTGGTTTTGTTGTAAAATTTATCTTTCGTGAATTTTTATCAGTGATGTCCTGGAAGAATTATTGAAGAAAACATTCATCTTAGAATTCTAAGATTGAAGAACTCAGTCATCTCATTTACGAGAGGAAATACTAATGCTTTTGGGGTTTTTGTCCTTTAAAGGTTTCCCTAGTGAAAAACTCGAGTGTTCAGTATTTTGATGTGTTGATGTATTATCTACTGCACTTGTCTATTGTTATCTTATAGTTTGCAAATTTTAAAGAATTCATGCTAATGCTAAAATTCAACACTTGTTTGAGTTTAGACCTATAAAATATAACTTTTAAAATCAGATCTGAACTGTTAAGTGCATATAAAAATCAGATTAGTATGATATTCTTTAAAGTGTATATAAGATTTAACTATGCACGAAGAACTAGTGACGGGAAATTTTAAAATTTATGTGATAGAAAATGTGAGAAAGAATGCCCCGAAAGCTTGGAAACTTGGGCAATGGAGTCCTCAACTGGAGAGCGGATGGATTTAGATCTTCCAAAAAAGAACACAAAGACGTGGGAGAGTCAAGCAAGATCCACCACCTCTTCAAGCAAGATCAAGCTACACAACTTGAACTAAACTTCGAACAAAATGTTATACCCGGTATCACTTACACAAGAGATTAGAAAAATGTGCATACAAGAAAGTAAAACATATAATTTCTTGATCTCTACGCATAAGAAAAGAAAAGAACTAAACAAGTAAACAAACTTGATTATTTTGTCCTATTGATTAGGATAAATCCTACCAAGGCCGGTTATAACAATTAATGAACCGAAGAACGAAATTGATACAGCTATACCTCATACAAGCACAAAAGATCATCCACACACTGATGCCCGACACAGGTATGCCTCCAAAGCCTTTATTTCATTCAACAATGATCAACAAAAATGATTACAAGAGATATAGGAGCAGAGGTTCCACACACTTCTCATGTCGAAATGAAGAGAACTTGCTCTCTTAAATAGAAAAACTCAGCATGAGGGGGTGCACTTGCTAAAGGATGAGCTTGATAGCTTAGCGTGAATTGGATGTGAGCTAGATCCCCATACTTTGGGACATAAAGAAAGAAATTACCAAAATGTCAAAAGCTTAACCTCAAACCAAATCTTTCTTTCTTGAGATAAGTGCCCTTCTCTTGGGAAAAAATCCAATTTGATATTTAGCAGTCATTTCTTTCCTTTTGGTGACTTGTAACTCTTTAGGAATAATTCTATTTACCTTTTCCAACTCACAGAAACTGATTTCAACAAGTTTCTTTTATATTTTTAATTGCCAAATTTTTTAATTAACTCATTTTTTTGGTCTTTTTTGGGTTTTTCGTGTAATTATTAATTATGGAGTTAAATAATTACTCGAAAACTTAGGAAAGTGGGTATGTGGGTTAAGTAGGTGCTTTGAGTTGGAAAACGAGCACTCCTATGGAAAAAAAAACCTCCTAGCCACACTTTTATGACTTTTTAGAGTTTTACAATTAACTTATTAAAAATAAGCCTGTAAAAACAGAAAATATATATATATATATATATATATATATTTCAGAAATTAAAAAAAAACTATGGGGGACTTGGTACATGTTCATAATGACTCAAAATAATGATTAGCATAGTAATATACATCGACACCTAGGTTTTAATAACCAAGGCAATTATTCCAGCTTTGGATGCTTGGGTGAAAAACTCGAAAATTATTTATCGTTTAAAAACGATAGATGATTAACAAGGAAAAAACACCCTGGAATAATGCATTGATGACTAAGTCCTAGGAAACCAAACCTTTTACATAAAGTCATCATGCTAAATCATTTTATTACAATTCTCCATGGGTTATGTACTATGAACATGTTAATTTTTTTTTTAAAAGGGCCTAAGGCCTGCATGGACTTCTAAACTTGAAAATTGAGCAAGTAATTGTTCATCTTTGGTGGCTCACTTAAAAAGTCCAACACAATTAAAAATAAAAAAGATTATTTTATTTGTCAGAACTAATCCATATCCCTCTATATAGCATTGCAGCAATATTCGAGTTCAAATACAAATATACAATTCAGTAAGGAAAATAAACATTAAAAAAAATTATAGTACAGCAAAAACACGGAAGTAGACATCTCATAAATAAATAAAATGCATCTTTTCAAATTTAAAATATACGTGGCCGTTCAAAACTTTGAGGTAATATTAATTATTCATAGTAAATAACTTGCAAAATATCTCAAATTTGGAACATAGCATATGATATAACAACGTAAAAATAAAGTTTAATAGGTAAGTACAGGCTCATTGCCTCATTGAATGTATTTTTTTTTAATGTTGGTTAAATAAAAAGTATGCGCTCATGCCCTTAATGTACATAATTTTTTTAGTCTTGATTAAGTAATGTGTGTTACTTAAATGTTTGTTTAAAAGCCTGAGATTTTGGGTCCAAATTTTACTCTGTTTTAATAGTAGCATTTATTAAATTTTTAAAATATAAAAATTTAAATATATTTAAGTATTTAGTAAAGTTTACCATACCATATCCAGACTATGTTGAATATTCACCGGATTTCGAATTCCAAACGAATCTACGTACAGTAACTCCAATACAGCCGAATTTTGCTACTATGCTATATAGTATGCAGCTAATTTAATATCAGTGTTTTTACATAAACATAATGAATAAAATTCAAAGAGAAAGCAAATGATGAGATTATGCAGTGGAGAAATGCTTTAATAACAATTTTCAGAAAAACCTACCATGGGACCTCTCCATACAATTGGAGCATCTTTAGCTGTGAGGAATCCCATTGACATACATTTCACCCCAAAATTCTCCATTGGTATCATCTTCATATCTACAACAAATCAAGCAGAGCTCAACTCTCTCTCTCTCTCTCTCTCTCTCTCAAAACAATACATAAAATGATCACAAGAATGATGTCCAGTGATGGAAAAAGAATGCAAAGAAGGATAACGAGGCAGGGAATCTAATTGAAATAAGGGGCATGCTTACAAACCTGAAAGCAAAGGACTATTAAGATGAAGAACATGCATATTGAAGAGATACGTGGCCCAAAGTGGTAAAGGAAGGAATAGACAGGAAACGGTAAGTAATGAACCAGTCAAACGAAATAAGAGATTTGATAAACAATTGAAATAAGAGATTTGATGCTGTATGCAATAGATAAAGTTTAAACAATTATGAGAAAGAACATGACTATGAGGAGAACAATACAAAAAATCATACTTCCCAAGTACCATACACCTCACCAAGAGCAATACATAGAAAAATTGAGAGAAGGGAAACAGAAAGAATCCAAACTTAGCGGCCATCTGGAGAACTGGTCTAACTCTGGATTGATGAGAGAACATCAAGAAAATAAGAATCTTGGAAAAGAAACATAAGCATGATGGCTGAAAGATGTCTCAACTAGAAGGATATATAAAATTTGCCATTCCACTGGCCCCAATAGTTAGCTTGATCGATAGATGTTTTTGTGCAAAGTTTTACAGAGGTCTCAGGATCAAATCCCATTGAGTCCTTGCGCTTACTACCAGGTATTCTCATTGGCAGTTACACTGTACTCCATACGGAAAAGTGGGGAATAACGGGGAAATCTGAGGGGGGCTGGAAAGGTACCAGCATCCTCACTTAGACTATATTTCTCCATAAAAATATTGTCATTACACTGAAAATTATTAGTACGTACACCTTTAAAAATATTCAAACTGCCCCTCTAGCAGCTACAAACAAAACAAAACAACAAAAAGAAGACAGAAAACATGTGAATTGGATAGAAGAAAGAAGGCATAATCCCAAAAACACACCAGCAAAGTAAAGAGGAAATATGGCATAAAAAGAAAATTATTGGAATTTGAGACATTTTGAACTGATGTTTTCCGAAACAAAAAAGTAGTTTAGGGAGGGGGGGGGTCTTGATTCCACCTAAACATGTATATGGCCAAGATTGAAGACAAAAAAGAAAAACTTTGAACAAGGACCTATCCCTTCAGGAAATAGACAGAATGCAGTACAATCAAAATCTAGTAAAAAAATAAATGAAGTGCACTTGAATTTAAGGATCATCTTTTACTTATACATATTACAAACATAAAGGGGCCCATAGCAGCTTTGAAAGAAAAACAGAAGATTGCAGAGAGAAACATTTCAGCTCAAGGGCGAATGAAGTAAGTGGCAGGAATGATAAGCTAAAAGCATACTTGCCATTTGTTAACAAGAGCCTAAAAGGGTAAACATTACAGAGAGCATCCTAAAAGTACTTGGTCTTTAATAAAGAACACAGAACCTATGTTCCTTGACTGATTCCTAAATATGCTTATCGGCATGCTGTCATTATTTCCTTGGCTTCCTCATTTCCAAAAAAGATATTCTAAAAAAATCTCGTTTCTTTGCACTTACAAATATTTAGTTTGGGACAATTACTCTAGAGTCCAATATCTTTCAAGAATGTCCATATTTCTAATTGGAGTACACACAATTTGCTTTTCAGTTATATAATTCGTTAATAGAAATTAAGGTATTGAAATAGGCATATAAATGTGCACCTTCTCCAACTTGAGGTCTTCCTTGAAGCTTCATCATTGTAGGAATTGATGGCCCATATACATCAGCATCTAAGAGGCCAACTTTCAGTCTACACTTCACAGCAAGAGTAACTGCTAAGCTCACTGTAACAGATACAGATATGCTTTTTGAATAAGTCCCCTTCGTTTTTAACTCTTAACATAGGCCTTTAAATGAGAAAGGAAGAAATCAACCAAAAGGTATTTACCAGTTCCTGTGTTAAGCTTAGTAAACTAGAAATTCAAACAAATTCACAATTGCTTAGAATGTGTATTCAAATTGTCTTTCAAGTTCCCTGCTATTCAAGTAAACAATGTACTAAGACATGACTCTAAGACTTAAGATTCACAAAGAAACAGATATAATTTCATCAACTGGGAGACCCAAAAAACAAAAGTTTATTAAATATAGATTACCGTCTCCAAGACTCATGCAACTAAAGGTGGACAAGAAATACATTCAAAATAAGCTCCAGAGTCTAATGCAAAACTATGCAAATCAAAAGAATATCAGAAAATGTACAATTCACAGATGTGAACAGAAAATATTTTTACACAGTTAAAATACCCATTACAGAAAAGAAGACAGTAAAAGTTAGGATGTAGAACTTGCAGTAAAACATACCAAGAATTCACAAAGTATCTATCTATAACCAACATTGTTAAGTCCTCTTCCCAACTATTTTCCACGTAACCTATACAGCTGCTACTTGCACATGCTTTGCAGTGGAATAACAGGGAAAGAACTCGGTAGAAATTATGGAGCGCAAAGCCTGCTCCACTGTTCCTATGCCAAAAGTTTTGCAAATTTCATAAAATCACTAGGGCATTGTTACAGGCTTTGCTTCTTGTACCTCTGCTTCAAGCTCATGGATGTCAGAGCCAATTAAAAGTTCTAGGCTGAGTAAGGGTACCTACTTATTGGAAACATTAAACATGGGTAGAACACCCTCTAACTTATGCACTTGATGGGGCCCAATGCATATACACTAGCGGAATTAGCTATTACATTGGTTACACTTACAGTGGTTACAATCAACTGGATCCTCTGTCCTACTTCCGTACAACAATGTCAAGGCAATCAAGCCCTTCTTGATGCAATATATGTACATAAAATAACATCTCCAGTGATGAGAAAAGCTATTGCCTCATCTGAAGGAATTTTGGAAACCATAATTGTAGGGCCTGACCTCAAAAGCTTTTGGTAACATTCTTGTCTGCAAGTGGCCTCACCCTGACAGACCATTTAGCTGAGTTGTAAAAAGGTTCACCATAATAAGCCGCTGTCAGCCTCCATCATAGAGTATTCAATATGCAATCAGTGATGTTATTCCTATCCTTCCTAATTATATTATCTGATATGTATGATAAGTAGTATAGGCTAAAAATCTAGCACAGAATTCTTTGAAAACATAAACACATGCAACTGAAATCAGCCATACAACAGTAATGGCTGTGTTGACATCAATGTTACATTTATCTTGTCAGTGAAATTATCGCCATGTGTCCAGAATCTAACTTACCAGCAATATCAGATAATATCGATTATTGAGAAACTTAAAAAATACAAAAAAAATCATCTTTAAATTTTTTAAACATCTCAAGCAACAACATCAAACAAACTTATTGCTACATAAATATGTAGTGGTACATCACACAGTGATATTGAGTCCTAAGTCTGATAGCATGATCCAAAATTATATAAAAACAAAAATAAATGTATCTCATGAGATGTATCATCATGAGGCATCTAGATACTACAAGGATAATGCACTAAGGAATCAATGATTCCCTACTTCAGCCCAGCTCGCTTTGTACACTTTTACTTCTATTTTACTTCTTGCATTGTATTTCTTTTAAGGGGGGTCATTTGGTCCTCCCACATGCACGAACATCATTGTAACCGACAGTCCCATTGACCTACTTTGTGGTCATTAGTGGACATTAATAAAATTATCTTATTTTATCTTATCTTATCTACCCCTTTTGTGGGCAAAGGTCACCACTCTTCCTCTAGAAGCATTGGGTGGACATGTTGAGGCTGATCTTGAGGTGGAAGGTGCCCATGCAACCATTGGGGCTAAGGTTGAAGTTGAAGTGGAATGTTTTCCAACTCTTCCCCTAGTTGATTGTCACTGTGGAGGTGGTGGCCTTGGCTGCGATGCACTTTCAATCTTCTCCAAATCTGTCTCTGCTAGAAGTGGAACATCCTCTTCTGATTCCTCCTCCTCCATCTCATCAACATCATGCTCCAACTACTCGGGACTCCTCCATGACAGGCCTTTCGGTCTCCATCCTCCACAAACTAGTGGTGTCAATCACATCCAAAGAAATGGCATCCATGTGAGGTGCTTTGTCAATCTGCTTCACCCACAACCTAAGATTGTAGTAGACATAGACCATGTCATTAAGGCGATGGACATCTAACCTATATGAGGGCCAATTTGTAATTAGAGGATGATGGCCCATATGCATAAATAAAAATTAAAACAATTATAGAAAATTAAAATTTTAATTTGAACATATCTAACATGTCGCACTTCTTAGAGTGTATTTTTTCAAAGACACTCTAGTTGCACTCACATCTTAAAGAGTTGCAAATTTGACTAAGCAGTTTTTGTAAAGCTAGAACTCTTATGCCTTAGTTTTTTCCACCAAACATCTACAACGAATAAACAAAAAGGAAAGAAAATGAAATATATTTCAATTAAGTAACAAATAGATAGAAAGGAAGGATATTGAAATTTGAAAGTTTGAAACAAATTGTACTTGAAGCTTATCTAGCATCCTAGTGGTCTTGTCTTTAATAGCTATATCATAACCAAATGTCCCAACGGCCAGAATATATATCTCCATTTATTTGGAAATCTCCAAGCATTCAACGCGAGTCAACACCATCCTTTGAACACATTGGAAAAATCCATCCATCACCTCAGCATCAAATCTAAAACCGCATGCATATGAGTGCGTGGGGTTGAGATAGATCCCTACTACATGAATAGGACAATTGAGATATTTTTCCATCACTCATCAATCACACTCCATATCTGGGCTTGTCTGGTGAATCCCTCCTCCCCCCTTGACCTCATAATACTAAGAAATAGCTTTTTGGTCCCTAACCATGACCTCATACAAGTAGTCTATTGTGGGCTTGTCACCATCAACCAAGCAAGAAAACTTTACCAATGGTTCGCTAATAGCACACAACTCCTGCACTCTCATCCAAAAACTTTTATTGTGTCTCCACAAGTTGGGTTATGGCTTGCACATCCACTTTAGTGATGTATGTAGAGACCCAACTACTTAACCAAGAAGGGATTAATTTTAAAAACAGAATTAAATCTAAATAAAATCAATTTGAGTGTGCCTACTATTCACAACAGAATTTCACTATTATTAACTTAAAAACAGGTAATCACTTGTAATAACTTCTAATCATGTCATTTTCTATTCTGCGAAATTCACTGAACAAATTAAGTAAACTAGACAAAAGGACAATCAAGAATACATACCTAAACCCATTAGTTAGACTTACAATTGCACATTTGAAGCCAACAAGATGTCCAACTCAATTGTCACTCCTCAAGAAACCACGTGTGGGGGGATCGCTCTCCTCCCAACCAACCCCTCAGTCATAGGGAGAGAGCCCCCGAGCCCTCATTCAGCAATACCATGCCAGCCAAACATCATAATCAGAATCTTATTCTACCCTCAGCCTCCAAACCTCCATCCCCACCTCATTCATAGAACCATCTCAAAAATATACCATGGCTAAGCAACTCAGGCCAAAACCTCCCCCAACAAAGACCATGAAAGAGACCCCCCACTTCCTCTATTTATGCAAAACAATCTAATTTTAATTTAATTCTAATGAATTTTGCATGAGGGTCGCATGACCTTCATGCACCCTACTTTATTTAATCAAGTTTAATTAACTTAACCTTGATTAATTTCTGATTTGTTTTATTATTAACTTAACTTTATTAATATTTCTCCTTTTTTAATTAATCCCATTTTATTAATACTTTATTAGTAGTTAAAGAGAGTGTTGCCCACCTATTTCAACTAGCTGGCAACCTCATGTACATTGAAGATGTACATTATGTGCAGTTTGTACCATGGAAAAATTCTGGAGATTTTTCATTCAGCAGGGCAATTATGCCCCTTTTGTACACGAAATGTCCGCTCCCCTGCGTGGGATAATTAATGTATAAAGTCATCATGGGTCATTCCTCTAAGGATGTCACCATGGACTTTATTATCAGGGAAGTCCTTTTCACCGAGTGTTTTTTTTCCCTTCCAGTTAATTTTGTTAATTAACAATTTTAATTGGTTGGGTTTTTCACTCACCAATCCTCCAAAGTGGTGAATTGGCGTTCTGATAATCAAGCCCATGAAGTGGCTAAGGTTTCAAGTTGTTGTCCATGACCATGCTAGCCATATCTTGTACTCTTGCGGAATTTTGTTAGGATTTTAATTTCTATTTTGATTTTTTCTTAATTAATTAACTTTACCATTTGGTGGTTAATTAATTAAATTTCGATGTAATAATGTAATTTATTGAACCTTGGCATTTTGTAATAGGCTCTATGAATGCAAATGAAAAAGCTATGACACCCCCTAAGCCATTGGTTCAAGTCCCATGTCATTCTTACAAGGAGTTGGGAAGTTAGACCAATTTTGGTTAAGACAAGGTAATTTTTGCTAGGAAATTAATCTAATTTCCAAGGGTGAAAAATTAAATTATTTGATTTTGAAGGAAAAAATCAAATAAGGCCATGGTAATTAAGTTTGGGAGGTGGCTAATCATAGTTAATTTTTATTTAAATAAACCCCCCATGGTCAAAATAAATTTTTGAAGATTTCCCAAGTGGGGTGCCCCTCTTGTCTTAATAAAAGATAATAAAATAAAATATTTAAAGTAAAAGATTAAAAAATTTAAAATTTAAAATTTAAAAAAAAAAGAATAAAAAATCAAAATTTGAGTCAAAGGAATCCCCAGATAAAAAATAAAAAATAAAATAAAAATTAAAAGATAAAAATAAATAAATAAATAAAGGATAAAAAATAAAAAATAAAAGAATAAAAAGATAGAAATTTTAAAAAATAAAAGAATAAAAATATAAAATA